>OX457029.1:42102499-42637499 GCA_949752745.1 Protula sp. h YS-2021 | reverse complement strand
CAGTGAAACTTGCATCCGGACAACCTGTATAATGTGGACAGTTCCTTAATTCGGGCAAACTAGTTCAGTTTCCTTTAATTTTCAATTGGTTTCTATATAATAAGAAACTGGTTAATTCAAACACAAAGATCGGACATCAAGTAGGAATCACTTCTTTGCTTTCAGTTCATGTTGAGCAGTTTCACTCAATGTAATCGATCATTAAGTTCATTAATCTTAAACATTTTGTGATGAGATTTAAAAATGGCCTCATAGAATTCTCGGCAAGAGAGGAGTCGGGATTTTTTCCACTTATGCGAAACTGAGGGACAAAACACTGGGGAGACATTATACGGGGTGCAGATTGCCTATTTTACTAACAATGCTTCATTTAGCAGACAAATCAATTCATCATGGCAAAACCTGAGTAATCCGGACACCTTGTTAATCTGGACAAATCTCGTCAGTCCCAAGGCTGCCGAATTAACAAGGTTTTACTCTAAACTAATCTTATTTTCTACGTCCAAAAAGTTAAAAGCGACTAAAAGTTAAATTTTCAACAAAATATCTTAAACGTTTTAATCTCTTTGTTTTATGATTCGGCAGCAGATTCCATTCTCTGCCGAAGGCTACTCAGGATCCTCCATGTCTGTTCAGATTGTTGTCAGACGAGCGGAACGACCTCGATGTGCTGTGCAGAGTGAAGACATCCGATAAAATAGGAAGCAGTTGTCCCAACATTTGGTATAGGGACAATTGGTCTAAACGTGCACGGTACGACAACTGGTATATTTAAAGGGTTTGCTACTAAATCTGACCCGAACAGCTGAGCAAACTTTCTTGTCACTTAATATCAACAACAGCGATTCTTCTCTGGTGAGCAATTCTAAACGATTTTTAATTATTTCTACATCTACTCTTTCCACATTTCGAAAATACATACATTCTACCTCACCGTTTTCAGAAAAGATTGAATTCGAAATCCAAAAATCTTTTCAACCAACAGTTTGGTACGGATGAAAGTCACAATTTTCTATACCGAAGTCTCAATTGTGCTACTCTTTATCAAAACAAATATAGGTTGCTTCTCAATAGAAACATTCAAACAATTGTCTTTGGTTTTTATTTCTGCAGAATAAAGTTTACATAACAAAATTCTCAAATCAGTAACGTAGAGCAACAGGATTCTATACTTGACAGTGCTGTCAACTTTAGCTGAAATCACTACAGCTAAAATCGCTGGTTTCGATAAAAAAATACAAACTTTAACAAGCATGCCCAAGGGCATGACCCAGCCGAGTTACCAAACAAGGAAAGAGAGAAAAACTCTGAAACGAATACTGTTAGGCCAAAAAAATGAACTTTGTTTCTGAACGTAACTTTTTCATAATTATAATACACAAAAACGAGTTTTCCCTGGTGGAAGCTACCCGAAAAGGTGAAGAAGCACCTAAGAAACTTTCGATTAAAATTTTAAAACCATTTGAAAAAGACTGAGAGAAATGAATGGTTTGACAAGTTCCGCCATTTCGGCAGTTGTTGGCGAACCAAAAAAAAATAATAGCCTGGTAGGCGAACCCCTGGGAAACATCCCTGTGTAACATCTAAACGATTGGAGTAAAACTGTAGGAGGAGTAGCATTTTAAAAATGGGTCAAAATGGGCACAAAAAGTGCCACCATTTTGTCAGTTTTTCGTCAATTGTCAAACAAAGTAATAGCCAGGTGGGGAACACCCAGGGAACATTCCTGCGTAATATCAAAACGATTAGAGCAAAACTGTAGGAGGAGTAGCATTTTAAAGAAGAAGTTTAACATACGCACATACATTCAAGTCCACTATAGTGATACGACTAACCCAGTCCGACAAAGTCGGCTGGGTTAAAAAACCGAACGCACATAATAAGTCCATCCCATCCCCAATCATGTAGCAGGAATTTGTATTTCGAAAAGTAGAACATAGCCCTCGAACGGCCATTTTGTTGTTGTGAGTTCCTTATTGATAATTTGCGAAAAAAAAGTTAATTATTTAAATCGCAAAAGCATTGCATTGATATTCAGTCGGAAGACAGTGAAAAGGATTTAAACGTGACTTAATTCGGTCAAAAGTTTTGCAGAAACGGGTTGTAACCTGGATGAATTTCGTATAAAGTTAAGGAGTGACGGGTTGTGGATGGTCTGCATTCAGTCTGAGGGCATGGAGAAGGCCACGTGACTACGTCTCGGTCCCTGCTTTGGTGCTTTCTGAGGCTCATCCAAAGATTCCTGCGAATCCTGTCGTTTTATAGCTGGTTTCTTTGGTGCACCCCCAACAGCACCTTTGATATTAGGTAGCGATTTGGAGAGTTTCTTTCCCCTTTGAGGAGCGGAATGCAGAGTATATCGGCGCTTTCTCCGACGCTCAGTTTTGGGTCTTTGATCTTCATCGAGTTTGAGAAAACTTTCCAAACTGGCAAAAGGGTAATATTCATTTAACTGATGGGCAATGCGCCTTCTTAGCTGACAGAGATAATTAAACTCCTCAGTTCCAATAGCCAAATCTTCTTTCTCAACATTGGGCTGAGTTACTTGCATCAGTTTGAAGAAAATGCCAGTACGTGGAGCTAATTTAGTAATTTCCGTTTTTGGTTGAATAGGTCTTTGGTGTTTAGCCATGTTGTAAACCCCGCCATCGCCACCCGAATAGTGCTGAGCAGACTTTGTCGATAGGGTACCATCTCCTGCTTCTTGGGGCTGGTTCTCACTACCAATAATGTGTTGTACTTGAGTATTCAAATACGTTGACATAGCCGCTGGAAGGTGCGGTAGATTAAACCCGATCATGTTTGAACGGGACACCGGCTCGTGTAACCCCACCCTAGTCGTGATCGGAAATGACCTACTTGACATGGGATATGACCTTGAACTGACCCCTGATTTGGCACGTGAGAGACGCGTGGGCAACGACGTGGCATCATGCCCATCCGTCCGGGGATGAGATAACTCCACCTCGTCCTTGACCCGACGTGGAATAGTAGTAGTCCCATTGATATCATCCAGCCGCACTATGATATACTTGATTAATGGCACGTTCTTCTGTATCATCTCGCTATTCATTCTCATTGGGATCTGTAGGCCAAGCTGTTTGGTCATCTGAGTCACTGTATCCGGGTTTTTCTTACGGAAGAAGCGATTGAATTGGACTTGGTGCAGTCGCATGACCGTTGTGGCCTGCTTAGTGCACACTGCCGTAGCGTGGTAGCGGCTTAACCCTGCCAGGAACTCCACATCACCTGCGCCGTAAATAGCCATCAATATTGTACAGGCTCACATTTTTTAACGATATGATCTCTTTATTTACTGTATTTTGAAAGTTATAATTCATACATGGTTAGGGATGTTAAAAATCAGGCAGTGAAAGTGTAAGGGATTTGTCTAATAGGAGTCTTTTTATACTCTGTATGGCCAAAAAAATTTTAAAAAATCAATAGCTCCAAGACATAACTCATTTCATTTTCTACTCAGCGTATAAACCTTTTACTTCAATACTCTAAGTGTTTCAGCCAGAGAAAAATGAGAAAGCCCCTGTTTTTACTTGCCGCTGAAGCACATACCTATCATCTGTCCTGTCTCCAGATAGCAGATGTTGTACTTCTTGAGGCTGGATCTGTAAGTGGCGGTCTTCTTTCTGACAGCAGATGGCGACATACGCAACTGGTTCTCCCGCAGCTCGGCGCTCTGAACCTTCCCGTCGGACATGGCGAGGTGGTTGGCACTCTTTAGGCGGTTCGCCTGGCGGGATTTGGCTGATAAGTAGTTGACAAGACCTTGTGGGAATGATGCCTTTCTGGAACATTTAAGGGAGGAAAAAATTAATTTCTGAATATTAGTCAACGAATGCTTGACATTCAGACAAGATTTGGTACCGTGACCTACAAAAGTATTCGAGCTTAACTCTAAAAAGCTTCTTCATTCTTTTTCTAAAATAATTTCAATAAACTTTCGTGATAAAGGGAAAAAAACCTTGTTTCTCAGGCACCACCAGTCTCTCGATTTCTAGTTAAAAAGTAAATGAACGACCAACACTTTGAACAATTAGAAATAAAGAAAAAGCAGTCTAATTCGGTAAACAGATATTCTTTGCTGGCTCCCACTTATGGAAAAAATATGGGGTTGTCTTGCTTTGATCCTGTTATTTTTAACAGCGACATGCAACACTGGAAGGTTGGTGTTAGCCATTTCGTCTCAACATGCATCAAATGGGTGACATAGTATCCGAATTTTAAATGGCACGCCTTAATGTACGACTGTAAACGTGAAGTCAAGGTGATGATTGACACCTGGAGAGACTCACGTGTCATCGTTTAAGACAGCAGATGATTGCTTGATAAAGTCGGCGAACTGCTCCTTGTGCTGCTCCGGATCCGCCACGAGCTTTAATTCGCCACTCGTAATAAAATATAAGCCGTCCGCTTGTTCGCCCTGACGTATAAGCACCTCATCGTACGACAGACGGTGACGTACGATAGACAACGCAACACTCCGCTTCCACTTGTTTGCCCAGTCACTGTAATCATCACACGTTTTTTGAAAATTCAAGTCTTTTGAAAAAATTCAGTATTATGTCTGCGTCTAAGGTCTTGCTCTCTCTCTCTCTCTCTCTCTCTCTCTCTCTCTCTCTCTCTCTCTCTCTCTCTCTCTCTCTCTCTCTCTTCCCTCCCTCCCTCTGTCTCTCTCTTTCATTATCTTTCCTCCCCCCACTCTTTCTCTCTCTCTCTCTCTCTCTCTCTCTCTCTCTCTCTCTCTCTCTCTCTCTCTCTCTCTCTCTTCCTTCCCTCCCTTTGTCTCTCTCTCTCTCCCTCTGTCTCCCTCTGTCTCTCTCTGTCTCTCTCTGTATCTCTGGCTGTTCTGCCTGTTTAATACTCATTTAGGTGAGGACGCATAAATCGTTTCCATTGATTTTGGAGTTTGCACTTTTTCCAAATAATGTCTCAGTCATCAAATTTTAAAAAGTGAAAATTGTACTGATTTTTAAATTAAAGAGATCCTTTATTTCTAAATGGTTCAGTTCGTCCCACAAAGAATTAGATGCTTTAATTTAAAATATTATTTAAAATTACGGAAAATTGCGACTAAAACTACAATTATTAACCATACTTTCAGGTTCGAAATGAGAAAAGAAGTGATAACATTAAGTTAACGTTGATGAATCACTATGCTTAACCAATGTTTTAAACCTGGTGTCAAACCTGAACAAACGACAGTTGTTGACAAACGCCAGTTTCTCTTCGTACTCCTGGCTCACGATCTTTGCCACCGAGCGGTTGTACAACTCCCGACTAATAACGATAAGATCTGTCTCTTCATCGGAAACGATCGACGCCGACCTCACGCAGTTGTTTTTCAGCAGCGCAAGCTCTCCGAATGTGCGGCCTTCATCTAGTAACAACAAGACGACACCGTATCAACTGCATATCGATGCTGTTCCTATTTCGAATACTTAATTTGGGAGCTTTTCACACATTCACCATAAAACATCTGATCTGCTCAGATTTCATTCCCTGTCCCGGAATCACATCAAAGGTGGCATTAAATCTTAGAAAATTAGAAAGGACCTAATTGTCCAGGATGTGACAGAATTCTAAAACAAAAATTCAATCGTGTAGCTTTCCAAACCTAACATAGAACTATGCCTTCTCTGAAAATAAACCGTCAAAGAATCGAAACAAACATTTACAACAACGGTATTTCATACAATTTTTGAAAGGCGTTTTTTTTTAAATCTCACTTAGGTGTCCCACAAAATGGCCGAGTTTGGTGCGGTCATTTTCCTGTTTGTTTTCCAGCACTTGTTTGAAGTCATTCTCTGTCTTATGTTGGTCTTCATCCTCGCTGTCATCTTCATGGTCCATGTCATCCTTCACCAGTATCGACACCTTGCCACGCAGGATGATGTAAAAACTGCAACATACAAGCTGTTGTTCACTGGATGCCTATTTATGGTTTTTCACACATTATTTAGCAGAAACTGAACTCTTCTGGGGCAGGAGATAAGGGAATAGAACGTCACCGAAAGTTGCCTCTTATGCATGTTTCGCTTTGTTATATTAAATTTTCAAGTCGATTGTTGTTGAAAATCGGTTATTCCTTTTCGATCTCAGTTTGAAGTTGGTTCAAGGACCTCTTATTTCATGTTGTAGGTTGACAGAGAGATTCAAAAACTGTCAAATTACTGTGAAAAGGGGAAAATACAACTGGGCGATCACTGGATCTCACTTTTTTTAATTTAATGGGTTTCTTCACAAAACTGTTTGATCATTTCACCAGAGGATATGAGAAGGGTAACAAAGGGATGTATTCTATGGTCAGGAACTCAAGGATTATCTACAATCAACCAACTCTTCTATAATTATTGATTCTACTCAGAACACCCAAAATAGAACAAAAAGAGTAACACTTTAAGAAAATCAACTACATTGACATGACACATTTACATTAATTATATTAAATGACACAGTTACATTAATTAGTGTTAACAATGCCCGTACTCTCTCTCTCCATCTCTGTTAATCTAAACACGAACTACTGCTCGAATATGTCACAATGTGCCTTGGGATTTCTCACTTCTAAAACAATCCGCGAAATGCCATTGAATTTCTTGTCAAAGGATTTTGCGCACCATATCTAATTAACACACTACATTCACTGTAACGAGAAAAACTCACACGGGAGAAATTCCCTAAATACCACAAATCGTTGTTAGTGTTTTCCCCCCTCCCCAACGACCACAGCGTTATCTGTAAAACTCTAAACACTTTGTAATCCTTTTGAAACCGTGCAGATTTGGATTAAAATGTCGCTGTTGCGCGGTGCCGTTAATTTTGGTTACAAAACATTAAAACTGTAAATTAAGGAATTTTATTTACCACTGGCCCTTATCTCTGCTGCTGTAAAACAAACAAACCACGTGATGTCTTGCTGGCCAGGAACTGTTCTCCCTACCCACCTACATAGATTACTTTTCGCCATACATATAAAATAGAAAGAGCTGTTTATACTAGATCATACATGACGTCATGAGGCTGTACATAAAGCCTTATTAGTTACTGTAATGTGTCTTTTCTTTTCACTTGACAGTTAAAACACGTGCGGCTTGCGTCAGCAGAATCACGATGAGCTGTCGAAGAACAGTGCCAGATTGATTACACTGATAATTGTTAGTTTCGGTTTGACAACAACCCACGTAGAATAAAAACATTACATAGAATGTGAAAAAAAAAAACAAATGCAGTACTAAACAACACAGACGGCACACATTCGTTGTAAATTTTCCATGTTATAAACTTATGTTTACTATAGGTTCAGCAAAACTCAGTTGGTGGCATGATCTGAGTATGGTTTAAGCAAGTGGTAACCACATGATAAGCATATGTTTGCAATATCTTTGCAAATGTGGAAATATCGTGACCACGTAGTTACAAAATGGTGAGCGATACATCGTCACCATGTGTTCTCCAACAGCAGGTGTCTATGGGTGTCTATGGACTAGAAGGCCTTTCTGAATGCAGAAGCTAGGGGGTGTCCATGAACTAGAAAATCCTCCGAATGCAGAAACTAGGGGGTGTCCATGAACCACAAAGGACGGCTCTTGGATTTTGATACATATACGAAGATTAGTGACGAGCCATAAGGAATGTGTTGTCTGATCCAAATACGAGACACCATTAGTAATTTTTAGTGTTTATCCCAGATAATACGTCCTTATTTGCCCTAACCTAGTTTTTTTTTTCTCACATGTCTTCAAGGCTTCATTAATTTCTTGGCGCAAAACAGGAGTAATAAATCGTGGTGCACAATAAAACACTCCGGTTGACTTTCTGCTTGTCTGTAGAAGATCAAAACGGGAAATCTAGAACTTAAGTGGCAACATTTTAATGTTTTACACCCTTTACGTAAAAGTCTGCTATAGTTAGATATGACGACATAACGCTGATGTATGGAAGAGAGTTCTCATATTTGCAAAATGGTCACACTTCAAAGAAAAATTCCACGTCTGAAAATGGGGAAATCAAGTTGAACGCTTCAACAGTACACTTGTATTTTCAATAAAAAATAACATTGTATTATTACATTTATATAAGAAATCATATAAATAATATGCAACAATTAAATATATACAAGTATTATTCTAAAAGGCTCTCTAGTACTCCGCGTTTCCTCTAAAGAGGGAGAGGGTCTTTCAGAACTGCACTTTATTTAAAAAGGGGGTATTATTTCAAAGATAGCCCTCCGCGTTAAGGGGTCCATTTAAAAGCCAGGGGCACTCATGGTAAGCCCCTCACCTTCGCCCCTCCCCCATCCGGGATGCAGCTTCTGCAGAAAAGATTTGAACAATCCACCAAATTCCCATTCGCCGCCCTCTTCATCCCCCCCCCCCCGCCCCCCCCCCCCTCCTTCATACATGCACGAATACACGTCGGCGCTACTGTTGCTCGTGAATCCCCGTGAGATCCCAGGGAAAGATGTACGGAACAACTACACGTATGTTTTCCAAAAGTGGTGACACACAGGGTGTGGTGATGCCATTATGCACTCTTCTACTTTCCATGCACAACAATAACAAAAAAATCGTGCTCTGTCGACCTTTAAAGCACTATTTTTTTTTTCATTTTTCTGTGTCTCTCATTCAGTGCTCACATAAAGGTGAAATCCTGTGTAAATCTTCCCTCAATGACATATGCTATTTTTTGCTCGTTTTCTTTCTTTTTTGTGTGTGTGTGTGTGGGGGGGGGGGGGGGGGGGGGGGTCGGAAGAGCACAAAGTTTGACACTTAACTAAACTTTATAAAAGCACTCAATGCGGCGGTGTTCCTGTCTGAAATCCAGCTGGTATTGTTTCTCATTTAAACTTAACACCAAAACTATAAATAGTTTAGATAAGTCTCTAACGGCAATGAAGGAATGACTGTCATGACAAACGAGCCTGGTATCCAATACATTTTTGTTCTCTTTCTAACTTTACAGAATTTACTCGAATTTAAAAAAAAATTAAAAAAAGGAATGCCAGGTTATATTCAGGAATGTACATGTAAAATATTTTCGAGTCTTCAGTTTTTCTTTCAGTCCTAATGCAATCAGGTTCCCACGCCCCCCCCCCCCTATAATATTCCTAAAAGAAAACTGATTGCTGTCTATTTACACAAACTTTATTCGTTCAAACTACATGACATGATGCGGGCTTCTCGCCCAGAGCGAGACTGAGGGTATCCCTTGGAATATACTCTAAATATAGAATATGGAAATACACCAAAACACTACATCCCTCCCCCTTTTAAAACAAAATTTCTGTACGCCACGAATATTAATCAAAATTTTGAGAATCGCAAACAAAATATAAATCTCAAAATTCATTGATCACCTTATGCATTCTGCGTTCTAATCAATTGCTATCAGTACCAATTCACTACAAAAGTCCAAATACACATTTCTACATATTCTAATACACAAAGTTTACTTAACGCCATGTTTTTACATCTGTTATCGGAACGCCGTATCTGTCTGGCTCTCTCCGATCGCGGACTGGTCGATGTTCTGTTTTATGCGTGCCAGATGTTACCAAGGTTTTATCATTTTCATTTTCGGCTGTTACCAGATATGGTTTTACAAATGCCGAATTTCGTTTGTATTCTTTCCCTTCCTTGGTTTGTACCGTGATTTCTGAGCCTGATTTATTTTTAACCGTGACTGGCTGGCTTTCAAAAGTTGGCTGTAATTTCCCGTTTCTTTGATTTCGAATCAGAACATGATCACCGACAGCCAGATCATTGAATTTTGCTCCCCGTTTGTTGTCTGCGTAAAACTTTGCCGAAAGCTTGTTTCCCCAGTCTCTTTCACGGATACCTTCGTCTAGAATAGATTTGTCTGCTCTCATTTCTGGCAATTTAGTTTTTATTTCTCTCCCAAACATCATATATACCGGAGTTGCCCCGGTACTGGAATGAGGTGTTGACCTGTATGCCAAAAGGAATTTATTTAATTCGTTTTGCCATTTCTTTCCCTCCACCTCAGCACTTTTCATTGCTTTGAGAAGCGTTCTGTTTTGTCTTTCTACCTCTCCGTTGGCCTGAGGCCACAATGGTGGGGATGTCACATGCGTAATCCCATGATTCCCCAAATAATTTCTAAATCCCTCGGATACAAAATACCCAGCATTATCCGTTTTCAAACTGAACGGTAAGCCAAATCGTGCAAAAACAGGTTCCAAAACCTTGATGATATTTTCCGTTGTAACACTTCTCATCGCAATAACCTCAAAGTAACGACTATAATAATCCACAATTACAAGTAATTGTTCTCCACTTGGCATGGGACCTAACAGATCACAAGCTAAATCTTGCCATGGTCCAGATGGTGGTTCAGCTCTTTTCATAGGTTCGGGGACACTGTATGGCCCAACCACCTGGCAAGCATGGCATGTTTTGCAAACCTTCTCAACATCCGAATCCATTTTGGGCCACCATACCTTCGTGCGTAATAAATTTTTCATCTTAACAATTCCTGGATGACCTTCATGGGCCAAATCTAAAACTCTTTTTCTCAACTCTTGAGGTACTACAATTCGACTATTGCGCAGCAGTAATTTGCCCAACACGCACAGTTCTTCTTTTATTGCTAAGTAAACAAATTTTACTTTTGGTGGTAAATTGCAATTATCCCATTTTCCCGTGCTTACACATTCCCGCACTATAGACAACTCATCATCCACCTCTGATACCCTTTCGACCTCTCTGGGTGAAAGTGCTATTGGGACACTCTCTTCTGCTAATACACTTACAAAATCGTATTGGTCACCTGAATTATCTTTATTCCCAGAAATGTTCAGCCGTGATAATGCGTCGGCTATGTTCGTTTTGCCCGGCCGATAGACAACCTTATAATCATAACCTTGTAGCCTAAGAACCCATCTTTCGATTCGGGCAGAGGGTTTTGACTTCGTACTGTATATACGTTCCAGGGGTTTGTGGTCAGTTTCTAATTCGAACTGGGTACCAAATACGTACAACGAAAATCGTTCACATGCCCACACTAACCCAAGAGCCTCTTTCTCAGTTTGACAGTATCTGCGCTCTACATCTGTCAGCGCACGCGAAGCGTAACTGACAACTCTCCAAATATTATCCTGTAATTGGACTAATACTGCGCCAATAGCTGTCGGTCCAGCGTCCGCAACGATACGAGTTTTGCACCCATATTTAAAGTAAGCCAAAGTTTCAGCCGAAGATATGGCCTTTTTCAGGCTATTGAATGCCTTTTGCTGTTCAATTCTCCATTTGAACACCACGTTTTGTTTCGTTAATCTACGTAATGGTTCGGATAACTCTGAAAAATTTGGAATAAATCGCGCTGAATATTGTACTAAACCGAGAAACGATCGTACTTCAGATACGGTTTTGGGAGCTTGTGCATTTTGTATTGCCGCAATTTTCTCTTCACTTGGTGCTATGCCATTACCGCTTAAACTGTGACCAAAAAACGTCAATTTTGGTACTCGAAATTCACACTTTTCGGGATTTAACGTCAACCCGCTTTGTTTCAGACACTCTAACACTGCAAACAAGTTCGTATCATGACTTTCAAGGTCACTGCCGTACACTATAATGTCGTCAGCGATATTTGCGACCCCTTTGCACGCACGTAACACGTCTCGAATAATGCGTTGATAATGCTCAGATGCACTAGTGATCCCAAAATTCAATCTCTTGTACCTCATTAAACCCCTATGACACACAAATGTTGTTACGTCACGACATTCTTCCTTGATTACAACCTGATGGAAGGCCATTTTGATGTCTAACTTTGAAAAGACCTTTGCCCCATTCAAATCTTGTAAAATATCATCCACTGTGGGAATTGGATGGCGTTCGCGTTCGATTGCCTGATTTGTCGACACACACCCTCACGTCATTTCCCTTTTTTGGAATACATACTAATGGTGAGACCCATGTTGATGGCGTATTTGGGGGAACCTCCTCAATAATATCCAATTCCAGAAGCTCATCCAATTTTTTGTCAACCTTTTCCCTCAAACTATACGGGATACGACGCATATTTTGTGCTACTGGTTTTACCTCCCTGTCTATATGAAGCTTTAACTCGTAATCTTTAAGTTTCCCCACACCTGTAAACACTTCCCTGTACGATTTCAGAATGTCAGTACCGCTACCCTCACGTACAATAGAACACACATTTTCCTTCCCTGGAGGACCAACTCTGAGTACGTTTAATCTCTCCGCGGTACTTTTACCAATTAAGGAACATCCGGTTCCCTTCACTACCACAAACTCATCTACGCACCTTCGATCGGTTTCTTTACAATATATAACACTTCTAAATGTACCACACGTTTCCATCGGTTTTTCTTGACCGTATGCAAATAACGTTCGGGTCTCTGCTTTGGACGTGCATGAAACGTTTTGCCTTTTTAATGACTCCCATACGTTTTGATCCACAATATTACAAGATGCCCCTGAGTCGATTAAAACCCTACGCATGCACACATTTCCCACTTCCAAATCAGTGTACCCGAATTTATTTCCTTGCGCACCAATACAAAGAGCATAATTATCGTCATGTTTGTTTCCACCTGTGTCACTCTCATTGGTCACGTTTTGAACACGTGACTTCCGGTCGACGTCCTCCTGCTCGAGATACCTGACGTCTAGGTTGGTTTGTTCGTCGACGTTGATTTGAAGTTTGACCTCGATGACGTTGATCCGACGTCTGACCTCCACGACGTTGATTTGACGTTTTTCCTCCTTCTTGACGTTGATCTGACGTTGACCTACAGCATGCAGCAAAATGTCCCACTCGCCCACATGACGAGCATGTAGCATCCCGGGCTGGACATATTTTATCTTTTGCAAAATGTCCCTCTCGATTGCACCTGAAGCACCGTTTTGTACCTTGTTTTGAGCGCTGGGGTGGGTTACTACGCGCGGTTACTTTGTTAACCTGACCACTCGGCTCCGACGACAAAGCCTTCATCTGCGATTCGACCGCTTCGAACGCTCGAGCAATATCCAAGTAATTCGTTAAAGTTGCTGTACCTGTTTTCTCAAGAAACTTTCTTCTTAACGCAGAATTGAAACATTTGTCAATCAACTGATCGCGCACCGTATTGTCAATATCGTCATATTCACACAATTCTGCTTGTTTTCTTAGACGACACACAAATTGATCCACGGTCTCATCCGATTTCTGAGCCATTTGGCGGAACTGGTATCGCTCAAAAATGACGTTCGATTTTGGAATGAAATGACCGTCTAACATTGCAATACTGTCTGTAAAATTCTTCATTTCATCACCGCCTGCTAAAGTGTAATACAGTTCTTGAAATTCCATACCTGCTGTATGTAACATTGTGGCTACTTTGCGTTTATCATCCGTAATGTTTTTGGCAGTTAAATACAAATTAAATGCACGTTTCCACTTTCTCCAGTTTGTTGACAAATTATCCCCATGTGGGTTAAAGTTTGGAAGCACCGTCAAATCGTTAGCAGCCATAGCGCTTTAGTTTCACTGTGTTTTTACACTTCAGTCACAGAATGACAGCTCTTTGTTTATCTCAGTGTTTTGACAGGTGTTTGTTTACTTCCTAAATCGTGACGTCACTGGGAATCCTGGTTCCTGTAATCATGTGACTAATATCCATCCCACATTGTCAAAACAGTTCATCTAATATCACCGAATATCTCCTTTAAAATTCACAATCCACTTCGCCCAAACGTAATTTATACCTATTTAAAGTCATTCGGTCACTTTTACAGCAAGATATCCACAAAACTAAGGAGCATTCGCCTTATGAATTAATGCATCCGGATCCACCCATCAAACAAAGAAAATGTCTCGTGTTACAATAAACACCTCACTTTCTCGCTAATCCCTCATTTTCTCGAATCAAAATTTCGTCATCCCTTTCTCTATTTCTTTATAATCCTCGTCGCCAATATAATATTCCTAAAAGAAAACTGATTGCTGTCTATTTACACAAACTTTAATCGTTCAAACTACATGACATGATGCGGGCTTCTCGCCCAGAGCGAGACTGAGGGTATCCCTTGGAATATACTCTAAATATAGAATATGGAAATACACCAAAACACTACACCCCCCCCCCCCCACAAACACTTGTTTTACATACAGAGAGGCCTAGACTGACACGAGTTGAGATGACTGTAGTCATGACTAAGCTTTCATGTGCCGTTATTGTGTTTGTTGTCTTTCATTTAATTGCCTCTTTTGAGCATTCCTGTTTAACAAATATAATATTTTTTATCAAGTGATATCTCAAAGAAGAAAAATATGAAAAGAAAGACACGGGGCAATGTGAAGGATCATATCTAAAACCAGCTTGCCATAGGAATATGCAGAATAATTAATAACCTTGTCGCCCTTTATGAAGATCCTTGGCAAATACAGACAGATGATCCATGCCGCCTTTGTTCTGCAACACCTTTGAATTTCTCCAATTAAAGCTGCAAGTTTTTATAATAACAGATTCGATCTGACCAAAGCGACACTTTACAAAAACCTATATGTTAGTAAGCATTTTTATATAATCGAGCTCTTTAAAGCAGCATTTTTTCAGTAAAAATAGCATACTGCGCTGAAGCCGCCTGGCACCTAAATTAGTCCTGCCTTCTCGGCGGTTTCCCACACGCAATAACACATATGCTACCAAGTGCAAAATGGTATATGGGCAACTTGGTATTACTGGACATACGCTTGGTTTCTTCTTACTCTTTTCTTCCTTAATTTCTTACGCCATTTCTACTCTCAGCGATTAGTCTTTGAGTTCAAACATTATTCCGACAATCTATTTGTCAGGTTGATGACAAATTTCCACCTCAACGCACATCAGAATCCAGTGGGGCAAGGGAAGGTTCTACCTTTCTTGCCCACTGTTGGTTGATCCTTCCCATCGGAAATGCCATCTCATACAGGGAGTTGTCCATCCTAGCAGGCTTATTTCCCATCTTACAGTCTCCCATCGCCTGTTGCATATCCTAGATGGCACTATCCCTATCCAGACTAATTTTGCAGAAGA
Organism: Protula sp. h YS-2021; assembly: GCA_949752745.1. Taxonomy (NCBI): domain Eukaryota; kingdom Metazoa; phylum Annelida; class Polychaeta; order Sabellida; family Serpulidae; genus Protula; species Protula sp. h YS-2021. The sequence continues at coordinate 42,622,438 of OX457029.1, read as the reverse complement.
AGAAGAAGAAAAAGAATCAACTATGCAAGCACTACTGTGCGCTGTGATTTGAATGCTTTTTGCTTTTTTAAATTTTATTGTTCTTTTATTACTCGGATTTTTAAAATAAAATATGTTGATATGGAATAGAATTTATTGGGTTATTGGGTAGCCTTTATCATTTAATTAGCATAATATTCGAACAGTGAAATTTGCCACAACTTAAATTCGCTGTGTCTTTCCATCCAACTGAACTAAAGGGTCTCCTTTAATTTGTTAAAATTAGCAAGGTTAAGTGTTTTAACACAGCCAATTATTAGCTCGTTTCTACACATTTATCTAGTATAAATAACGGAACAAACTTTTTTGTTTTTGAAGCAATATCAGTGCAAAACGAATCCCAGTTAAGTCCCGATGAAAAATTAACATACACAAAATTGAAGAAAAAAAAAAACCTAGGTGAAACAATTCGGCATAAAAGTCGAAAAGCATCGGTCTCGTTTTTTTATGTTATGAGCTTTATTTGTATTGCAGAACGATTTAATATATCAGATTTAATTGTTATCACTTACTACCACAGAAGAAAAAACTTGATAAATGATAAATGCTTACACGAAATAGTCCTTTCAATACCAATTGTCTGCTACAAGGGTTCCTCAACAGTAAGTAAAAAGCGTTTTACGTACATTTTAGGTGGCAGCAATCAATTCCTTCTAGTCTTCCAATTACGTTTGGTCATTTCGGGAGGACAGGGATCTTAAAGGGAAATGCGGGTATCTCTGTGCCATCTAGCGATCGCAATGTGCATTACATTGAATATCGCTGAGTTTGAATCCATGTTTACGCAGTATAAATAACTAATAAATCCGTCTAGATGGAAAAATTCTTTTCAAAGACAAATAGTTAATATTTTGTTCCTAGAAGGGCCCGTGTTGATATATTGTCCATTAAAATCATATTACACTGTTTCACCATTTATCCATTGAGTCAATGAGATTTTGTCAAAAAAATTGTATAATTCTCTTATTGATACGTTGACATGTATTTTTATTTGCTTAAAACATTTCGTATGACGTGTTCCTCAAACAGTGAAAAAAATTAGGCAATTGTCAATTGTGATTATGTGTGAATTCTGTATTTTGATCGAAATTTCTTGGTTTTCTCGACGGTTTATATAATAAAAGTACGCGACCTTTCACTGTCTTTATTTCTCTTTTTTTTTCAATTTTTGAACGTATACCCTCAAAGCATTAAACTGTGAAGTATGAAGGAAATGTCAATTGTAGGTGAGATACCTGCATTTCCCTTCAAGAAAAAAAAAACGTTTGACAAATTATCAAATAGTAGAATCAGTGTTTTTTTTTAAAGAGTCTATAATGTTGTTGGGGTAATTACACTTAGGTCGGGTTACTTATATAGCACCCTCAAATTTAAATGCGTCATATCAATATTAATTTGATATACCTACCCGTATTGAAACATAAACAAAGGAGACAAATTTGAGAGGGTGAATTTAAAAGCAGTGTTATTCAACCAGTTCTCGTTTAAATTATTATTTATTGCATTTTCACGTGACAAAGTATTACAGTGTAAATGTGGACAAGACTTATTGGACATAAACTGCTCAGTGGTTGAAATTGAAATTGAATTACAAGTGGGCTTTAAAAGCCAATGGACAATCGAACAAAACAATTTTTCAGCTTTCACATATGGACTATTACACATCCCATGCAAACCTGGATAATTCAGTTATGTGCATAAGCTGGGAAACACAATCAAGTGTGCGATCCGCAAAAACTCTGATTACTCATCGTTCAGTGATCATACCGAAGAGTGAATTAAGAAGGACGATTCAAAGTGATTCAAAATGTTGGTTTTGCCCTTGAGGTGGCCGTGCATTTTGCATCAAAAATGACATTTTTCCTTTAAGCAATCCAGATTTTAATACTACATGGCATGAGCTCAGTTAAGGTTATATCTGTACAAATTTGCACATTTTGTACAAACTGGTGAATTTTACAAACAAAAAAATTCTATAATTTCATTTCATCGACGACTTTCTTCGTTACAAAATAGTTCCATTGTCTCAGTCCAAGTTCCGCGACTGTGACCATGCTGAGTACAACCTTAAAATGAAACAACTACTGTCTAAAACCAGAATCTGAAGCTGCAGGTAACAACAATTCGCCATCATCTAGAAAAAATAAACATTTGTCAATTGTGGGAGGACGGAAAGTCCAGGAACAACAGCCTTTTGTAGTTTCAACTTGAATTCTTTGAAAGAATATAAATAATGAAAAAAACGAAATATGATAATAGTAGGGAACTGTCTTATTGAGTGGTGTTTCGGGTGACAAAAAGATCTTCCGTGGTAAATAGCACAATCTCATACCACATACATTTTCATTATATCTACATTTTGCGCCAGATTTAGTGCTCAGTTTAGTGCTCAGATAAGTAGTATATTTAGGTTAAGGGTTTATTTTAGGATCAGATATTGGATTTAGACTACCTTCAAACTAACATTTACTGTATACAGGATACGGCAAATAGACCGAATTTATATACTGAATGTATACTGTATATACTACACATACTCAATCTACAGCATTTGGTAGACATTAGAAATGCAAATGTGTGAAGAAAGGCAAGCATCTCAGCATTTCGTAAAAGTAACATGCAGTTAGCTATCTGCTTTAGGACGTATATCCAAATTGGAGGTTACAAAAACAACAGGATCAGCAAAGAAAAGTTGTCGTTCGATCATATGCTGTAACAATATGGCTCAGTCTAAAATATAATGTCCACAAAAAGTAATTTGTATATCTCGATGAATTCGCATCTCAATTAAATAAAGCAAGTGAATAGTACTTTTCAACATCTTTTCTCAGTTTCATTTCAAAATTGAAAACAATTTTAAAAAGTATCAATTTTGTCTCTTAAACCCAGAGGGGGGAATCTAAAAATGACAACTTTATCCTTAATAGTTCGTATATCCTCCCGGAGCTTCACTGCATTCTGTGCAGCGCATGCGCATGCTATTGGTTAAGTTGTTAGCAGTTGTCTAGGATGACATTCACTCGTCCATTAAAACCTCGCTATGGTGTTGTAGCTTGGAGTCTGGAGTTGTTTTCTTTCTGTCACTGTTTGCCAATTTCATCCGACAGATGTTCTATAGGATTTTAATTCCGTGCCACTGCAAGCCACTCTGTGATACGGTTCAATATTGTTATCAAATATTATTGTTTCAAGCATGTTGGACTGTGTTCTCAAAATTTCAGTTCAATCCGAATTTCACATCTTAAAAATCAAGAACACACATCAGGAATTCATGAGGCTCAATGAATACAAGTAACTTTTGCATAATATCTTTTGTGCCATGAAGTAATTAATTTAGATGTTAATAAATGTTATGTGCCTAAATCCTAAAAAATATTAAAAGAAACGGTACAATATTAAAAGAAATAAAGTCGAATAATCATTAAATTTTGTATTACACTAACAATCAAATTACTACATGGAAGCAATACTGAATAAAACCGTTTTAAGTTTGTTTCTAAAAACTACATAATTTTAGAAAAGTCAGTAGATAATCTCGCAGTTCAGTCAGAAAAATACCCTAGCATCAGATGTCTTTTTTCTGAATTTCGGTACACCTAAACAATTTTAAGACTTTAAGCAAATTGTTCAGTATTGTATGTTATACATGACTAGCTTGGATATTTCTGCGCTGAATGCTTGAAAATTTTGAAGTAAAATTGCGAAATCTACAAATCTTCCAACTATCTCTCTCTCTCTCTCTCTCTCTCTCTCTCTCTCTCTCTCTCTCTCTCTCTCTCTCTCTCTCTCTCTCTCTCTCTCTCTCTCTCCCGCTCTCTCTCTCTCTCTCTCTTTCTCTCTCTCTCCCTCAATCTGTCTATCTATATCTCTAAGATGGGAAGCCAGTGAGGCGCATTTCCATAAGTCAACATTGACGATATTTGAACACGTTTCTCAGAAGCGCCCTGGGAGATAAATTGGCAAAGGAAGAGAATATCGCACAGGTGCTGCAACGATTAACAAGTTCTAGGGTCATGTTCGAATCGCTAAGTCCGACAAATGATCTAGCGAAAAGTGGTTTAGCCCTAATTGATGCAGCGTTAATTGATATGAAGGGGTAGGGCACAACAATGACTCTATTTTCTCAAACACAATTTCCTTTTTTAAACATTTGTCGACTTGATAAAAATATACTTGATATAAATTCTCACTCAAGCATCTGGAATTTCAAACTTCTTTTAAAGACGTTAAAGGATCAACTTCTCCTGAGTTCTATCAAGACTATTCCACATACAGCAAATCACAGTATTTATTGCTCTACACAAAAGATAATCCCCTGAGTGCCTGTTTTTACTAAAGACTAATGCCGGAGCGGAAACTACTTAGGAGTTAATTCAAGACCTCCTGTACACAGGGCAAGTTCACAGACTTATTGCTTTCTTTGCACATATGTAAATACCCTTAATTTCCTTTGTTTCACTTATGGCAGTTATCCCTGGGCCTACACAAAAAATGGAGTTTTGGGAATTTAGATCAATTGTGGTACACTGTCAACTTAGACCAATTGTCGCTAGATCAATGGTCGTTAGAACACTTCGCTCACATCAAGAGTAACACTAGTATTCTTACTACTCCATAGGGCTGATATTTACATCACCAGTATTATGCCACCTGGTTAGATTACTGTTATACGCCTTTAGAATTGTGGTCACAACTTCAGTTGTCGAATCATTTGATATTTTTACAATCACCCATAAATTGTTGTATTGAACACATGCAACGAAGTTTTTCACCTAATACTATTCTATTCTATTCTATTCTTTTCTATTCTGGTTCTTATAACGCGCTTATGCCTAAGCGCAACAATCGAGCACGATCAACACTAAAAATATGCTTTACTTAAAAGATGAGTCTTAAACATTCGCTTAAACATATTAAAATTTATTTTCAGTTTTTATGCTTCCTGGTAATGCATTCCATAATGTAGGACTTGCATGACTAAAACTTCTTAGTCCATACTTCAGATTACACTTTGGTACAACTAAAAGGCCCTGTTCTGCAGAACGGAGTGTGCGTCGTTGTTGATATTTGACTATCATATCTGAAATGTATTCCGGGGCAAGTCCATGCAGGGCCTTATATGTCAATGATATGATTTTATATTGGATTCGCTGTTCGATCGGTAACCAATGTAAAGACGCTAGTACAGGTGTTATAGGGGCGTGTTTTGGAGCGAGTTTAACTAAACGAGCGGCTGTATTCATGACGGATTGTAATTTGGATAACGCGCTCTTCGGTAGGCCAACAAGAATACAGTTCGCATAGTCCAAACGGGAGACCACTAACGCGTGAACAAGGCTTTTGGCTGAATTTTCGGTAAGGAATTGCCTAAAACTCCAAATCCAGCGAATGTAGTGGTAGCACTTTCTACGTATGTTGTTTATGTGCTTCTGCATGTCCAGGTTTGTATCCATGATTACCCCTAAATTACGTGCCTCATGTGTCCTCTCTACTATGGCGTCCTTAAGGTGAAGCTGGTGAACTGCGACATTATCCATATTGTTTGGGCTTGCGATCACAAGGAACTCAGTTTTATCTTGGTTCAGCTTTAATTTATTACGGAACATCCAATCACTGATGGAATTGATGCTGTTCGTGAGACTATCACAGGCTGTGCGTTGGTCAATGACTGACTTAGGGGTAGCTGACTTCTTAATCTGTGTGTCATCTGCATAGCAGTGGAACCAGAGGTGAAGAGCAAACATAAGATGTCCAAGTGGTCTAGTGTAATCACTATACAATCTGGGACCAATTTTCGAACCCTGTGGTGCAGAACAATTTAGCTCCTTAATGTCAGATAACACATCATCAATCATAACTTGGACTTCACGGCCGACAAGATAAGAGCGAAACCACTCAAGAACCTGTCCTTTGATTCCAAAGGTTTATTTTAGGTGTTTGATCATGCTGGTTTGATCCAGCGTATCGAATGCTGCACTGAGGTCGAGGAGGTTAAGATAAACTATTCGTCGATTATCTAGATGAAGAAGAATGTCATTAAACACCTTCGTTAATGCCGTTTCAGTGCTATGCATAGATTTATATGCTGATTGATATTTTTCCGACAGATTGCACCGTGAGATATGAGTTTTTATTTGTCAACAAACTACTTCTTCAATAACTTTAGAGACAATGGAGAGATTGGACACCGGACGGTAATTCTTTGGTATGCGTTCTAATGTTGGTTTTTTAAGTAGAGGCTTTACCACAGCGGTTTTGTAGCGATCAGGAAACACTCCCGAACTAAGAGAAAGATTAACTATTCGAGTAATAACTGGCGCCAGCTCTTCTAAACACGATTTCAATAGAGATGTGGGATTTAAGAATTTTGGCGATTTCAGGACAGGTAAAGTTGTCAAAATGTTCCAATGTCTCAAAAGTAGTGCCTAAATATCCATCAAAATCAAACGCGGAATCGATATCCGTATCAAAGTTTGCGCGAATTTTGCTAATCTTTTCAGAAAAATAGTCATTTAAGTCATTTGCCATATCTTTGGAAGAGGTCTACACCGGTAGGGGGTTATTTTTATTTCTGTGCATGATCATATTCATTTTCCGAAAAAGGGCACCCTGATCTTTTTCATTTTCCGAGATGATTTCACAATAATATCTTCTTTTAGCTTGCTCAAGAATCACACCGAAATTATGTTGCTCCTCTCTAAATTCAATTTCAGACGTTTGGGATTTGTTTTTCCGCCATTTGCGTTCTTTAGCTCTGAGTCTTTTTCGGACATTTTGAATGTCTGCATTATACCATGGTTCGCGTTTGTGGTTACGGTTTTTCCGTACAATAACTGGTGCGTGTTTGTCTAATATGGCTTGGAGTTCTATGTCGTAAGCCTGGACTAGGGAATCTAGATTCATCGAAGAATAGTTTTGAACCAAGTTCGAGTTTCTGAGGTCTTTCCTAAAAGCGTCGAGATCAATCGACTTAACTTTCCTGTACCGTTTTTCATTTATTTGAATAGGGCGTCTGATGAAATCAAGCGTGAAATGTATTGCGTGATGATCAGTAAGGTCGCCCCTCGGGATGTCGCCTAAACTAATAGTGTCATTACATCGTGAAATAATCAAATCCAATGTATGCCCATTTTTATGGGTAGGGACATTTACATGCTGATTGAGACCAAATGCATGAAGAATATGCTTGAAATTTTTTGTGAAACTATCACATGGTGCATCCCAATGTATTTTAAAGTCATCTGTAAGGACAACTGGGCTTCCAGCGAGACTGTACTCCTCCAAAAAAGCGGAAAACTCTTAAATAAAAATAGACTGAGATGACTGAGGTGGTCGATAAATGCATGCGATCCGTACGGTTTCGTTTTGGGCATTCGTTGATACCAGGATATGCTGAAAAGATTCATATGTTGATGTTTGGATCCTAACAGGGTGCAACTCACTATTACATAAAATAGCAACCCCACCACCTGGCCGATGGTCACGATCGGATCCGCAGCATTGTGAAACCATTGCTGCATAATGCGGATTCTTCATATATATCATCTGACTTGAACCACGTTTCAGTGATCGAAACAATATCCGCATTTTTCTCATGTAGGTAATGCTTGATATTTGATATGCTTGATATTTTTCTCATGTAGGTGATGCTTGATAATGCTTGATATTTTGTAGGTTCTTTTTTAGAGAGCGTGAGTTCAGTGTCATAATTCGACTAAGGTATCTGGTGATACTGAGATGAAGAGGTATAATTTTGAGTAAATGTGGAAATCCAGAGTGTGAAGTATTGTGATGCTCGCAAAAGTGTACATATTTTTAACGCTTCCACTATATCAGAAAATACGCAAATCAAAGTACAATGCATGACTGCTTGTGCAAAACGTATGCATTAAATTGCAATTATACCTCCTCTAAACTACATCACAACGAAATGGCTGAGCTTTTAGCTACACATCACAGAGCTGTATTAGTTTGTTATTCGTTAATGAAAATCTTTATGATAAAAATTGGGAAAAATTGTGAGGGGTATTGGCACGGGGGTATAGTCCTAGGGGGAGTATGGCCTGGGGGTATTGTCCGGGGGGTATCATCCGGGGGTATTGTCCTAGACCCGTGCAAAACGGACATTTTCAAATCCGTCTACTTTAAATAGATCAGGTGCTACCACTACCAATGACTACTGCAGTCTCAGGTATAAAAGAACTAATCCCTATGTCCCCACACGCTGCCCTATTACCTTTGTACAAATGTAGGTGTTGACACTAGTTCTATGCGAGGAAGGGGGCAAAACTTTGATACATAACGTGCAATGAAATGCAATATAAAGTTCAAACGGTATCAGCATTGATTACTAACTAGCAGATAACATAAACAGCATGAATAACTCAAATAAATAAAACTGATCCTTGTCTAAACCCTCTTAAGTTGAAAATATAGTAGTGTGCAATGTCAAATTGATCTATTATTTATGGAAAATTGTTTATTAATGTTCACATTAACATTTAGATTATTATCTAAACTCTTTATTCTGCACAGAATAATAACGCAACAAACATGTTTATATTATCGTTAATCTTACATAGATTCTTAAAACATTTCAAAGGAGTGCTGGAGTTTAAATAATCATATTATTACTGAACACAAGGTCAAGACAAAAAACCTTTATAAAGTGTGGATTATGCTTATTTATCAGTTTCTTTTAAGTATTATTACATGTGAATTGAAGTTCAATTCACACTTTGATATATTATATAAATAAAACTATTAAAAGACTACAGGCAATGTCATAATAGCAGATGTTATGAATGATATCATTCATAAGCTGCTCAATCATGAGTCATTTGATGGATTACAAGAGGTGGGTTATATGTGTCATCAAGCAAAACCAGGTCAGTATGCCAATCAGATGTTCCTGGAACCACGTAAAAGCACTGGTGCGACCTTTCAAAAAATTGGTAAAATGCAGCATTCAGCTTGCTTAATTCCCACTCGCAGTTTTACTTATCAACAGTAAGGTTTTTGATAAGCGCCAAATGTAAATTATTTGTCAATTCTACGCAGCCACAGGCTGAAACGTCTTTCATGCAACACACATACACAGTAAAACCTCAGGTCCAAAAGCTCTCGATAAACCGGACAACTGGCTAAACCGGACAGATTTTTTTGTCCCTTTGTACTTTCTATTCATTTTCATACTAAAGAACCCTCATTAAATCGAACACCTAACTATTCCTTACACCGGGTATCCGTCGTGTTACCAAATGCAAAACATGCGTTGTTTGCTTTTGTGTTTAGTGGGAGCAGCACGCATGCATCGTATAACCCCGTTGTTTTAGGGTATCAGCATTCAATTGACAGTTAAAATGTATTCTTTTTGGGATTTCTACTGCAGGAAAATACAAGAAATTAATAAAATTGGGCCCTGCTACCTTTAAAGCATCAAGTGGATGGCTTGATAACTTTCAACAAAGCGATAACATTAGAATTTAGTCATTATATAATGAGAGAGCACGTGTTAAACTTCATTTTGAACTAAAACTTGACAAAACTATTACAAATAGTGCTGATTGATATGACTCAAAGAACACATTTTATTAACATAGATAAAATTGGGTTGCTCTTTAGGGAAATTCTAAACAAATCTAGAAGAAAATTCCCCGAGGAATCCCCTTCCCCACCCCTTTCGCAACCGCGGAGAAATGCACCATACACAAATAGCCATATTCGGAGAAAGGTCTCCGTGTATGGTATATTTTTGAGTAGCGGTTGGGATATCGTCAGGAACATATCAAGCATGAGTGATCACTGATTGGGCTGGGAAGGGTGACAAGGGCTTTAGTTGGGTTGGTCAGAAAATAGCATCGTGTATTGAATGAAGTATGGGGATTAGCTATGGCTAGAGTAATTAAAAACCTCATTGAAATCTGGATGTACCGAAAGCGTGGCAAGTTAAGAAAATTATACCAGGAGTACTGCATTAAAAACAAACTGCATTTTAATGCGTAAATATTTTCTGAAAGTAATTGAGTTCCTTATGATTGGGGGAGGCAGATCTTTGCATAGATTGCATGTTTTACGCAGGGGTATTTTCTCCAAACTTTGGCAAAAATCTGGGAGGGCGGTGGACGGGCGGGTTTTTCTCTCCAATTGCCTAAAAAGGGAGTGGATTTTCTCATGGGGCGTACCCTAACGCTATACACAATGAGTGACGTCATGAATTTGCGTACGGATATGATAAAATTTCGAAATTTTTGTACGTCTTTATGGGTGGTCCCTTGTGGTGGAAATTCGACAAAAAATCCAATTGAGAGTTCAGATGATGCGCAGTGGTGGCCTGTGGAGCCAGATGGGGAGGGCTTGCTGTAGAAAGTGGTGGACGTTTGCGAATGAATAGGTAGCTCACACAATAAATAGTAAATCGAAGCGATCGGTCTTAAAATTCGATAAATTCGAAAAGGAGGATTACAAATTCGAGAAATGCGGAGTGTGGTTGATAACTGTGGGGGCAGGAGGGCTGCTTTATCATCATCACTTTTGCGCATTCATGAATTCATGAATGCATTTGCTGTACATATATTTCCCTTTTAGATGGTGACCTGAAATATAAGAGGACAGAAAACTGAAATTTTGTAGTTGTAGGGTCAGCTATTTTCATTATTAAATTGTGGGTCAGTTAAAAATTTATATAAAACTGATGTTCGCATGGTCGGTTGATACCTATTTCTGTCACCAAAAAGAGATGTAGATATGAAAAATCGTATATAATTCTCTAGAATGCATGACCAAAGTACAAGAACTCACGGTACTTGGTTGGCACTTTGTATTGCATTAAGGGAAAGTGACATGATAAAGCATTCGGTGTCATGTGCAGCGTTACCAAAAGTCGGCTCCTTTCTGCCTGTTCTGACTTATGCGTGTATATTCCCATTTACACAATAAAATATATTATTTGCAGGCAGTGCAGCAAAAAAGCCTTACTTTCTCTTTTCAGACAACTTTCTTTTGGACGTGATTTCAGTGTATTATTGTGGTTCATTTATTTTAAGTTTTGGGGGTGTTTTTTTTTTGTTTATTTATTTATTTATTTATTATTATTATTATTATTATTATTATTATTATTATTATTATTATTATTATTATTATTATTATTATTATTATTATTATTATTATTATTATTATTATTATTATTATTATTATTATTATTATTATTATTATTTGCGCTGCCGGTTTAACAAGTTAACGTGTAAGTACCTTATGGCAAGGACTCGAAAAAGACAACCCACTTATCATATATAATTACTGCGTTTAGTACCCTACTGGATAATCGCAGACAAGAGATTTCTTTGGGACGGGGGCGGGGAGTTATATGCTGCTCCAAAATTGAACTGTATAAAATATGATAAGTCCCCCCCCCCCCCCCTTATATTAACCCATTTCCTTTTCCCTACACCCAAATCATATTCGTTGTGAGTGAGGATTAGAAATATACAATGAAAGGGGTAGCGTTCAGGGCAAGACATGTCCGTTAATTACCAGATTGCACAATCTGTGTGTGATTTCACCGTCCACACCGTTTTCACTGTAAATGCCATCTTTTTATAACCAACTTCTCTGCGACATGCACGAACTGTATTCTATAAAAAGTTTCTCCACAAATTCACTTGGGGCTCTTTTCATCAAGGACCGTTTTATTTTGGGTTGTTAAATCCGGAGACGTTTTCTTCCGTCACTTTATATCTGGTTATCTACCAGAAAAAATATTTGGTTGTTTTAAAACCAGACGTCTATTTCCCTACCTGTTGCCCTGCAAACCCTGTTGAAGAACGACGAAATCCTTGGGAACCGTCAAGATCTCACAATGCTTCACCACGTCCAAGAGCACATCTGTAAAGAAGCGGCATTGACTCCTCTTCATGTTAAGTATCTTAGAAAATTGTTTTCAGCTTAAGTCTCTTAACACTGTGGTTTATTTAGCTCATTGGCTTAATTGAAGAAACTCTACAGCGACCGATATGCACTTTCTTATTCTTTTCTATGCTCAGGGCGATTTTGGAAATTCAGCAGGGCATTTGTTTTTTGTTTGTTTTTTTTTTTTTTCATTTAAGAGTGAAATATCATTGAAGATTTGCTTTCTCATCCTTATTCAACTTGTCATTTTTTGTTGAAAAATATGTGACGTTACAGCCGAACTGATTACCCTCCTCCCCCCCCCCACCCCTCCCACCCCTCCCACCCCAGAACCACGCGCGATGGCGTCTCAGCGGCTCTGGGCATCGGACATTCTGTTTCTTAGCTCAGATGTTAAGCAGAAGAAGTTAGAATATGTGGCAGAAATGGAAGCACCCTGCGCGCACCGAAAAAAAAACGCACCGCCATGACGCATCCTGTGAACATAGCTTTTTTGTGGAGGAGGCACACGAATAAAGTAATTAACGCCTTACTTTTGACAAACTCCTAATAAATTTTGTACACATCATGTTGACGTTTATTCTAGTGGTTGGCATTGTACTCACCTCGATTGAGCTTTTCGAAAAGCTTCGATTTTTTTCTGAACCACCCTTCCAAAATATTAAGTTCATCTGTATTCCTCTCGTCTGAAGGTTTACACAGCACAAGTTTGGCGCGATCGTAGAAGGACACTGTGCTCAGCTGCGACATCTGTCTCTTGGTCCTCGCTGACGGCTGTCGTGAGGCCCGCATAGATAGGCGTGACGAGGGCGGGCGCCCTGGTCCTGGCTTAGTGGGGGATAATGACCTCATCGCTGAAGAGCCAGGTCTGGAGTATGAGCGCAACGCCGACGACTCGGCTCGTGAATTAGAACGGTTCAGTGATGACGTTGGTCGGGATGAGGTCGATGTGCGTGACTGCGCTGATGACGCACGTGACGTGACGCTTCTTGGACCCCCAGTTTCTCGAGCCATTCCGGATGAAATCTCTACTACCCTTTCAATGGCAGCTTAATTTGTTCGTTTCAGCTAATCAGAGTTCGCACAGCCTTTAGTGGTCAGTTATTTCCTCATTAATTTCTGCTGTTTCATGTCTAATCCAGTTTGAAGTTGAAAAAAGAATCCTTCCAGGTTTTTTACACATAGCTGCATATTCCCCAAGGAAAACGACAACAATTTATCCAGAATCCAGATCAAAAAGCATGATTTTATTCTACACAAATATGTCGCAACGAAATCTGTTATACTCACGAGCAAGTTTTGTGATTATATTTCGAACTTAATTACAGCTTTTTACCATTGCAAGCATTTTCATGTTTATTGATGCATTGTTTATCATTTTAATTTTACTAACTATACGTTTAAGGGAATAGTTTTCTAACTGTTGTGTAAACACGAAGGCCATGGTTTCCTCAAAATCCCGACATCTGCCAAGATTCTCTTGCGACGCAGATATTACAGGCTATACAAGGGTATCAAAAGATATCTATTACCTTCAAGAGGTTTAATTAATTGTCAATATAACAGTGGGATATGCTTGATAAAACGATTATCTGGTTATCAATCTGTGCTTATAGCTACTTTATAGCTTTTCTTCTTGTTATTATTTAGCTTGAGTGAATGTTTATTCATGAACAGAGCCCCCCTTTATTGAGTAGGCCGACAAATCCAGAAGAGTATATGTTTGGTAACAGTTAAAAGCTATTCACAAGACAACGGGGTTAGGTAATCTTAATTCAGGTGGCTAATCAAACCCCAAAAACAATATCAAACAAGACTTACATGGCTTATAGCACCCAGGAGAATATTCCATTTAAAAAGAAAGACATATTTTGCCGCCAACTATTACAAACCCCAACCCCCTCTCCAAAATACAACCATGTTAACTAGCAATGTCAATGATGCGAAGTGGAAAGTAAAATTTTGCTTTTTTATGTCTCACTTTACTTGTAAACGAAAAGCTTCAGTGAAGATGAGGTGTTGAATGAACGTAAAAAGAAAATAGTAGTGTAAAAGTGGGGGTTTAAAAACAGGAAGTGACGTCATAATGACGTCACGTGGTGTTTTGAAAGCCCCATGGGGTTTTTTAAACAGTGACGTCATATTGACGTCATATTAACGTCATATTGACGTCATATTGTTACCATATGGTTATCATATGGTTACCATATGGTTATCATATGGACGTCATAATGACGTCACGTGGTGTTTTGATAGCCCCATGGGTTTTTAAAACAGTGACGCCATTTTGACGTGATCTAGACGTGTTATGGAGGTGATATGGAGGATATATGGAGGTGATATGGAGGTCATATGAACGTCATATGAACGTCATATGAACGTCATAGGAACGTCATATGAACGTCATATGAACGTCATAATGACGTAATAGGGATAGTGGGCGGCCATTCAAACGGGTGGCCATTCAAACGACCATTCAAACGGGCGGCCATTCAAACGGGCAGCCGGGTGTTCTGGAACAGGAAGTGACGTCATAATGACGTCACGAGGTGTTTTAGAAGCCCCATGGGGTTTCTAAAACAGTGATGTCATTGTTTTAGAATCCCCATGAATGTTCTGGAACAGGTAATTGTTAAAGCGCGCGCCCGGTCAATGACGTCATCATGACGTCATTAGTCACGTGACCTGTCAATCATGTGTCACAAGACCTGTCAATCATGTATATGAGGAATATTTTCCCGCTCATAAACCTTCTGGCCTGAATGGCTCAGTTGGTAGAGCAGAGGACCCGTAAGCGGACCCATGATCTGAAGGTCGGTGGATCGAACCCGCCTTCGGGCATCACTTTCATATCATGGGTCCTCAATCTTAGAACACCCCCCCCCCGGGTCCTCAATCTTAGAAGACCCCCCCCCCAGGAATAAGACATGACATGAATCGAACCCCCCCCCTCCCCCAGGATCAAGACATGACATGAATCGGACCCCCCCCCCCCCCCCAGGATCAAGACATGACATGAATCGGACCCCCCCAGGACCAAGACATGACATGTATCGGACCCCCCCCCCCGGACCAAGACATGGCATGTATCGGACATAGTCATATAGCTATATGACTATGTAATTGCTATGTGAACATAATTAGTCTAACGTATGTATGTCGTTATCAGACCGTTCAACAGTCAAGCCGCGATAGCTCACTTGGCAGAGCAAACGGCTAGCAACCTGAGAGTCCCGGGATCGATGCCACATCGGGGCAAACTTTTTTTTGGTTTTTTGTTCACTTTTATGACTCTGTGACATTATGTGACAACATGTGACTGTGACATCATGTGACTCTGTGACATTATGTGACTGTGACTGTTTTTTTTTAACATAATAGCTATATTTCTATGTCTATTTTCACTATTATTATGATAATATTTAATTAGTCACATTTCAATGGTTCTAACCACACAGCATAGGAATAAGTACATGTGTACAGAGTGTGGGGAAACCGATCAATAAATTTTAGAGTGCGCTCGTTCAGAGTGTGGAGGAAACCGATCGATAAAATTTCAGAGTGCACTCGTTCAGACCGTGGGAACGATCGATAAATTTGAAAACATCAAAGGCCTAGACCGTGGGAACGATCGATGAATTTGAAAAGATCAAAGGCCTAGACCGTGGGAACGATCAATAAATTTCAGAGTGCACTAATTCAGAGCGTGGGAACGATCAATAAATTTGAGAAGGAATGGGATTTTCCCCAACTCTATGTTTTATGTTATAGTAGTTGGAAAATGACACTTCTAAAGCACATTTAACAAATGTAGTTTTTTGATAACATATAATATATAAAATAAGTTTGAACATTTTAGCATGCTACTTATTTGAATGTTCTGAAGTTATAGTAGTGGAAAAATGGTGGTTCTAGACCAACTTTAACAAATTTTGTTTTTTGACAAAATATGATGTATAAAATAAGTTTGAACATTTTACCATGGTGTAGTAGGGTAAAAATAAGGGTTCTAGACCAACTTGAACAAATATTGTTTTTTGACAAAATATGATGTATAAAATAAGTTTGAACATTTTACCATGGTGTAGTAGGGTAAAAATCAGGGTTCTAAACCAACTTTAACAAATTTAGTTTTTACACGTTTCAGACGATTCTACCACTTGGTTGGTTGGTTGATTGTTGGAAAATGGGAAGTGAAAATGTGGATAGTTATGTAGGAAAACTGCGCCCATTCAAAAGACGTGCTCGAATGGCAAGCCCATTTTAAAGACGTGTTCGAATGGCAAGCCCATTCAAAACACATGTTCGAATAATTTTTGGAAGATATTACGTCGTGGTATTGTTCAACAAATTGTTCAACATGTTCAACATGTTGTTGTTCAACATGTTCAACAAGTTCAACATGTCCAACATGTTCAACATGTTCAACAAGTTCAACATGTTCAACATGTTGTTGTTCAACATGTTCAACATGTTCAACAAGTTCAACATGTCCAACATGTTCAACATGTTCAACAAGTTCAACATGTTCAACATGTTGTTGTTCAACATGTTGTTCAACATGTTGTTGTCCAACATGTTGTTCAACATGTTCAACAAGTTGCATATAAAGCTATGTTTAAAGACTTTCTCATCATTTGAATAGTGTAGGTTGAACCGAAAGGATGTATAAATGCAACATTTGTTCGACATCTTACAATTGGCCACAAAGTTACATGTGATAAAGCTATTTCTAAACATATTAAGACAACTGTAAAGTATAAAAGGCAGCCGCCCTCAGACGTAACACACATTCTGTATCCAGATACTGAAGAGTGAACATGTCTGCAGTGAGTGAACAACAACAACTACAATCTATGGCAATGCCTGCAGAAAATTTTATAGCAAAGCCTGAGACAATACCTACAGCGAAGTCTAAGGCAATGCCCATGGTAAAGTCCAAGGTGAAGTCACGTCAGCAGCGACAAAAGCGACCACATCTTAGAAAGATAAAAAGAGATGAGTTACCAGCTATGACGCCGCCGTGTAAAATGCGAAAAAATACGACAGAGCCTAATATGAAGCGAGAACCGGAGCGTAAAGCTGATACCACTATGAAGAAGATGCGTGTAGACGATTCACCGGTTATGATACCCATTAATGAAGAAACATATATTAAATTGGTGAAATATCAACAGAAAGTGATGGTTAACATTCGTAAATATATTACGAATCATGCATCTGGGAGGTTATATCCTACCAAGAAGGGAATTTTGTTATCATTGAAAGACTGGCACATGTTGAAGAAGCAAATGACGTCAGTGGATCTCATGCTTCAGAAGATGGATCTGTATAAATGTAGTGACTGTCAGAAGATGGTTGAGTAGAAAGTCATATGTAACTGTATGCAATTGTAACAGTATGACTATGAAATGAGTTAACAATATCTATGTTGATGTAAAGTTAGTTTTTATAACATCTGTAAACTTATCAATTTAAGTTCTTATGAGTGGGTACATGTATTAACATAATATGTATTTGAAATAGTTTTGTTTTATCATAATTGTACATATTTGTAATATTTAATAAAAGAAACACATATGATGCTTTTCAACTTTTTATTTTTCTCATACAATACTTGGATACAAGACATAATAAAACAATACTTGGATATAATACATAATAAAACAATACTTGAATATAATACATAATAATACAATTCTTGAATATAACACATAATAATACAAAATTAACTATAATACTTAATATATGATATATGGTTTACGGGTCAATTAAAACCGTGCCAGGAACCTTACGACTTTATATGTTGCAAAGCAAAACATATATTTATACACAAGGCTTAAGTTAATAAAATATTACAACATTTATAAAGTCTTTATTATAAAGTTTAGTCAAATAAGTCTATTTTTCTGCATCTGTTTCACTCTGTTCACTGTCCATGCCACTTTCTTCGTCACTGCTACCATCCTCCTCCTCCTCCTCCATATCTAATAGCTCTTCAAAGAATGCATTGTTCTTCCTTATAGCCGCCTTTAATGCCTTTGAATACTTATAATGTTTTTCATCAACAAAGTAATTAAAGTCCTCTAAAATCTTTTGATAATGTTGGCTTTGTTGTAGACGCTGGGTATAGTTGAACAGTCTCATAAACAGTTGTTTTAGTCCATGCTTATAAATGGGTCGAAGGTCATAACTTGCTATTTCACGCCCATCTTCAAGTCCTTGTTCTTTATATTCTGAAACCTTTTCTTGAAATATGTTATCATAGTCATCGTAGACTTCTTGAACCATATCATGCCAAACAGAGTCTATTTCTGACTCACTTTCAGAGTCTGTTTCTGACTCACTTTCAGAACTCCTGTCATCAGCCTCCTCGCCACACTGATCCATATGTTTGAGCAAAGCTTCTTCGCTGTTGTATAATGCACCACATTCTGTACAAGCATGTGCATTCTTTTCAGCCATGTTGACGCTTTGACTTTCCATAGAAGACTCATCTAAAGTTTCCATGAAAGGTAGTTTTACAGGGTTTTCCATATCCGATTCTTCATCCACCTCTGAAGTGTGAGCAATCTTTAAGTGTCTTTTAAGACTTTGTGGCCAATTGTAAGATTTCGAACAAATGTTGCATTTATACATCCTTTCGGTTCAACCTACACTATTCAAATGATGAGAAAGTCTTTAAACATAGCTTTATATGCAACTTGTTGAACATGTTGAACAACATGTTGGACAACAACATGTTGAACAACATGTTGAACAACAACATGTTGAACATGTTGAACATGTTGAACTTGTTGAACATGTTGAACATGTTGGACATGTTGAACTTGTTGAACATGTTGAACATGTTGAACAACAACATGTTGAACATGTTGAACATGTTGAACTTGTTGAACATGTTGAACATGTTGGACATGTTGAACTTGTTGAACATGTTGAACAACAACATGTTGAACATGTTGAACATGTTGAACAATTTGTTGAACAATACCACGACGTAATATCTTCCAAAAATTATTCGAACATGTGTTTTGAATGGGCTTGCCATTCGAACACGTCTTTAAAATGGGCTTGCCATTCGAGCACGTCTTTTGAATGGGCGCAGTTTTCCTACATAACTATCCACATTTTCACTTCCCATTTTCCAACAATCAACCAACCAACCAAGTGGTAGAATCGTCTGAAACGTGTAAAAACTAAATTTGTTAAAGTTGGTTTAGAACCCTGATTTTTACCCTACTACACCATGGTAAAATGTTCAAACTTATTTTATACATCATATTTTGTCAAAAAACAATATTTGTTCAAGTTGGTCTAGAACCCTTATTTTTACCCTACTACACCATGGTAAAATGTTCAAACTTATTTTATACATCATATTTTGTCAAAAAACAAAATTTGCTAAAGTTGGTCTAGAACCACCATTTTTCCACTACTATAACTTCAGAACATTCAAATAAGTAGCATGCTAAAATATTCAAACTTATTTTATATATTATATGTTATCAAAAAACTACATTTGTTAAATGTGCTTTAGAAGTGTCATTTTCCAACTACTATAACATAAAACATAGAGTTGGGGAAAATCCCATTCCTTCTCAAATTTATTGATCGTTCCCACGCTCTGAATTAGTGCACTCTAAAATTTATTGATCGTTCCCACGGTCTAGGCCTTTGATCTTTTCAAATTCATCGATCGTTCCCACGGTCTAGGCCTTTGATGTTTTCAAATTTATCGATCGTTCCCACGGTCTGAACGAGTGCACTCTGAAATTTTATCGATCGGTTTCCTCCACACTCTGAACGAGCGCACTCTAAAATTTATTGATCGGTTTCCCCACACTCTGTACACATGTACTTATTCCTATGCTGTGTGGTTAGAACCATTGAAATGTGACTAATTAAATATTATCATAATAATAGTGAAATAGACATAGAAATATAGCTATTATGTTAAAAAAAAAACAGTCACAGTCACATAATGTCACAGAGTCACATGATGTCACAGTCACATGTTGTCACATAATGTCACAGAGTCATAAAAGTGAACAAAAAACCAAAAAAAAAGTTTGCCCCGATGTGGCATCGATCCCAGGACTCTCAGGTTGCTAGCCGTTTGCTCTGCCAAGTGAGCTATCGCGGCTTGACTGTTGAACGATCTGATATCGACATACATACGTTAGACTAATTATGTTCACATAGCAATTACATAGTCATATAGCTATATGACTATGTCCGATACATGCCATGTCTTGGTCCGGGGGGGGGGGTCCGATACATGTCATGTCTTGGTCCTGGGGGGGTCCGATTCATGTCATGTCTTGATCCTGGGGGGGGGGTCCGATTCATGTCATGTCTTGATCCTGGGGGGGGGGGGTTCGATTCATGTCATGTCTTATTCCTGGGGGGGGGGGGGGGGTCTTCTAAGATTGAGGACCCGGGGGGGTGTTCTAAGATTGAGGACCCATGATATGAAAGTGATGCCCGAAGGCGGGTTCGATCCACCGACCTTCAGATCATGGGTCCGCTTACGGGTTCTCTGCTCTACCAACTGAGCCATTCAGGCCAGAAGGTTTATGGGCGGGAAAATATTCCTCATATACATGATTGACAGGTCATGTGACACATGATTGACAGGTCACGTGACTAATGACGTCATGATGACGTCAATGACACGGGCGCGCGCTTTAACAATTACCTGTTCCAGAACATTCATGGGGATTCTAAAACAATGACATCACTGTTTTAGAAACCCCATGGGGCTTCTAAAACACCTCGTGACGTCATTATGACGTCACTTCCTGTTCCAGAACACCCGGCTGCCCGTTTGAATGGCCGCCCGTTTGAATGGTCGTTTGAATGGCCGCCCGTTTGAATGGCCGCCCACTATCCCTATTACGTCATTATGACGTTCATATGACGTTCATATGACGTTCATATGACGTTCATATGACGTTCATATCACCTCCATATCACCTCCATATCACCTCCATAACACGTCTAGATCACGTCAAAATGGCGTCACTGTTTTAAAAACCCCATGGGGCTATCAAAACACCACGTGACGTCATTATGACGTCCATATGATAACCATATGGTAACCATATGATAACCATATGGTAACAATATGACGTCAATATGACGTTAATATGACGTCAATATGACGTCACTGTTTTAAAAACCCCATGGGGCTTTCAAAACACCACGTGACGTCATTATGACGTCACTTCCTGTTTTTAAACCCCCACTTTTACACTACTGAAAATCCCAAAATAAGCAAAAGACTCTTCAATCTAATTCTTTGTTATAAATTCTTAATTAAGTGCAGTGAGAATACGGGGCAAGACCAACCCGCAAATGCGGCCGTCTCTCCATCCGGACCACTTTTCGCCATGTTTTGCATCATGACGATCAAAACAAACAGGATCTTATCCACAAATCGCACCATTTCTGGGCCCATTTACGGGGACAATTTTCTCGCTTGGATGAACTCCATCGTTAATGTCGTGTATTTGTTACAGTAAATCTGTGTAATCAGTAATTTCACGTAATTCCTAAAACTTTTAGGAATTACGTGAAATTACTGTCGGGGCCAGGAATTACGCGAAATTCCTAAAATCTTCAGGAATTTCATGTATTTACTGTTTTCAAGGGTGTTTTATTTCACAAATTTCCTAAACCTCACTTAGTAAATATGCGTAATTAAAGTCGAACAAAGTTAAACAATGGCAAAAACTGGAGGAACGCGCTTACATGAACTTAGCTTGTTACAGACTATTTCGACCTTTGTGAGTCCTTTTCATCTTGAATTGCAATTCGTGAACTCACTCACATAAGGTGACATTTGGTGTCATTTTGGTGTCATTTGCCGGAGATGGAATTACGTATTGAGACCCTTGTTTTCATCTCGAATTGCAAACGTTACAAAGCTAAGATCACTCTCGAGTCCCTTTTTACCTTGAATTGCAATTTGTGCACTCACTCACCTGAGGTGAGATTTGGTGTCATTTGGTGGAATTTCATCCCCAATTATTGTTAGTATTATCATTTAAAACTTGAACGGGGATTATCTGGAGGGCAGGGTTTTGTTAAATGCAACTGCGTGGGCAGCAAACGATGTGAAGCGAACAGGTGTAAATGTTTCAAAAACAAAGTAAAATGCAAGAGAGATGTCACAGCAGTTTGGCATGCAAAAATAAACAAGCGTGTCCAAGGACATGACCCAGCCGAGTTACCAAACAAGGAAAGAGAGAAAAACTCTGAAACGAATACTATTAGGCCAAAAAATGAAGAACTCTGTTTCTGAACGTAACTTTTTGACGATTCACGTATTTACCGACATTTACACAATTTTACAAAATTTTGAAAATTCCACCATTTCGGCATTTTTTATCATTTGCAAAAAAAAGCAAAGTCCAGGTGGAGAAGCACCTAAGAAACTTTCGATTAAAATTTTAGAACTATTTGAAAAAGACTGCGAGAAATGAATAGTTTGACAATTCAGTTATTTACTACCATTTATTCCAGCTTTTTTGCCAAACTTCAAAATTCAGCCATTTCGTCAGTTTTTGGTGAACCGCGAAAAAAAGTAATAGCCTGGTAGGCGAACCCCTGAGGAACATGTCTGCGTAACATCTAAACGATTGGATTAAAACTGTAGGAGGAGTAGCATTTTAAAAATGGATCAAAACGGGCCCAAAAAGTGCCGCCATTTTGTCAGTTTTTCGTCAATCGTCAAAAAAAAGTAATAGCCAGGCGAGGGACCACCCAGGGAACATTCCTGCTTAATATTAAAACGATTGGAACAAAACTGTAGGAGGACGAGCATTTTAAAGAAAAGGTTTAACATACACACAAACATTCAAGCCCCCTATAGTGATACGACTAACCAGTCCGACAAAGTCCCCTGGGTTAATTGAGCTCATATCAGCATTTGTTTTCAGAAAAGACATGTGTTTCCGTATTTGAAACATTGTTAGAACTCTATTTGGCTATGATGCGTTTGTTTTGATTTGAGTAAAGACATGTATTTTGTATTCGATTTGAGTGAAGACATGCATTCTGTACTTGATTTGAGTAAAGACATGCATTCTGTATTTGAAACCATGGTAGAAGCGATGTATTTTATCACTGCAGTGTTGATTCAAATCTTGAGGTTTATTAAATAAATGCTAACATGTTGTTTTTGTTTAATTCACAGTTTAGTAATTTCGTGTAATTACTGACCTCCTGTTTCAGTTATTACATGAAATTCCTGCAGATTTTAGGAATTTCGCGTAATTCCTCGCCCCGACAGCAATTTCACGTTATTCCTAAAAGTTTTAGGAATTACGTGAAATTACTGATTACACAGATTTACTGTAACATATACACACATGTGTTTATAAATGCGTGGGTATGTTAAAAGATATTGAAATCCCGTTTGTGACTACATTCTATTCATAAATAAGCTCATTAAGTTTAAACAACTTGCCTTTGCTTTATTTTTGAATTTATGCTGACCAGATTTTAATTTTTTTGTTTCTTTTCGTTTTTTTTTTTTTTTGTTTTTTTTTTGCTTTTTTTATTATGTAAAGACCAAAGACAAGTTTCCATGCAGAGGTTCGAGCAGGGATGGGCCATAATTTAATCTAGTTAAAGGTTACACACAGTTCTTTTGCTACAAAATAATACCAGCTTTCCGCTTATGCCTTGGACATTATTTTTCACAAAAAATATCTGGAGAACATTTAATTAAATCTTGACAACTATTTCAGACCACATTGAAACGCCAACAGAGATTATTAAAATATCATCTTCAAGGCTGTTATAACAAAAACTGCCACGAAATCTGAAGACAAGCCCTGGCTTTAGTTTCCACCTCTCCCCTGTCACCTTATCTCCTTGATTAGTTGTTGAATTATACGCGTGAGAGGGCACACGGAAGACAATGCGCAATTTCAACTAGTTGCTTTTACAACTAGGTATAGAGTAGGGTGGGGCAAGACGCCCCCCTTAAGCGGAATGCGCTGAAACTTTTTACTTAGTTGAGATACGATCCTCATCTTTTGCTTAGCATTAGGCCCCATGCCCTTCAACCTCCACAACATATACTCAGTTATTATTTTTTTTACTTTTCTTTAAAAACTGAATTAGAAAAATTTGCTCTTGGTGGGCCTCTTGCCCCATACAAGGGGCAAAAAGCCCAGGGGGTGGGCGTTTTTACCCCAGACTTTAATGTCGTTTAAATCAATAATTCTTTAAATTTTGCGCCGTCTAAATTCTGCTAATGAAACTAAACAAATCAATTTAACTAACGAAAACCTTTATTGGCAAAAAATATCCGCAAAAACAATGCAAATTATTTTTATAGTTTGTCTTTGTTAATTATTTTTTAAATTTCACTTGGATATAAATTAAATCTTATCTAATTCTTCAAACATCTCTTTGGTAACATTTATCATTCTGTCACCTAAAAAACGTGATAAGGAGTAAAAATGTCCTCACAGAACATCGCCCATATTCTTAGTTCAAATTTCAAAAAGGAAATCCATCAGTGGCACACTGCCATCACTGTCTTCATCAAATTGGTTAGGTTTTATCAAAAGATCAGGCACATTTTCCCCTGCCTCTTCCCTTCCCCTTAACTTTTCCCTTCCCTTTTCCTTTCCCAATTCCCGTCCATTTCGAAGTCTTTTCCATCATCGCCCGTTTGTATGGAGACGCTGTTATTAGTGCCGCTTTTTCTTGTTTTCGCTTTCTAGCCTTTTGTGGTCTTTGGTCTGCGGTCGGTGATAATGAACCTCGGGATTTATATTAGGTATTTCCTTGTTTGCGACGGGATTTACTCCAATTCCAGAGGGCCCTGGTTGTGCTTCTTCAACTCCGGAGGGCCCTAGTTGTGATTCTTGAATTCCGGAGGGCCCTGGTTGTGCCTTTTCGATTTCGGAGGGCCCTGGTTGGTTTAATGAGGCGTTGTGAGGTGGATTCGCAGCGCTGCCTTAAATAACACAATATAAAAAACAGTGCAAAGTTTTGTATCGAAATTACATTATTTTTAAAAATATAGCTGTTGCCCTATTCATCTTTGACTTCACAATTTTTTGTTACAATAGTCAATTCAAAGTAGCCATGTTATTTATTTGTCATTCAGAATTTCAATCAAATTATTTTTACCTTCATCTTCATTGGTACAGGGACCTGCATCTTGTATGAATGCCGCAGCATCGAAGTCCTCATCGCGAAATACATTGGGATCAAAAGGCCACAATCCGCAGGTTCTGAAACCTGTTACAGCTTTATCCACAGTTGAAAATCTCAAAAATGCTTTCCCCAAAAGTGCCCCGACGTTGAACATGTCGATGCGTTTTCCGGGATTAGACACCATCCAGCTGTCGATCTCCTGGCTGTATGCTTTTTTCAACGGCCCGAAATATGTTTTGTCCAAGGGCTGTAGCTTGTGCGTGCAGTGAGGTGGAAGGGTGATAATGTGTATCCCCTTCTCCCGTGCAAACTCAATGGCTGCCAGTGTTTTATGGCTGTGGTGCCCATCTAAAATTAGCAACTGCGGAGAGTTTTTAGACGCAGTGGTGAAGTTAGAAAAATGTTCCAACCACTTAACAAAAAGTTCGGAATCAATCCAACTACTCGGATTTGGGTATCCAACAGAACCGGGTGGGGTACCATTCATCAGCGTGTCAGACATGCGCTTTCTTGGGAAAATGAACATCGGATTTATGAAGCTCCCTGACGCGCTCATTGCACAAATAACCGTTACATTCTTACCACGCTCCGCACTTGTCATCTTTCCAACAGATCTCTGCCCTTTCATTGATATAACTTTGCCTGGCTTTTGCACTGTAGTGATTCCGGTTTCATCCATGTTCCATATTGCACGAGCAGAAAAGTTTTCTAGAGCTAATGCCTCTCGGTAGACTTCAAAAAATTGGTTGACTTTGACTTTATTAAACCCCATGCATCGAGAGATTTGTTGGGGTTGGTTCACGAATGCTCAGTTCCTGATTTCTCTTCAGAAATCCAGCTAGCCAATCCTTTCCGGCCATTTTTATGTTTTTGTTGAACTGATGTAAAATTCCGCATTTTTCTGCCATGTCGTAAGCTAATTTCCGTAAATCCTTTGTGGTTAGTCCGTATAATCTTTTTTCCATGAATAACACGTGATTTTTAATTGCCTCCTCAAGTTCCTTGGACAGAATTGGTGTGTAACGGCCCATGTTAATTTTTCCTGGGTTTGCAACTTTACCATCGCGATGTCTCCTTAAAGTTCTTCGAGGAATATTGAATTGTTTGGATGCCCCTTTGAGTGACATGCCCTTTTGAATTAACTTCAAGGCATCTTGAAGTGTTTTCTCGTCGTAATTCGACCTTTCAGAAATTCTTTTGCGATTACGAGCCATGCCAAAACCTGTAAACAATTCAATATTTTTTTTTAATTGACAGTTTCGAAGTTTATTTCATTACACAATATTCATTGCTATACATTTATTGAAAATATATACTGCTATGTTACACTGGGATGAATGTAGAGGAAATAAATTAATAAACATTTAAAGTGAGGGGTAAGAAGCCCACCCTGGGCTTTTTGCCCCGAGGAGGGAGTGGGCGTTTTGCCCCATAACGGTACTGTGCAAATATCATTTAAAGAAATACTATCATTTATTATCGCTCACATTCTGTGTCGTTTTTAGAGATAACAAGGCTCATTGATGAAATCCACGATGAAACATCAAAATCTATAACCTATTATAAATTCTATGACCGCCGAAAAATTGTTCATTCTTACAATATTGAGCCCCTAAAATAAAAAAAAATGACACTACTTACCAAGTTGCGCCAAAGCTGTGTGTTTTTTAGATTACTTATACTTTCGCGAGGTGGCGCTTCCATCTGTATTGATATTTGATTAAAAAAGTAATACATTTCACGAGGACGTTGTGTGGGCCTTTTACCCCGCATGGGCGTCTTGCCCCACCTTACCTAAGTTTGCAGTTTTTCTGGAAGTTTCTGCTCCTTTTTTTCTTCTCTTTTTTTCGTTTGGTTGGTTTTCAGAAAACTCCTACAATTTTCGGCAGAGGGAGATTAATTTGACACACATGTAGGGGGTGACGAGATCTCGGTGAATCCGCAATTTTTTACCTTAGAGGTCCAGGTCAAGGTCAAATTGAAGTCAAAGTTATTTTTTCCCTAAAATGGTTTCCAAAAAAACTCGTAGCATTTGAGCCACTTGTGCACTTATAGATAATTATCAGGGGTCGGTGAAACCGCAAATATTTTTTACCCTGACCGAGGTACCTCTTGACCTCAAAGTTCAAGGTCAAAGTGAGGTTAAAATCTTTCTTAAAACGCTATTAATCACGAAAAATGGCCAAAAAAAGTGCTCAAATCCCAGTTTGAACATATAAAACGTACTCAGTAAGGGGTAATCTTCCATCCTGAATTTGACCTTGAGAGTCAATGTCAAAGGTCATATGACTTCATGTGCCGTTAACGATAGGCCGACTTATCTCGAAAACGGTTAGAGATAGAGCGATTTTGAGCTCATCTGCGACGCTTTGGGCATAAACAGCGTCACATAAGAGGTACCTCGGCGACCCTGACCTTGGTCACGGTCAAGGTCAAAAACCGGAAATTGACCATTATCTCGAAAACATATAGAGATAGAGCGAATCTGAGCTCATTTTCGACCCTTTGAGCTTAGATAACAGAGGTACATCGATGATCTTGACCTTTTTGCTCACGGTCAAGGTGAAAAACCGGAAGTTGAGTATTATATTGAAAACGGTTCCAGATAGCCATTTTGAGCTCATTTTTAAGCCTTTGGGCAAAACGACGACAAAAAATTGGTACTGCGTGACTTTCTTCTTGGTCATAATTTAATACAAATATTATCTTTAGTGGTTTCTGCAAGTGGGTCTATTCCGCTAGCAGAATTCTGTCTGGTTTGAAAATTTGAATTTATACTGGAATATGGTTGCAATTTTCAGGCGACATGACTAGTATTGGAATCGAAATTAGGTGATTTTTTTTTGTAATACAGTCTTGCACTGAAAACAGGACTACCTGCAGCTAAAGTGGTCCGATTAGAAGGAAAAGCACATAGAACGGGACAGTCAGGTGGGGTCCTGCCTGTGGGGTGGTTTCATTTGCCTTGTGGTCCGATCCGGGGTACCCCCCCCCCCCCCACTGAGTTGTTTGCTATATCCTCTGCATATGCATATGTATCCTCTGCTGTGTACAAAACGTTTTCAGAAATCAAGGTAACACTTCATTTCATTTCAAGTTTTACAAAATGGCATGTGTTCTTTCACTTCAATAAACGGTATTCATTATCAAAATAATTGGTGTGTATTAACGTTACTTTAAATATTGGGAACTCGGTGTGCATGAAATGCGTTGAAAAATCAAAGACGTTAAAATCGCGTACAGATCATTCGCAGCTAGTGGTAAGGGTGAAGGACGGAACCGGGAGACAGAAACGACCAGTGAATGAAGATATGACCAAACACATGTGATTACGTTTGCACTTGCATTTTGACAAGAAGAAAACTAAAACAGTATTACTTAAGTTTTCATGTTTTGGTATGTATTATTTTGTTGGGTTTGCATTTCGGACCAGTGCTCGTGTTAATTTTAACTTGCGTCAATGCGCGGTTTGCATTTCTGACCAATGCGATGTTTATTAAACTTGCCGTTATGCTCTGTTCGCATTTCGGACCAGTGCGCATGTTTATTTAGCCTGCACTGATGTGTGGTTCGGAATTCGAACCAGTGTGCATTTTATTTACCATGCATTGCTGCGCAGTTGGCATTTCGGACCAATGCACATGTTTATTCAACTTGCCTTGATGTGCGGTTCGCATTTCGAATCAGTGCGCATGTTTATTTAACTTGCGCGATGCGCGGTCCGCATTTCGAACCAATGCAACTTCCAACTTATTCAACTTCCAATTTTTGGCGGATATACTCGCTATTCCTGAAAACAACATTAAACTAGAAATATTGCACGAAGGTATAATGAAAACGTGTTACAGGTGCGGGCTTTGTGAAAAATAGGGTTTGAACCCGAAGGGTTAGGGCCCAATTGTCACGAAGCCCAAGTACTTGCAGTTTTCTTTAAATATTTTTGTCCACACCAAAAAGTAATTTTGGCGTGACGTGGCCATATGAGACCAATAAAACGCAAAACAAATTGCTGCTGAGAAAATTCCGTGCCTCAAGAAAGACTGAAGTTCATGGTTATGCAAAACTCGATACTCCTTTGTATGACAAGTTCTACTCATTTTGGAACAAAATGTGACGTCGAACAACAGACGAGAAACGCATCACACTAAGGTGTAAATTCCATTTATTTTGTTATAAACAGTAACCCTACGTGTATCACACAATCACATAACAACAAAATGCTGTCGCTCCGACCATCTCACCCTCACTGTTCCAATTCCTCAACCCGTCACTTAATCCTCCGCTCAGCCAACCCCCCTCCCCCCCCCACCCCCACCCACTTCTCAAATCGTGCCACTGTATTTAATTATCACAGTCAATAAGTTTTATGAAGGACTTCTTTTTCAAAGGCAAATAACACTTGTCGTTTACACAGCGCGACCAGCACGCTACGCGCACAGATATAACACCCACCACTACCGCTTGAATTACAGACCACCTATGACGTCATTTCTGCATCATTCACAGCATGTCATTGTAACCACACAATGTCACAAGAACCGAGGAAAATACTGACTTGAAATGTCCCACAACAAATTTCAAACAGGCAGTAACAACTCGTGGACACTTCGGAGCCATCCAAAGTCACTTCAAGTTTAAGCTTAGGCGTTTCAAAGAGATTCAGATGCACTTGCTACAAGAATAAATATATCACTAGCTGAGAAATTCCAACGAATACAATAACAAGGTACAAACCTACATGGATTAAAATCAAAACAAGGAAGTGAAAAAAATCTGAGCTTTCCTGTATCCCTGCAATGTTATGAAGTTTTATAGACAGAAAAGTCCAGAACATTAATGCCCATATCCAGCGCCACGTAGAGATGAGAAGAATCAAATGCCAGTGAGTAGACGGGGCTGTTACAGTAGTGCGAGCGGCCCGTGTAGTACATCTGCACTGGCGCCGTGTGCCGCTTGTCCCATAGCCGCACCACGCCGTAGCGATCCGTGCCACTCAGAACGCTGTTCGCACCGTCAGAACGCACGCAGTAGACGGTGGAGTCGAATGGATCTTCCCACTCCAGCACACTGTCAAATATCCCAACCAAAAACAGAAGATTATCATTTTTTTTTTCTTTTTTTTTTCATTATTCTACTCGAACTACTGTTTGTGTTAATTTACAAAATAAACATTGCTTCTACAAATTGAGAAAACAGAGCACGAAACAAATGCAGTAACTGTAAACAATAAGGGGCTATCTGCATCAGCTGTGGTGTGCGACATGTCAGGTTCTTTCTTGCATAGGCCGCACAAAGAAAAGCTGTGGATATACAGTACTTTAACAGCATGGTTGCAGCAAAGCATGGCTTGAGTTAACGATATTTGAATTTATGGATATCTCTTGCATAATGTATTCAGCTCGGAGACTGAGAAACCAACCAATGAGAAGACGAGCTGCGGAGATCCCACGCCCGGATGGCCGTATCATAGCCGCAGCTGAACAGCATGTGACCGCTCTCATACTGCAGATCAAGAACGCCCGCCCCGCGACGGTGCTCTTCCCCGTACCGCCGCACCTCCTCGCCCCTGAAAATACCCGCTAACAGCACTGAATTCGCCAAGTTCGCATGAAACTTAATGCTTTAGAAAGCTTCCAGTCCTTCCCTTAAAGTGAAAAAAAAAACATTTCTTTTTTAACACACCCCCCCCCCCCCCCCCTCCTTTTTTTCATTCAGTCAACACAGTATCTTGTATATTTTCCAACATTCACCATAACCACAACACATCAAAAACCACAAACTGAGGGAGAAGGGAGAATTAACTGATCCCGAAATAGGGAGGCCACATCACGTTGACAATAGTCTTAACTGGATCATAGTCGGATCCCTTACCTCTCCAGGTCCCAGACTGACAAGGCCCCGCCTTCTTTCACCCCGGCAGTGCCAATGGCAAACGAACTAAAAAGCAAAAAAAAAAAATTACGCAACAATTATAATTTCATTCATTTT
Source organism: Protula sp. h YS-2021 (assembly GCA_949752745.1). Classification (NCBI taxonomy): domain Eukaryota; kingdom Metazoa; phylum Annelida; class Polychaeta; order Sabellida; family Serpulidae; genus Protula; species Protula sp. h YS-2021. The sequence goes on along the minus strand of OX457029.1, from coordinate 42,591,319 downwards.
ACTTAACATTAACTTAGAAACCACGAGATCACATGCGAAATCGCCTTCCCCCGTTAATTACGATATTTTCGTGATTACACAGTGCAACAGAACCTTGGTAGTCACGTGCCAGATGGTGCAGAAAAGGGCATAATGTGTTAAGAAAAGCGATAATTCAAGATCTTTGAAGATTTTTTGAAGAAGATTTATCCACTGCATTCTTTCGTTATTTTTAGAGGTTTTTTAAAATACATTTCTTGTCAGCCATACTATACCCAACCCCCCCCCCCCCCACCCCAGGCATATACAGACGTGCCCGTTAACAATGGACAATAAGCCAAATTACACTTTGGGCGTTCCCAATAAATATCTACAAGAATTCTGAGTTTTAAATAAAATAACCACGTAGAAAATGAAAGAAATGATAGAGAGATTTCGCCTAAATATCAACTTTCTCTTGCACCAAAGGGCAATCGGGTTTTTAACAACCCGTATGCTATTTCAACAATTAATTGAAAGTTTTAACAAATAGTTTCCAGTTTCAATTTCTTTTAGGTTCAATATATGAGCTGTTTTTTGCGATATTTCTTCTATATTTTTCTATCATTTCTTTAATTTTCTACCCGGTTCCCTCGCAGTCGAAATTCAAAATTCTTAGGCATTTTAGTCAAAGTGCGATTTGGCTTATCCAGGCTGTCACATCAAAACGTGAAGCAAAACCTGTAGTCTCTATATAACCAAAATAGCAACAGCACCACCTGAAGTTCATCTGAGAACCATCACCCCTCCGCAACCCCCCCCCCCCCACCCCGCCCGAGAAGGCATAAAACGTACTCTCCATTTGGGTGCATAGCCACAGACCACACTCTGTCTTGTAAGTCTGTGGTGTAGCGCGGTTCAATGCTGCCATTGGTGTCAGAATCTCGCAATGACCACACCTGGCGTTGAGAAAAAAAATTCAAGTTTTATAGAGAAAATTCTTGACTACCCTGTATTTACTTTTTGTCTACAATATATAAGAGGGTTAGAGAACGACTGTGCAACTAACAGGGCTGGTTGTTTAATTGTACAATAGCCAAGTATATTTTTTGGGGAATAGCGAAGTATGTTTTATTTGAATCTTAAGTCTTGCTTTGACAGCCTCTGGGTGATACTTGGATGCAGAATATTGTCCTTCACAACAGTTTTTAGAACCTTGTCCTGTGACATTAAGTCCAGTCGAAACATAAGTAAATGTTCCGACAACAACTTGCCAAACAACGCAAATCTGCCCGGGAAGGTTGGGGGGGGAGATGGGAGAAACCTTTGCTGTAGCGTCTCGCGAGCCCGTCACTATGACGTCGTCGGTGATGTCGACATCGTGTACGTCACCATCGTGACAGTCCTGTCGCCTGGCCAGCAGCACACATCTCCTGCTGTCATATACGCTCACGGCTCCGGCTCTGTAAGTACGAAGAATCACGTGACACTTTCCTCCTGATAATCATAACTGGCACTCAAACACCCTGATCCAATGATGATGGAAGCTTAATATGTGTATCAATCCAAAGACATCCATGAACAACACAGATCACAGTCAAGGATAATTTATGGACATTTATAACATGGCCAATCACACACACAATGATTCATAAAAATGCATTAGTTATAATTCCTTGCTGGTAAAACCAACGGCAAAAGCCCTCAGATGCATACACATATCACCTATAATTACAACTCCCTGGATTATTGCACACACTTACACGAGAACACACAGGTAAGATCACAACACACAGCGTGTATGCGATCCGCTTCCTAGTTAGGTTCGAACCCAGGCATTTTTTTTTTCGTTTTAGGGGGTAAAATTGACTGGTATATGGCAAAATTTGCAAATATTCTGGTGCACTCATGTTAGAATTTCTTTCATTTTTTTTCATTAGTTATTTATTTATTTTATTTTTTGTCGTGTACAGCACAGTTTACACTATCCACAAAATTTGGAATTTATTATTTTTCCAAAAATATATCTTGACACAGATTTCTTTGATCCAGTTCGATTTCACCAAATCTTAAATTATCTATTTGAAAGTGGTCAAAATATGATATGCCACACCCAAAATAAAACATAAAAACGCAGGTAACAAATTCACACCCTGGAAACGGAAATGTCCGGAGTGATTTGCATACCGCTAATTTCGATCCGTGTGTGCCCACCTGCTTCCACAGACGACTTTCCTGTCTTTGCAGCGGAAGCGACAGACGTCTTCCTTGCCTGGAGCAGCATCCAAAGTTTTTCGGTTTAGTCTGTCTAATCTTTGTTGTCTGTAAGGTCTGTAACATTTGATGAGGTTCTTATCTGATATCCACACACAGTCATTCTCGACCTGTATCCATGGCAACTGCCTGAAGCATAAAAAAAGAAATACGATGAACTGTTCTGAATGTATAATATCGAAAACCTAAGCTCCCTTTCTGTGAAGCTTTCCCGCAAAACACACCTCTACATGTGTGACACCCCCATCCCCCCCACCCCGGAACACACCTCTACATCTTTGAGGCCATCCTGCGGAACAATCTCCACATCTGTGCGGTTTTCCCCCGCGGAACACACCGCTACATGTGTGACGTTTTCCCAAAGGAACACACCTCCACATGTATGAGACTTTCCAGAGGAACACACCTCTACATATGTAAGGCTTTCCCCTGGAACAAATGTTTATATATGTTCTACTTTCCCATGAAACACACCTTTATATGCGTGAACATTTCCCGAGGAATATTTCCCGAGGAACACATCCCTGAATGCGTGGGGCTTTCCCGCGGAACATACCTCCACATGTATGAAGCTTCCCCGTTCTAGGAGCACACCTCTACAAGACAGAGACAAGGATCAACTGAAAACGATGCGTAACGTTCAGTTTGATCACTTGTAATGAGGTGTCTTCAGAAGTCAATTTCAGAAAGGCTCACGCAGAATTCTGATGCTATTTACCATTTCTCCCACAACAACTCCCATCCCCCTTTTCCCGCCACTTGAATATGGATATAATATAGATATAGACGGTTTATTTTTACCCTAAAAGCGGTATCCGGGGGGTTGCCACGAGGTGATTTGCCAAGCGGTGATTTCCTACGCGGTGAGTTGCCACGCTTTTTATAGAATGATCTTATTTCTTGAGTTTATCTGTCTTTATATAAAATTATTCTGTTTTATTTGTTATTTCTTTCCACTGGGCTCTCCACAATTTAAATTACATCTGCTCAGGAGCATTAATGTATATTACTTTGGCTACCTTATCAATCACACTTCAGAGAAGTAACCACTGCAACTGAGTTTTAAGGTTGTGTTGTGTACATGTCATTTATAATTGCAACTGACATTGATTCAGTAACTCCTGTGATCAGTTACCTCCGAACAGTGATCTATAATCAAAACTTAAAAAGGCAATGAATAATCACCTCTTTTATTGTATGATTGCAATAAGTTTAATTTTGGCGTTATAGCCAGCATCAGTCAAATTACAATTTTTTGTAATTAATTGATCAGGTAAATCAGAATAATGCTCTGTAATCGAATCTTAAGAAGGTATTCTTACTATTTACGTAGTAGTGATCTCAGCATTAAAATGTTTAATAGTATGTTGCTTCATCTTACATTGTTACTTTTGTATAAATGCCATAAAATAGTTGCTTAATATAACTTGTTGGCATTATTTATGTAAAAATACTATATAACAGAAAAATTTTAAAAAAAGCGTGGCAAATCACCTCCTGGCAACTCCCCTAGACCCCCAAAAGCTTACTTCGTTCTGTGATTAACGACTCTGATGTCGGAATAAACACCATGCTGCCAATTGTTGCCTTTTCTACACAGCTCCTTCACACTGCATCGTCTGAATAAGAATAAAATGAAAACTGAAAACCAGTCCACAAAAAGTATTTTTTAAGTTTGGGGCCAAAAATGACAAAACAATATTGGAATTTGGGCATATTTTAACTGGTTTCCGAGTATTTCTATGACAAACCCCTATATCCCACTTGCAATTATTTGCTTATATTTCTTCCCGGGAAAGACTTTTGTTTGAAAACTAAACAGACATGGAACCCGAATGACAAGTAAAAATAAGGAGCCCCCCAAACCGGGCAAACATTTACGACTGCTCATTAAGCACACTTAACTTTTTTAAGGGGCTATCCATGAAGGGCATATAAAATTGTTTAATTTCTACCCCCTTATATCCGGTAAAGTGTTGATCCCACTGTAAATAATATAAGGGTCCGCCCAGGCTCAGTAGCAGCCTTTAAAAGAGCGTATAAAATACATCTTTTTGAAATGTACAAAGAAACTTCGAACATTTTTTAGATTCTGATGAGAAATCATGGAATCTTCATAGAGAGTAGTTAATAATGTTGTTTATTTGGTAACAAAACCTGTCTTGAAAAACTGAACCCATGAAACTTGTGCTGCATTTGTGAAATTTCCACATATTTTAATTCATGTTATAAACATACCAGTATTAATATCCATTTATATTTTAAATTGTCAGGTCAATTGGTGAATGGTCTTTATAAATGTGGTAAGATGGAAATCACCTGATAAGCCTAATAGCTTTAAGATTTGTCTATCCATTCTGGTATGTTCAGATGTTAAACACGTCACATACTATGTGGTGAATTGTTCTGTCTCTTCATTCAGTGTAAATCAAATTATATATCGAAAGAATTGTATAAAATTTATTATTATTATATTGTAACCATTCGTTCTCCTCTCCCATGTGATTAGCTCCAAGAAGCGGCCCGCTACTGAGGTTTGGCGCAGAGACATACGAACTTATTTAAGTCAGAGCTGACTCGGAGCTACCTTGTGGTTACTCCCAGATGACTCTTGCTCTGACCTAGGAAGAAAGGGTCCACTGGGATTACCTTGTGGTTAGTCCCAGCGGACCCTTTCTATCTTCCTAAGACAGAAAGGGTCACAGTTCCTGCAATACAAATGGCCATTGATCTCAATTTTCGAGGCTCTGGATCTTTCGGTGCACGTTCCAGGATACCGAGGCTCGAATTGACAGGCTTTTTCTTTAAAAGCACACTGAGAAGTACCCTGGCGCATTATTTTCGAACTCAGCGAAAATCCCAAAGTAGAGTAAAGTGTGGTTATGCAACTGCAGGGTTGAGACTTCGTAAAAGCTTTAAAAAATTAGTCGCCCGGCACAAAAGTTAGTCGCCCGGCGCAATTTTTGCAAAATTTGTCTAACCGGCCTCACATGAAAAACAACAACAAAATGGTGTTTAAAATAATCGTCAGTATTTACCTGAAAATGCTCAGAAAAAGAGTTAGTCGCCACTCGGGCGAACAACTCGAAAAAGATGGTCGCCCGAGCCAAAAGTTGGTCGCCAAGGGAGACCGCGAAATCTCAACCCTGAACTGTGTATTCACTGTTGCTGCGGGCGATAATGAGGGATTTGATATCATGATCTCAAGAAAACACATATTTTGCTCAGTAGAAAATTGTTATCTGTCCATAAAACTTGTGCGCCGTAAGTTATAATTGGGCCGTTTATACGATGCGCCCTTTCTAAAATAACGCCGTTGGTCCAAGTCGTGCGAGTAGATTTGAAAATTGACATCAATGACATTTCCTATTGTAGGAACTACGACTCTTGTCGTCATAGGCAGACCGCAAGAGTCATCTAGGACTACCTTGTGGTCAGAAATATAATCAGCTGCCAATATGGCGAACAAAATTGTGAGCTGGTCCTACTGACATGATTATTTCATTTAGCATCGAGGAGCATACTTTTGCTTGATCACCAATAAAATAGTAACTCACGGATTTCCGGTAACAACAATAAATTTGTCTCTCCACCGTACCCACAGGCAGTCGTTTTGTATCAAACAGTTGAGACGCTTACAACAGCACGCCAGGCGTGCAACTGAGCGTATATCGCAATAAGAAAAGAACAGATACAAGATATCGTCCGGAAGATCCAGAAAAGTTTTGTAGTGTATTTGGGTCGACATTTTTTCAATCCTATGTTATTGCGAAATTTTGTCCTGCAGTTGTTTTGATTTTACCGCCTAATATCCGGTGTCCTACACAAACTTGATTATACAGGCTATCAGTCTTCGTTCTATTCGCTTTCAAAGTTAAATGCCTGATACCCCGATACCTCAATTACTGTTAAACCATGGATGCCTGTATCAAGTCTTCATCACAGCAAGCCTATGCTACTCAACGGATACTTACATCCAAGAACATCAACTTAAAGAATAAAGAAAAATTAAAAATCTATGTGTTCCTTTGCAAGTACAAAGAAAATGTTGCATGAAAATGCCAACACTTTGAAAAGGAAATAAATGACAACACATTTTTAATACCATGGATCAATGTCGATTAAAAAATTGGCACAAGAGAAATCCCCATTCCCTTGGTCTATCTTTCTATAAATGAATAAATATCATTCTCTTTCTACGATAAGCGAATCACACCTCGCCTGAAATAGACATATTCCGCCCTTTAAATATCATTTGTTGTGTTTGATCAAAAGTCAAAATTTTCAACATTCTGTCATCATGAAATTTTATATTGATACTACATAATATCTATACTTACCTACAGTATCTTAGAGAATTTCCTGATTTTTTATATTTATTTAGGCAAATTGAATGGCTACTTAGGTATTTTTATTTAAATTTTGTGAATGCCGTTGTAATCAGACTAACATTGAAACGCAAAAGAACCATAAAAGGCTGTCTACAAAGCTGATAACAAAGTGATAAGACAAAGTGATAACATAAAGAGTAAAAAATTTTTGTCCTGCGTATTTACTGAACATTAGTTCCTGAGCTAGATCTGAATCATCAAATCTTAATGCTCTTGAATTTATTGGAAAGACAGAGATGTGAAAAGAGAAAGGGTCATTTGAATATGTATAAAAAACAACACCTTTGAAAGGTTGCCACTGTTAAAGACGAAAATCATGAAACAATTTGACTAAGCTTTCAACCTACAGAACTACTGAATTGAGTATTCACTTGTTTATATGTGCAGTATATTACCTTCAACGTGCAAACAATCAGCTACTCAAGCAACATATCTTATCGGGTATCGATCAGTTCCTCAATTGGCCAGTGAGGGATTATAAATATGAATTATAATTGTTGAAGACTTAAAAAGCAATTTTCATACAACCAGTGAAGGATCCAACACGAAAAAGTAATACTTTTGACAAATACTTTAAAAATGTAACAAAATTTTATTATCATGTGTTAAGCTTCATTATAATCCTCACTTAACCCCAAAATATGATAAATAAAGCAAACAAAACAAGAGTATGCCATCTCAGTAACCATAGCAAAAATCTATAAGCTGAAGAACACATCTTGAAAGAATATAAACGATGCACTGACTTGTTCGAATAAGTTTAAAGTCTTCGACGACATGGCGTAATTGATTGAAGCATACTTCCAGATCAAGGATAAACCTCGAGTTTCAAGTTAATTCCGAACCTTCGAAAGGGAAAGACAATTTTCAAAACTCAGACATAGTGACAACAGAAAGTGGTGGAAACATACCAAATACCCAGCTAGAATATCCAAAAAAGATACAACAATTTTTTTGTATTCTTAGCACATAGAGTGACGGAAGCATAATACATCTGGCCATTAAGATCAACAGTTTTTTTTCCGAAGTGTACCTGCCCAATATTTCCTCAACAAAATGTTGGAAAATCCAAACGATGCGCTGAATCACTTACTCCCAGGACCTAGAGAGACTGAGTACAGCATTAGAGCCAAGTTTATCTATCTATCCATCTATTCATCTATCTATCTATCTATCTATCTATCTATCTATCTATCTATCTATCTATCTATCTATCTATCTATCTACATTAGCTTTAAAGATTAGTTCAGGTGCAAAACGTTTGATTGTGCGCCGAAAATATTTGATAAAATAGGCGTTGAATTCGAATAGCACCACGTAACTGAAACCCGGAAACTGATGTTTTTTTCTGTGTTTAGTGGAAGAAGGAAATCAATGAACTTATGAGTGTTTCGCAACTTAACCCGACTGAAGACGTTGAGCTTCCACCGCCTGATGTTACATTTTCACCATCACTGGATTCCCCAATGTCTCCCCGAGCAGGAAGGGGTAATCGCGAAAGCACCCCTCTCCTTGGTAGGCCAGATTTTGACACAGAAACATTGTACAATCATTTTCCGGACGATCCTGACTATACGGAAGTGATACGTGCAACAGAAAATGCCATAGAATGTGGCATATTTCCCCAGCGTATATACCAGGGGTCTAGCGGCAGTTACTTCGTGAAGAACATTGAGCGGGTAAGATTTGCCAGTGAGCCGTACGAGGCAAAGAACATTCAAATTGAATGTCATGTAGTCCCAGGTGACTCCCACCTCCAGTCTGGGTAGAAGGGTGGTGATGGACTAGGGTCACTCGGGACTAAATGTCATGGCGAATTGCGTGGCTTCTGGTTCCAAAATAAACCTGGAGTAAACCCCGTTTTCAGACTAAAAGAATATCTTTTCATTTTTTGCCAATTACGATGTGCTGTGCAGTATCATGTTTCTCTCCATGTACCGTCAAATACCGGTAAAATTGCCATCACCGGAAAAACATGGAATCGGGAATCGCAAGAGTAGGTAATGCTTCGGGAATGTGGCAGTTTGGTAAAAAAAAAAGCTTCAGATGGCTGTACGTGCTTACTCGAAGTCAGCCCCTCGTGACTTTTACTCAGCAAACAGGTGCAACGTTTAATGCACAGCATTCATTTTATTGCTTCGTTAAAGTTGAGAAAAAATAAGCTTCCTCAGCTGTTAAAGGTTTATGTTTCGGATTTTAATAGGTAGGTAACCCAAATGAATGACCAGAAATTTAAATAAAGATATTGTGTGTTGTCTGTAAGAAAGATACCCAATTAACTGCAACATACAGAAATGGATATACAATTATTCTATGTAGACGTAAAATTTAAGTTCGAACGTGAATTCCGAAAGATTGCCGGTCATTAGACTAACTCGCATCACCAAAAACCTGTTTTGGGTTTTAGTTTCAACACATCAACCGCACTGCTAGATTAACCGCATCACGAACTCGAACAATGAAAAGCATAAAAAACATTGACTGTTTATTGACTCCTCAACATTAAGTTGTTTTTCAGCAGGGTTGTAACCTTTAATTTTTGCTACTTCAAAAACTTTCAAATATCTAGGGTGCTAGGGCCTGACATGTGGTGGTTCTTGGTGTAAACCCGTTTTGGTTCCGTCCAAGGTGAGGATCGATTGCTGGACGGATTCGATTTAAGATCATTCTGTTGTATGTTTTGGCAACTATGGAGCACAGAACAATCATGCCATTGTTACAATCTGCTAAACACAAGCAATACACAAATGACAAACAAATATAAATAGCAAGAGAAAAGGTATCGAAGCTGCCAAGAATTTCTGTCAAAAGTCCAAATTAATCTGCTGAAGTGTCACTTAGTGAGAAAAAATGACCTTCTTACGAAACTATGACTATGTCATTAGGGAGGAGTACAACAACAGAATTTCAGAAATTGAAAACGCTAATAAAAACAACAAATACAAGCTTAGCAGGAACCAAATAAAACGTATCAGGGGAAGGAAGGCAACCAAAACAGGTCAGATGGAAGAAGATACGAGGGAGGAAAGGATACACAACTTGTATCAAATTTTCAGGGGGTTGCTTTGAAGTCCACCGGAGATGATGATACTGACAAAGAGTTATTTCAGATACTTACGGGTTTACAAACCATTCCAAACAGTACAAAAAATATCAAAACTCAGTATGAAGTTAGGTAACGTTTATAACTTATATACTGTAACGAGAACCACACCTATTGTGTCATATATTTTAGTTTCCTTTTTTGTACTTTTTATTTCAGAAAACAATAGGCGTGTACAAGCCAAAAGATGAAGAACCGTATGGACATCTGAACCCCAAGTGGACCAAATACATGCAGAAGATGTGTTGTCCCTGTTGTTTTGGGCGAGGCTGTCTGGTGCTCAATCAGGGCTATTTATCAGAGGCTGGTGCCAGTCTTGTTGACCAGAAGCTCCAACTGAACGTTGTTCCAAAAACAAAGGTTTGCAGTTGTACATGGTTTAAACGATTCTGGCGATATTGGCTGAAAATAATACTTCATTTATTTTGCTAAATGATTGCATACATTGTAACATTGTAATAGAAACAAAAACAACAATGTTGTGTGTTAAAATTTCCACAGACTGGGGCGCAGAACAGGTTTGCCATGGATCCTACCGAAAGCCTTGATTATGCCTCAATTCGACGTGTTAATAACACAGACGAACTGCTTGATTGCATAGCCTTTTTTTATCGAAGAAAATTAAACGCTTGTCCGTTTTATGGTATTGTCACGCATATTTGCAACGTCGGAGAATGTCGTATTTTTAATTAGTAAGCAACGAACTCGTTTATGCCATTAAACGCTACACGATTCAGCGGGGTCATCTTTATCATACTGGAAGTGTAATATAAAATAACTTTTGAAGGCTCAATTATGTAGACAGCTGGCAGTTAAAATGCATGTGGGGTCGGCTAAAAGTGATGAAATCAGTGAATCGCTTGGTGCTTAATCGCGGGAGGCGACTATTTGTATGCTGTTGAAAAATCCCTTATCATTCCTGAAAATATATCAGATAATCGCATAAATCGATCACACATATTTCGTTGGAAATTTGGCAATGCAATGTACCGACTTCGACTATAACAGAAACTACCTATGCTCCAAAAAGATGCGCTTGTCACTGAAAACGGCGTTGACACAGAAAATGCCGTAAACAGTACTCATTTCAAACTATGACAGTCAGAAAATAAGTGGAAATAAACCGCAAATACAAGTGGCTGAAATAAATACGGTAAATAAAATGGTTATAAATCTGTATTTTATCAAGCAATCGGTGGGCAAGGTAATGTTTTTCAGCCCAGTGTCTTGCCTGTTTTCAGGTTGTGAAGCTTGCAAGTGACACATTTAATTACACTGCCATAGACCGTGCAAAATCACGCGCAAAGAAAAACATCAACGAGAGAATACCAGAAATAGGCAGGCATTTCCACAGGCTAGGGCTACCACCAAAAGTAAGTAGGAAAAAAGGGGATTTATGTCAGCACTCATTTCAGGAATCGTTAGATTCTATTACAGTACAGTGAAACCTCCTTTAGGACTTACCTCACATTAAGGAAAAAACCTCAAATACGGAATATACTTTCTGATCTTATTTCCATTATTTCTTCTATAACTGACATCTATTTAGGGACCTTTGTATAATGAACTGGTCTCGAAGGCGTTAGTTATATGGAGGTTTTGCTGTACCTAGAAATATAGAAAGAAACTGATTTTTTTTTAATTATCTGAATTTAAAATTAACTGATGTAATTTTAATCGAAAATTAATTTCTGAGCTATAACTAAGAACACTGCATGTCATCCGAATTTAAAATTAAGTTTGTTTTAAATTTGAAACGATGATAGGTATTGTTCGGATAATATTAAAACTCGAGACGGCTAAATGAGTTAAAACCTAACAAAACTTTACAACATAATTTAAAATTGAAATATATATTTTTAATTTAAACAATATATTCCATGTCACTGTTATATGTTGTTGTATATTGTTGTCAAGCTTGTTCATTCCAATTATGTGTGTTGACAGACTTGTTCATTCCAGTTATTTGTATTGACAGGCTGGTTCTGTCCAGTTTTTTTTTTGTGGACAGATTGATTCATTCCAGTTATTTGTGTTGACAGGATGGTTCATTCCAGGTATTTATGTTGACAGACAGGTTCATTTGAGTTCTTTGTGTTGACAGGTTGGTTCATTCCAGTTATTTGTGTTGACAGGCTGGTTCATTCCAGGTATTTATGTAAACAGACTGATTCATTCTAGTTATTTTTGTTGACAGGTTGGTTCATTCCAGTTATTTGTGTTGACAGGCTGGTTCATTCCAGGTATTTATGTTGACAGACTGGTTCGTTCTAGTTATTTTTGTTGACAGGTTGGTTCATTCCAGTTATTTGTGTTGACAGGCTGGTTCATTCCAGGTATTTATGTTGACAGACTGGTTTAGTCTAGTTATTTTTGTTGACAGGTTGGTTCATTCCAATTATTTGTGTTGACAGGCTGGTTCATTCCGGGTATTTATGTTGACAGACTGGTTCATTCTAGTTATTTTTGTTGACAGGTTGGTTCATTCCAGTTATTTGTGACTGGCTATAAAGACGCAGAATATTGGTTACGTCGCTTTGAAGCTGATCCTTTACCAGAATCTGTAGCGAAAACATTCCAGCTCCAATTCGAGAGACTAGTAGTGTTAGATTATATTATTAGAAATACAGGTAAGTTTTTCAGCTGATTTAATAAATTAAAAAAAGGATTTAGACTAGTAGTGTTAGATTATATTATTAGAAATACAGGTAAGTTTTTCAGCTGATTTAATAAATTAAAAAAAGGATTTGCTCTACCTAAGTTCAAACACAGACTGAAACTTATTTGCGTATATTTCGAACTTTTCATTAATTTATGAGAGCGAGTAGCGTTTAAAAATATAATTGGATGTAAGAAAACACAAAGGTGTTACTGTTTCTTGCATTGTCTTTTATTTCAATTTTCAGATCGGGGTAACGATAATTGGCTGATTAAGTATGATGAACCAAAGGTGGACACCGGTGATCCCGATGAGGTACGCTCCCCAATCTTCTCCGTTTTTCTTTGGTTATCAGTTTTAAGTAAGGAATTCGTTAAGGGAAGCCCTTGCATTTAAGTTATACCCCTTATTAGTTTCTTTTTTCTTTTTCTTTTCCTTTCTTTTTTTTTTTTTTTTTTTTTTTTTTTTTTTTTTGTTTGTTAATTTTGAACAGGCTTTTCAAGATAAATTTGCTGGGATTTTGAATCGTTTTGTGTTGGCAAGGTCGATGACTGGGGCTTGATTCAGCACCCCCGAGTTTCTATAGCAGCAATCGACAACGGTCTCGCATTTCCATTCAAGCATCCGGATGAGTGGCGAGCTTGTAAGTTATCTTGTGTTGTGGCAGGGTAGTTCTGTATCTTAATCGAGCTATATCAGCGGGATTTCTTGTTCTGCTGCTACTGGAATATGTTCGAGTGTGTCAGCCGGCAGCATTTAAATTCTTTTTATTTTATTTTATTTATTTATTTATTTTTTCGCCAGACTTATTAGGAAACTCCAATTTCTCAGATTGTAGGATTGTACAAGTCCGATTTGTAAAACAAAACGCGACACGGTGTTACTGGTTCCTAAAATGTGGAAATGCAACGGCGCTTTAAATTATAAGGAAGCTTTAGAAAGTAATTTTGTTCTGTGGAGAAAACAAGGATGCATTTGAATAAGAAACGAATTAACATGTGATCGATTGTACACAGATCCATACCACTGGGCGTGGCTACACCAGGCCAAAACACCATTCTCAACGGAAATCAAAGAGCTGGTTTTGCCGCAACTCTCAGACATGAACTTTGTGCAAGATCTTTGCGACGAACTCTACGAGTTGTTTAAGGTATAGGCTTGGGGTGACATCTCTCTCACACCCCCGTTTTTTCTGTTGCTTTTCCGTCACGTTCACTTTCATCCCCTCCTTAACTCTTGATATCAGCACCTTCTTGTGTTCTTGATATTTGACTTGATAACGATCAACTAATCAATCAATCTACAGATAACGTTCTCTGAAGGTTATTTTTTTGCAGACCCGTTAGCTTAGGCCAGGAAAAACTATAACCTTGTGTCTCATGCCCCAGTTGGGTCACTGAAATTGCAAATAAATAAGTGACCCGACCAGCTCGAGTAAAACGCTGGGTGTACAAAATTTAACATTAAAAAAAATACCCAGAAGATTGCAAAAGTACTGAAAATGGCCTCACAGAGGAGAAATTTACCCTAAAAATTTTGCTCTCGCGCCTTCGCCGCTCGCGTTGTTATACCACTGATACTTCAAATGCTTCAAAATAGTAACTTCTTTGAGACCATTAAACCGTAACTTTGGAAAAAGAAACGAAACCACAATTTTGGCTAATGTCTGTCCTGATTTGGAGAAAAAAGTAAAACAAACGTCGCCGGCCGGGTCAAAATTAAAAAAAAAAAGAACAATTTGTTTGCAAAACACCTAGAGGGGCGCACAATGGCCAGAATAACGAACAATAACACAGTCCTTTCCAACTGCATTTGGTTTGAACCCAGGGATTATACTTTGAAATTTACATAACAAAATATTATAAATCTAAAGATATACTGTGAGGTTTACTCACTACCTAATGGCACATTTTACTGTTCACTCGTTTTACAGACGGACAAGGGGTTTGATAGAGCCACGTTCGAAAAGCAGATGTCTGTGATGAGAGGCCAGGTACGCGTGCACTTTACTCCCCTCCAGCTTCGTCTAATCCGTCTGGTGGGGGCAGGAAAAATACGGAAAACTGTATTTAAAAATATTTGAAGTGAAAGCTTTGCTAAAACATCTTTCGATTCAGCATCATGAATAATTAAAAAGGGTTGGAATTAATTGTAAAAATCATTTAATAAAAAAATAAAGTCAGTTTTCGAATCAGAGTACTTGAAATATAAATGTATGTTAAATAAGTGAAACAAATAAAGGAAAACTCGAAAGAAAGAAATAAAAAAACAAGAGAAAATAAGAAAGAGAAAGGAAGAAGGACGTTTCTCAGAAAGAACTAAGGTGACTGTGTGTCTGAGAGTGGTGATTGGTAGCGGTCACTGACCTTGCAGCACACCCCCCTGTCGTGTTACAGATCTTGAACCTGACGCAGGCTCTGAAGGACGGCAAGTCGCCGGTACAGCTCGTGCAGATGCCCGTCGTCGTAGTGGAGCGCTCCAAGAGCCAGTACGGCCGGAGTCGCTCCCGCACATCAAGCAGCGACACCTTCACGCAGACGTTCGGCAAACGCGCGCCTTTCTTCTCATGGTGTTGACCATTGCTCAGGATCCGGTCAGAGTTAAAAATAAATAAAACTGTGTACAAATCCACCTAGTATAATGGCGTAATATTTATTTATATTTTTTCTGCGGTATTGTGCAATCGTGCTGATGCGGCACTTATCCGGGGTAGATCCAGTGTAGAAGGTCATCCCGTGATATGAGGGAAGGATTGTTCTGTAATTACCTACTTTGCTTGATTTTTTTTATGTGTGTGTGTGTTACCGTTTGGTGTTCCTATAGTATGTTGTCAAACAGCATTACTCAGTAAACAGTACCGAGATTTATCAGATCATGAATGGTGCGGACTCATGAATGATGCAACTCCATGAGTGGTGCGGACTCATGAATGACGCGGACCCGTGAGTGGTGCGGACCCATGAATGGTGCGGGTCCATGAGTGGTGCGGACCCATGAGTGGGGTGGGTTCATGAATGGCGCGGGTCCATGAGTGAAGTGGGTTGGAAAGCTAGCCTGACCCGTAACTTGCACATTATCTGTGATAGTGATAGAAAGAACAAAAGATTTGTGGGTTGGTAACCCGATCTTAAAGTTTGTTTCAAGAATTGAATTCAGGGCGGGATTTCGTTGAACAGAGGGATCGAAAATTTATTTGGAAATCGGGGAGGGGGCACCCGCATTTCCGGGAATGCTCTGACAGCAGAAGCAGGTTAGAACACATGTTCATATCGCATATTATTGAGATAAAGTGCCCCTGGGGCTGAAGCAAACCTCTATAATTTGTTTGGTTCATGTGTGGAAATGTTTGTGTTCTTTTTGAGTAGAGTTGAATAGCATTTATCCAGGCTCTCAGTTATACCGGTGTAAAATCGCAGGATAAATTGATTAAAACTATTGTATGATGGCATAAAAATGTGAAATAATAAAAACATGTGTTTTGTGCAGAAATGGAGACACTTTTGGAGGGTTTTGTCATGTCGCTGCAAATAACACCTCAACCCTTTTCGCTTCAAATCTGTCATGATCAGTATCGTGGGTATTTATTCAAGTACCGAGTATGGAATACGCACTGTTTTTGGATGCCTTATTTAAACTCAGTATTGGGACATTTACTGGTGTTTGCACGGTTATGGTTAATTAGGTTGTTTTGTAATGGTATAACATGTTGTAATGATATAACCTGTTGATCTGCGGAAAGATTAACTAAAACGTTATTCTAGTTGTGAGTGCTGTTAATGTGAGTAGCTTTCTGTTATTGCTAATGGTTATCCTCATGAGAATTGATCAATAAATACGTTATTCTGATGTGTTGTTGTTTTTTTTTTTTTTTCTCATTGACATTAAGTATACAAACTGTCCTGTAACTGTGCCGGTTGTCACATGGGCAAGGTGTGAATTCGGATGACGTACGTGTTTGTGTATCTTGAGGCCATGTTTATTCCACTGGTTTGAGGCGGAAGAATTTTGGGTGGGGGGAGGGAGGGGGTAGAAGGGTGGGTTCAAGATTTTGGATTTTGAATAAGCTACTTGAAAAATGTGTGCAAAATAGAATATAAGCTCTTTACTCTTAATAATAAGAAGTTAAATGAAATGGGAAGGGTGAGGGCGGGGGTGGGGTAATATGACGGGCTGATTGCTTCCCAACCCCATCATAATCACAGGTTCAGTATCTATTTGATTAAGTAACTCCTATCGTTCTCATATCCTCGGTTTTCTTACAGCTTATGTACTGATAAATGACGTTATAAAATAACAAGACTGTCAAGTGACAGTGGCCCAGTTGAAGATTCAGTCTTGTTCCTCTTGGAAAATGGTAAGACAGTCTGATCTGGTTGAATGTTTTTTTTTTTATATTAAATTATGCTGAAATTATGAAAATTTCTGAATATTTGTAATATATGGGAAAAATGCAGACACAGGAATTTTACTGCAATTTGTTATTAAATTCAAACAGAAGTCGGATGTAAAAATTAAAATAAAGTCCTTTCTTTTATTACTTATCTTGGGCCTTGTTTCAAGTGAGTATAAAAATGTGCATACAGTTTTGGAACATCCTATCCAGAACACGGTACGATATTTGTCAAATAAAAATATATATGTAAAAACAGGAATTTTTCTCCATTTTTTTTGTTTTTGATATCAAAGAGAAGTGGAACTCCAAAATTTAAATAACGTCCTTTCTTATATGCACTTATTTCGAGCCTTTTGTTGCATACGATTATTATGTCTCCCCGACCAAGGGGAGACATATAGTGTTTGTACGTTCTGTGTGTGTGTATGTGTGTACGTGTGTGTGTGTGTCTGTGTGCGTGTGTGTGTGTGTGTGTGTCAGTCTGTTGTGAACAAAGTGTTGTGTGCAAGATATCTCGAGAACGAAACGTCGGATCGACTTCAAACTTGATCGAATTATTCCTTGGTAAGGTCGGACGGTTCTATCAACTTTTGACGCATGTCACGTGATTAGGGCAAGCGTATGACGTCATTACGTAAAAATCTTGTGTGCGAAATTTCTCAGCCGCTGAACATCGGAGAAAGTTGAAACTTGGTGGGATTGTTGCTTGGTTGGTCCGAAAGACTCTGTAGATTTTTTTTCGCGAGTAGAACGAACGAATGCGGCGTATGACGTCATCACGCAGAATATGTATATATTTTGAACAAGATCTTGTGTGCAAAATATCTCGATAACGGAAAGTCCTATCGACTTCAAATTTTATATCAATATTCCTTGGGTCAGTCGGCGGGTTCTATCAATTTTTAGCGCATGTCAGGGGATTAAGGCAGGCGTATGACGTCATTACGTAAAAATCTTGTGTGCGAAATTTCTCAGCCGCTGAACATCGGAGAAAGTTGAAACGTGGTGGGATTGTTGCTTGGTTGGTCCGAAAAACTCTATATATTTTTTTCGCGAGTAGAACGAACGAATGCGGCGTATGACGTCATCACGTAAAATATGTATATATTATAAACAAGGTCTTGTGTGCAAAATATCTCGATAACGGAAAGTTCTATCGACTTCAAATTTTACATAGATATTCTTTGGGTCAGTCGGACGGTTTTGTCAACTTTTTACGCATGTCACCTGATTAGGGCAGGTGCATGACGTCATTACGTAAAAATCTTATGTGCCAAATTTCTCAGCTGCTGAACATCGGAGAAAGTTGAAACTTGGTAGGATTGTTGCTTGTTAGGTCCGAAAGACTCTATAGAATTTTTTTGCAAGTAGAACGAACGAATGCGGCGTATGACGTCATCACGTAAAATAGGTTTTATTTTATAAACAAGGTCTTGTGTGCAAAATATCTCGATAACGGAAAGTTCTATCGACTTCAAATTTTATATGAATATTCCTTAGGTCAGCCGGACTGTTCCATCAATTTTTGGCGTGTCACGTGATTAGGGCGGGTGTATGACGTCATTTTGTAAAAATCTTGTGTGCGAAATTTCTCAGCTGCTGGACGCCGGAGAAAACTGAAACTATGGATTATTGCTTGGTAGGTCCGAAAGAAACTCTAAATATTTTTCACGAGTAGAACGAACGAAAGCGGCGTATGACGTCACCGCGTAAAATGTGTATATTTTGAACCAGATCTTTTATGCATAATATCTCGATAGCGGAGAGTCATATCGACTTAAAATTTTATATGGATATTCCTTGGTTCAGTCAGACGACTGTTTCAACTTTTGACAGGTAAAAAGTTATCTGTTCTTAAGCAAAATATCTCGACATCGGAAAGTCGGATCGACTTTAAATTCGGTGTATTTATTCCTCGGATAGGTCACACGGTTTTATTAAACATTATTGAATTCGTATAGAAAATCAAGAAGGTGCATAACGTCAACAGCCTCCCCCCCCCCCCCCCACCCCAACCTCCCCATTTTTGGCTGCTGTGTTATCTATGCATGGGTGTTAACTGCGCTGGGGATTTCGGAAGATTTTTCCGAAGATTTTCTAGTGTTCCTGCATTCTTCAGAAAGCTTTAAAAACAGTAACAGCATTATTGTCGGTCCATTGCTATTTGTTATTGCCTGAAATTGAGCTTTTTGTGCATTTCTCATCTGTGGTTGTTACGTAACATACCACTCAGTCAGGGGTCAGTGTCAGTTGCGGTGCATGATGGAGTCGTTATCTACGAGGTCATGGAATGCTATTGTCGTATTATAGCTCTAAGCAGCTCTAGCTATTGATTTTTTTTTCGCCGCATACTTGATTAGCTTGCGAAGATGTGCTATATATAGGAGCCATGCTGTATCGATTAGCATTGTGTGCAGAAGCATTTTTCGCTATAAATTGGGTCGTCTGATATCTTGTGTTATGAGGAGCAGCTCACCATTTTGCCTACGAAATGCCTCCCCCTTCTCCCACCGAGGTGCGTCATCTCTGATGCGCAGTTATGAAGAATGCCTTCCTAGTGCTATTTGGCCGATGGGAATGTGCGAAGACAAGGTAGTCTATCATGCTATAACTACAGTTAGGGTACAGACTGTTACCGTTGCCTTGGGTAAAAGGGTTAGGGTTGTGTTTATAGTCGGACCTACAGTAAATAGCTGGGGGGCGGGGGTGGGGGGGGGGGTGGAGGATGATGGTTACAAAAAAAAAATCCCGACCATCTTCAAGACCCGGATAAAAAGATGTAAGGTAAGAACCGTTTGTCGTGACCCCTTCCACATTCAGGTAAAAAGACGTACGGTAAAACCTGCCTGTCTTGACCACCTTCCAGACCCGGATAAAAATGTAACGTACAGTAAAACTGCTATAGTGACCAACTTCAGATCTGGATAAGAGGGGCCTACAGTAAAACCCGTTTTAGCGACCACCTTTCAGACTCCGATGAAAAAAGATGCTCATTTATATCTGTTTTAGTGACAACCATCTGTTTGGTTTATTTTAAGATTTTTACAATGAATGAAGGTTATGTTTGCAGAAATGAATATTTTGTTTCAGTTTGGGGGGGAGGGGGGGGGGGGTCATGGGTTTTGTCGGGGAGACATTTGTTTTTGTTCACAAAAACAAGAAACTTAAGTAGGTATCGATTGAAAGTTTGTAATATAAGCCTGCACTCTTATGTTTTGTGTGCACTGGCCGCTCTAGTTTAAACGTGGATTCCTATCCAGGGTGGTACTAGGCCAGCGTTTAATCGATAAATGATCGGGTGAGGAATATCCAGACCCTGGATAGTCTACCCTGACAGGCGTACTTCAAATGCCCTGGTAAACTTCAAAGCGGGGGTTTCGTCAAAAATATATGGACCCTAATTAATTCTAATTTGCGTGGGAAAAATGAAAAAGAGGCTATCCACCACCCGAAAAATATCACATTTATCATATTGTCGGGTCATATAATTGCTTCCTGCACCTTTAAAATAAAAATTACAACTTTCTTGCATTATGCTCAATATTACCTATTACCGTCCACCCGAAATATATCATATTTATCATATTTTCGGGTAATACAAATGATTCCTGCACTTTCAAAGCGAAAATTAGAACTTTCTTACATTATCGCCCAATGTTCCCTATTATCACCCACCCGAAAAATATCATATTTATCATATTTTCGAGTCACAGAATTGATACCTGCACTTTAAAAGTGAAAATTACAACTTTCTTGCATTATCGCCCAATGTTCCCGATTATCGCCCATCCGAAAAATATCATATTTATCATATTTTCGGGACATAGAGTTGATTCCTGCACTTTTAAAGCGAAAATTACAACTTTCTTACATTATCGCCCAATATTCCCTATTATCGCCTACCCGAAAAATATCACATTTATCATATTTTCAGGTCATAGAATTGATCCCTGTACTTTTAAAGCGAAAATTACAACTTTCTTGCATTATCGCCCAATGTTCCCTATTATCGCCCACACGAAAAATATCATATTTTCGGGTCATAGAATTGATTCCTGCACTTTAAAAGCGAAAATTACAACTTTTTTGCATTATCGCCCAATATTCCCTATTATCGCCCACACGAAAAATATCATATTTATCATATTTTCGGGTCATAGAATTGATTCTTGCACTTTTAAAGCGAAAATTACAGCTTTCTTGCATTATCGCCCAATGTTCCCTATTAATGCCCACCCGAAAAATATCATATTTAGCATATTTTCGGGTCATACAATTCATTCCTGCACTTTTAAAGCGAAAATTACAACTTTCTTGCATTATTGCCCAATATTCCCTGTTATCGCCCACGCGAAAAATATCACATTTATCATATTTTCGGGTCATAGAATTGATTCCTGCACTTTTAAAGCGAAAATTACAACTTTGTTGCTTTATCGCCCAATGTTCCCTATTATCGCCCACTTGAAAATATCATAGAAATGACCCACTGACAACAAAATTACTGAAAAGTCCAACCAGAAGTACTTGCATGTAACATATTCTGCCCCTCTGCAAATTGAAACTTTGCTATTTTAAGAAGAAAAATGGAAATTTCCAATTTTTTAAAAGCTGCAAACTTCGAAGCTCAGTAGATTCAAAAATAAGGCGAAATTCAAAAATCGAAAAAAGTACTTTTTTGACCCCTTAGTTCTAGTTTCTTCATAAAAAATTTCGGAATCTTCCGATGAAAAATGAGGGACTACATAGGTTTTTTCGTACTTTGCCCAAATTGGCAATAAAATCGCCAAAAATGGTTTAAACCAAAAAATTAAAAAAAATCCTAATGCAGTAGAAGGTTAAAAACTCGTGTTTAAAATTTGGTACGAATCGGATAAAAAATAAAAAAGATATTCCACTTTAACTACTTTGTTTAAAAAAAATTGGAAATTTGCCAATTTTTAGAAGTTGCAAACTTTGAAGCTCAGTAGATTAAAAAATAAGGCGAAATTCAAAAATCAAAAATCAAAAAAAGTACTTTTTTGACCCCTTAGTTCTAGTTTCTTCATAAAAAATTTCGGAATCTTCCGATGAAAAATGAGGGACTACATAGGTTTTTTCGTATTTTGCCCAAATTGGCAATAAAATCGCCAAAAATGGTTTAAACCAAAAAATAAAAAAATTTCCTAATGCAATAAAGGGTTAGGAACTCGTGTTTAAAATTTGGTAAGAATCAGATAAAAAGTAAAAAAGTTATTCCACTTTTAACGGTCGCGGGACGAACAGACGGTCGGATGGACGGACGGACGGACGACACTTGCCCCCATCTGTATAGCCCTGTTGGCTGAAAAGCCAACTGGGCTAAAAACAAGCTCGCTTGTGCATCACTCTTACGGTTACTCGTACCATAGATATAAATTTGCTGTATGCCTTATTCTATACTGCACTCAGAATCGTAAAAAGAACAGATAACAGTTTTAATGAAAGTGAGTCAATCGCAAAAGAAAAAGAACATTTAAAACTGCTCGCAAAGTCGGTCGCTTCCATATGCCAGTGAAGTGTTATCGTCTGTCCTGAACAACTACCCCCCCCCCCCCCCGCCCCCTCCTCCCCCCCCCCCCGAGAACGGAAGTGTGTACAGGTGTATTAAAGCCATTCCTGTACCGAAAGAATAAAAACACCAGGATGAAAATATCTCCGTGACAATGGGGCCTGGGAGTGACCGGCATGACAGTATTTGATTGGAGAATTTCCGACATAAGGCAGTACCCTACTTGACAATACCCAACTTCAAAGAGAAATGAGACAGTACAAATTTGTCATTCATGTCTTTATTTCAAGAAAAATCGCCACTAAAATTACAAGCACATTTGACAAATGCTACAGCAATGCCAATAGTAACTACATGCCCACAAAATGATCTCACTAAGACATGGACATGTAAACATGACATCTCCTAACTGACTGTTCTAAGCTTTACGAAAATACTATGCTAAACTGTCGCAAAAATGTGGTTTCTACAATACCACTTTACATGCAGGCGTACGCAAGTTTGCGCAGTCCGTAACAATTCGTGGCAAGTGAGCTGTTTCTGATATTTCGGAGCGTATACATTAAGGACTCGTATTCAGTTATCTGCTCAAATGTTGGTTATATTTCGACGTCATTAATAGCACAGCGGACGTTGGATTGCACTTTTCAAAACTTTTTGCCGAAACAGTTATAATTTCCATCATTTGAAGTGTGCTAAAACGTGTAGCATACCGAGTTGCAAATATCCCAGGGTGCAATACGATCTAGATTGAGACACAATGCGCGCTTACTCGGAAAATTTACCAAAAATGCGGCAAAAAAAAACTAAGTCCTGCAAATTGTCCAAGGAACAGTCCCACTCTTTACAAACAATTATCGAGCTGTCTGAAAATATTGTACGCTTCATATATCTGGAATTTTTTTTTTTTTGGGGGGGGGGGGATTGGGGCAGGAAAAAATTTTCGATAATACATTCCATTACATACGTTAAAGTTTCCTCTTGTAGCTAAAGTGTGAGACCATAAATAATGAATTCCGCTGTGAACCAAACTTGAGTCACCTTTCCAAACATCGATTTCTACCGATTCACTTCCTTTTTATTTGCGTTTTATTAAACTTTCTTGTATTTTTTTTAAAAGAACCAATTAAGCAATAATTTTGAATTCCGTGATAGGTGATCTGACGCATTGCATTCGCCTAACTAAGGCAATCGGAGCTAAAGTCAAAATGTTATTGACTTCGTTAAGTGAAGCGACTGCATCGTGTTTCAGGTCGGTTTTCGCTCTCTAGTGACATCGTTTTAGTAACATTGCCACAGCTTCGTAGCATTGTCTTGTTCTCTGTTAAGACCTCCAACTATTTCACTTTCAGATCGCAATAATGATATCGCTTCTTTGACACCAAGGAGACGTTTCTACGTTACTACGACAATGTATAGACTAACTTCTACAACCAAAATTACAGCTTTACTTGTCATCAAGCGACGTGGGATCAATGTAATCGGCCTACAAGATTCCGTATTGTATGTTTGGCGACTATAAAATATCAGTTTTTATTTAAATCAAGCTTTCGCGAAAGCTGAAGAACAAGGAAAACACATGAAACCACAAGTTTAAATTTCTGTCGAACGACCACTCGATTTCATCTAGGTTATACATGTCTATATCTGTGGTGACTAAACATTGGATTGTTTTTATTAGATGTACCCCCCCCCCCAAAAAAAAAAAGGATTTTACACATAGATTCCACTCTCGCTCTACTTTCACCTACCAAAATAAATCGCCTAAACTGGGTTTTACATACATCTGTGTGGGTTGTCATAGACGCTCTTAACAGGTCCAAATTCAAGTAGACCAACGTTCCTCAGAGGGGCCGTATATTTTTTTCTCACTTTTTCGACTTTTCGGTACATTTTCTAATCCTACACTTTTGTATATATGTTGACATTGGTCATTTCTTAGGTACTTATTATTTAAAAGGCGGAATTTAAATTGGTTCCCACTCTAGAGCCGATCTAATCGAAATTCGGATTTGATCCATTTGAAACGAAATTGTTTCGCTTAATCGTTGCGTTCACCTGGTTTTAAGCAAAGAGCATAAACAAATACACTGTCTTTGTTTTATGCCTCACTTCACAAAAGCTTTCCAGTGCTTTAATTTCAAGTGGTATTTGTTCAGCATGTATTCTATTCGCTGTTAGCTAGAGTCGTAGACACGCATTTATGCACCGTTTGAGTCATGAAGTAGGTTATTTTTTTAAAACTTTTTTGTTGTGTCTGCAGTGGTATCACGACAAAAAGCCTCGCGACAAAACGCCTCGCGACATAAGGCTCGCGACCAAAACGCCTCAAAATATAAAGTGCGACAAAAACGCCTCACTCGTACAAACTCCCTATTTCTGAATTTTTGCTCGTACTGTTTTTCCATTTTTTCTGACATTTTTGCTCATTTTTTCTACGCCAAGATGCTTGTTATATATTTTATTCTACAAAGGAAGAAGAGCAAAACAAAGAAATGCTTCCGTTGCTGGGTCTTGCATTCAAAGAGTAGTCCGATCAGAGTCACTGAATGTCAGAGATATCGGAGTATTGCATGGCATCTAATCCTCGAAAGTTGCCAGACTGGCTGAAAGACTGAAATACAAATGCTTGTGATCCGTCTTTCTACCTCTTTTTCAAACACCTATACAGTATTTTCTGACAAAATTTCAGGAAACGTTTACTTACGCCTCTGCACAAATAGACGTTCAACAGAGGTTTTAATTTCGATGTTGTGTGGACAAAGAGAGAGGAAAACGAAAAAAAAAGACTGCCTCGAGCCAGATCTCGATCCCGGAACCTAATGATTGTCAGTGCCAGGTCAGTGCCCTTAAACAAATGAGCTAATCGTCAATCCCATTGACATTTGTAATGGCGTAATTAAACGTCTTTGCAGCGTTTGGGAATGTTCACCCTAAGCGACCAGCCTGACTAAAATTCCCTTTTTCCCTTTTAATAAATTACATGCCTCATCGAAAAAATGAAGGTTTGTTAAAAAGAAAAAAACTGCAATTTAATTATTCACACTTTTCTATTTTATAATCCGAATTGAAAGTGTAGAACAAACACGGTACCCTGCATTTATCTAGCCTACAGATTTCATCTATAGATATCTGTTCACTTTTGTTAGGATAGGTGTTCCATTTTCATACCTTGATTGATCCCTCCTCTGGGATAATACCGTAAAAGTATGCATATTCATGAATGCATTGATAATATTGGAGAGAGTAATTATTTTATATTACGAAGGAACATCTAAGATCTAAGATTTTTGCTAGATCGGAATCCTATTTAATGTGTTGAAAAATCAAAGGACGTCAAAGAATGCAGGGTTAACCGGGATAACATCACCCCACAAATACAACCTAACAAATAAGACCAGTTTTCAGCAATCTCGTTCATTATTTTTGAAAAGAAGCTCAATTATCAAGACCCCACAAACAGGACCATCCCGGAAATCGAATCACTTAAAAACAATCCCACGTACTGGAGTTCCTACTCCCGAGGTTAATTATATGTGAAAAATGTAAAAGTATAAAGCACGCGCATTTATCTATCAAATTCACGATCTGTCCCCCCCCCCCCCCTCCTCCTACAAATATATATTTTTATAGATATGACATTATTTAACACCATGATGTAATTCATCTAAGCCCCTCAGACAGTTGTTTATTGAAAATTTATTTTTCAATGAACACCTGTCCAGGATACTTAAATACATCATATTAATTAACAGTCCAACGTTCAACTGTCAAGCGGACTTCTAACAGAGTTTAAAGTGAGGAGTCATTCAACCAAAATGTAACTTTCTCGCATTTTTGTCTTTTACCAAACTAAAACAAAACGACATTTCCAAATATTGGATAACTGTCGACAATAAAAAAAAAATAGAAAAATACAGTTTAGAAAATTCAGTTTTGATCATGCTGTAATTCACATGATCACTCTGTTTCTATTTAACATTGCTTAATTACAAATTACAATTAGTTACAAAATAACACACACGCATTAGCTGATACCTCAGTTGATGATCAAAGCCTACGAAAGAGACAATTTTTGTGAATAACTTATTCATTTTTCAGATATTTAAAAGAATAATTAGATGACACATGTGCATATATAACTTTAAGTTAGTTAAAATGTGCAAAGATCCAAGTCGTTGATTTCTAATCGCCAACCATAATTGATTTTTCCCTCGAAAGTTCTTTCACATTTCGAAAGTATGTGCTGTATACGTGCTGTAGTAGTTTTATTCATACGTTTACGTTTTGCTCTATTTAAACGGTTTTAAGAAAATTTAGTGGCTGTTTATTGGCAATTTGAAATTATTCTGTTATTTTTCCGTTCAAAATGACCATGTTATTATACATTCCGGCGGAAGCGAATAGCGTTTATGTTTGCTAGATTTCCCATAAAACAGTTTTTACCGTACAGACAACTGTTAAGATGAGTGTGCCTTTTTAAATTAAGTTTTTCGTTTGACTGTAAAATGCAGCGAACGCCAAGGCCAGGACAAAACCAGTCCTGTTTCTCATCTCCGATTTGACAAAAACAGAGCAGGTAGGTCTGATATCTTTTTTATTTTCTTTTAACAATTAACCCCCCCCCCCCCCATTTTTTCTTGTTTTAAAATTTTTTGCGGATCAGGCATTTGCTAAAATTCTTGTTTCATCTATTTACACAGAATGGCATAAGTGCTAAATTTTATGACAAATTTATTCTCAGAAAGATGGAAGTTTCAGCTTGGAAAGTATTTTACCACAAAGGTAACAGTGTTTTACTTAAGAATTTGTTTAAATCCGGCAGATGGATTTCCGGTATTTCTAATTTATTATATTTGTGATTTTTGTGCCCTGACTGGAGATGAAAACCAGGGGACTTTTCTCTAGCCTACGCATTTTAGTTTACATTCGGCTTTCACCATCCTTAATGCATTTACTGCGGTACCCTGACAAAAAATTCTTACGAAAACAATCAGTTAAACACATTGCTTCATGCTATTTTGGTTTGAACACCCAAAGCCTCAAAAACAGTTGATGCAATACGGTGGCACACAACTGCCACAAGTCCCTAATCCGTGCCCAAATTTTCTATCGATATAGTCTTGTTGTCCTGCTTGTGAATAGATTCAACTCAAGTTGGAACAAACGCGAGTGCAAATCTCATATTGGGACATATATGCAACACACCCTGTGTTCGTTATTTGCCGGAAAGGCACAGGATGAATGGATGTAGCCCGACTGGCTTCTGCGAAAATAGGGCTGTTCAAATATCGTATAATAAAATGTTTGACCAAAACAAGGGCGCTCAAGACTATCTATGACAGCTCATTGGTAAATGGGTATTTGACCGAAAGACCCGACTGAAATCACAACTAAAATACAACTAAAAGTACCTGGCAACAGGTGACGTATTATCATAGATCAATTGCATAAAATTATCAACAAAACTGATCATGTTTTAGATGATGTGGCACATCGATACCATTAATTGTGTCTACGGTGCAGTATCTAAAATAGATCAATCTTTGGTTTATACAGACAAATGCTAAATTATAAAAAAACAAGAGTACATAATTTTATTATGCAGATACTTGTGGAGAAAGTGGGAGTACAGTATGGCAATACTGGTAAAATTTTAAAGCGTTTGTTGCTGCTTTTGAATTAAAAAACGTTCTATCGATACATTGCGACTATATTCTGATATTGTATATTGTCAAAATATATTATTATTGTGTGAATAATACCTTTTTGGTTTATATTTTGAAATTCGTACACGCATTAGTCTTCTTCACATGTTTTACTATTTTCACTGCTGCATTTCCAGAGTAAACATACATCAACTGAATGTACAACAGCCTTAGTGCCACCTCGACTCACAAGGCAAGAATTATAAAAGTAAGATAAATAGAAAATGTATAAATGGGCAGTTTTGAATGAGCCGAATGTTTCTTGAACTAAAATACAAGTGGCAAATATATGCCATCATACTTTATGTAACAAATATTCTAATAAAAAAGTTTAGTTTGAGTTTTGGTCACTTTTTATATTTCTGAGAACTGGAGTTATATAAATGCAGTGTATAAAAGACCATTCGATAACACCTCGAACTGAATATCAGGATTATCTTACATAGAAAATGGCAAGACGACAGAATCCACGAAGAGCAGACCTAATCGCTCCTCGGCTAGAAAAGACAATTTTAAACCATTGGAGATCATTGATAAAACCTGCTGCTGAGGTATATATTCTTTTTACAAAAGTTCATTCAAATATTTTCAATTACCATAGCTGTTATGTCTGGACGGAAGGATGATAGAGTGGACAGCAAGAAAACAAGCGTGGTTCGCTTTCATCCATCTTATATGCAATTGCAATAACCTTTGAGTACTTTTTCTGTCACTGTATTTGATATTTTAACCATTCAATAAGGAGCATTAGTTGAGTTTTTTTTTAAGCCACAAATGTTTCAGTTTGAGATGATATGACATCAATATTATTTTTTAAAGTAACTAACTGTTGGTAAATCACAAATTACCATATACGCAATGCAATGAATTGCTCTGAGCATGACAAAGCTATTTACTTTTGAAAATCAACGCTGTTATCCAAACCAGAAAGGTGACAATACTTTGCTTTTTTAGATACCGTGGTGTGATATACCAGGGGAAACTATTGTCGAATAAAGCAACTTTGTGTATATTTATAACGTTTATAAAATAAGGACATCAATTAATATGTTCCCAATTGTTGGGCCGATTTTAATGCAGCAGTGGCCAAAGAACAGTTCGCTTTTCGTATTTAGAAAGTAGAAGAAGAGCAGAAGTTGTCAGTCTATTTATGGGAACAAACAACAGCACAACAGAACATGGCTTTAAACAGCTACTTTATCCAGAGCATCAAGACAGGGCAGTTGGATCCTATGGCCTTCGGTAATAACATTATAATGGGCTCTGCGAGGACTTACAATGCAAATTTCTTGATTCTACTTGCACATAGTGGTCTAATTTACCATCGACACCCTATAACTCTCAAAATCACAAAAATTTCACTCTGATAAGGTATTCGTTTTCATAACAATAGAGCGTACGAAATTACTTGTCAATTGCCAATAATGTAAAATCGATATCATTTTTTACATGTCTACAGCAATCACAAGTAAGCTTCATTTACTTGTTGACCAATAGCAACGACTAATACGTCGATAACTCTTGTTGGTAACTCCATATATCATAACCAAAGAGGGATGTGAATGATTACTAAATAACAAGAAATAAATGACAGATAAATATCACTTGTCAATAGGCCAGTATCAGGTACAAGATGCGGTGTATCTGTACAAAGCAAAAACTTCCATTGACGTGGCACTGACAAGGGCTACAGACACACAGCTGATCAGCATTTTTGCAGAAAAAGCTGTTAGTTATTCGGGGTAACAAAAATATGTTATCTGTTTATTTATAGTGCTATAGCAATCATGTAAAGTACAGGTAAAAAGAAGAAAATATCCATCTTATTTCCAACCAGCAGGATGATTCTAGTTTCTTCTCTCTTAATATTTCTCAGGTTTATAATGTTTTTTTTGTCTTAGTAATATTATTTTACGTTTTTAATCACTATTTTTATGTTGTATTAGTTCTTCTGTGATTTTCTAGTTTTGTTATGTCATTCCTATATAAAGTAGTTTACTTTCACGAACTGCAGCTACTACAAAGATATGTTTGATGACTGGCATATCAGCAATTGGGATGGCATAGTTCTCGGGGAGGCAGCACTAGCTTATATGAATTACGAGAAATACGTGGCATCAACCAAATCGGAGTATTACTTCCTGCTCTCAATGATTCCTTGCTTGAAGCTTTGGCCATGGCTTGGGAAAAAAATAGAAGGCGTATGTAAATTTCTTTCTACACTCCACTAATCCCAATAATTATACAGCTTTTCGCTGATTCCAGCTATAACTACGCGAGATGCTTCCAAAACCATTGATTCACGATTTTGTTTGTTTGTGAATATTAATTAATTATTAGTTAAAGTTTACAGCTTAAAGTTTACATTACATCAACTTACTTATGAAGAAAGTGTTGTAAAATACTTAGTATTGTCAAATACTTAGTATTGTAAAATACTTAGATAATTCAGTAATTAGTCATTTTAAATCGCTCTACTTCGTACGACATCCTGTTACATCAGATTTCAAATGATTCTCTGTTTGGTTCGTTTGAATAGTCGAACCATGGCGTGTACACTAACTGGGTGAACGACAACCTTAACCCTAGCTATGAAGGATACAAAGAGTTCGACGAGATAATCAATGACGCTTACGAACTGGGTCACATAACGAAGGAAGAAGCGTTGCAGGTGTTTAGCAGGTGTATGGATGGAGAAGCATCTTTCTTTGCGTCAGTCCAAGATCCCGAGAAGCCCAAAGATAACTAGAGTGATTAAAGGGGAAATCCTTTTAATAAAGTAACTGCAAACAACATTTCATTTGCCATATATTGATAAAACATTCAGTTTTCGTATTTTTAGTCGATGAGGTCAAAAGATGTGAGACATTTGAAAAGTTCTAATATGTACTAAGAAATAACAAAAAGCTGTTTATTTTCCTGTAACAAAATATTTGAAACTTTTAATAAATTAAGAAGATTGCATAAACCGACTTTTCTTTCTTTCCTAAGAGTTAAAAGAGAGAACTAATAACTTGGGGTTGGTAAATGTTAAAAATGTCACAAAAAGATAATACAGCAACACTTTTATTTTTAACTCCTTGTTCTATTGTTGTGTATACAGGTTATTTACGATTATCCATTATTGACTGTCGATATCATTTGCAAATTATTCCAATAAGCAATGTTAAACAATTAAAATATAAGTATTTTATTCGGTCGCACAAATGAAAGTGATGAAGAACATAACTGTTAAACAAACACATGAATTAAGTCTAAATTACTGGAAAATACTTTTGTTATAGGTAAACTCATTAAACAATTTATAATTGTATATTTGAACATGTTGAATTTTAAGCAGCAGGATATATAATATACTATTAAAGATTTTTAGGATTCACTCCACCAGTTGTCGGAAATCCCGGAATTTTTAAATAGGGACATGCCAGACCATATCCGCGTTTTATTATTTTCCGTGTAACGGAGGAATGTAGTTATGAGCTCGCCCGTGTGTCCGTCCGCATGTGTGTCCTTTCTTAATCTCCAAAACTATACTTCAGACTGTTTTGAAATTTCACACACGGATAGAACATATTGAAGTTGTGCGACGTCGATTTTTGGAACTTAGTGTATTTTCAACGTCTTATGAGCTTGGTGTATTTTCGACGTCTTATTCAGGTTAGATCTTCAAAACTATCAAGTAGATATTTCAAAATTTCATATCTAGGTAGAGTACATATTGAAGGTGTACAAAATTGTTTTTTTATTCCGATTCATAAAAAAAATAAAAAATGACAATATTTTGAAATTTGGTTAAAATTAGTATTCGTATATTTTTGGTCATTATCTCGAAACGGTTACAGATTTTAAACTTATTTTCGACCCTTTGGACCTAAAGGACGAAATGTAAGAGGTACTTCGGTGACCTTGACCTCCTCAGTCATGGTTAATTCTAAATTTTAAGAGTTTGGAATGGTATTTTTTGAAGCCACAAGTGGAATTTTCGCTACCCCCTAGTCCAGTTTTGATTTTGATTTATTTTACAGATTAGCATCCAGTGAGATTGATACTATTTAAACTCTATTCAGCGCGTGTCTGTGTAAACGCTAAATGTCTTAGTTCGTTAAGATGAGAGAATGCTCAGTCTTTTCCATCGGTCTCTAACACGCTGCGAAATAATAAAAAGAAGCGGTTTGGGTAGTGTTTCTTTAATAGACTCCAGCAATAACGTGGCAACACATAGAACATTATTAGAACTTATATAGCTTTCAACATAACTTTGTCAACTACACATACCACTGATAATTTAAAATTTTATAACATACTTTAAAGAGCATTGGGTGGGACGGCGGGTTTTCTTTGCTAACGAGCTGCTGTTTCTGCGCTTGCAGATTGCGAATGAGGTGGTAGAAAAAAGGCCCCCCTTTTAAAGCCAGATTTTAATCCCTATAGCAAAACTGAACAGATAGCGAGTGACACTTCGCAAACATCCCTTATGGATTGAGGCGCCATCGCGCCGGATTTTTAAATCCCTGAAGCAACACAAGAACACACATAGTGACACTTTGCAAACATCTTTTGCCGGCTGAAAACGCTTGATATTTAAACAAAGATTACAGGATAGGCGGGGCGCAAAAGAGCCCCGCAGTTTCACGTCACTTGCACCGTTTTAAAAGTAAATAATCATACATTATTTATAGCATTAAAACTCTATTCAGCGCGTGTCTGTGTAAACGCTAAATGTCTTAGTTCGTTAAGATGAGAGAATGCTCAGTCTTTTCCATCGGTCTCTAACACGCTGCGAAATAATAAAAAGAAGCGGTTTGGGTAGTGTTTCTTTAATAGACTCCAGCAATAACGTGGCAACACATAGAACATTATTAGAACTTATATAGCTTTCAACATAACTTTGTCCCAAACTACCCAAACCGGATGTAGTGTAGACTCTGTGTCTTTAGAGTTTAGTTGTGATCTTTGCGGCGTTCCTACCGAGGACTCGAGAACACCTCATGCGCATGTCGAAGGGGACGTCTGTGTATCGGAGGTAGGCGTCTGATTTCCAGTCTCCTTGCGATTTTATCACCTCAGGGGGGAGACCGCATGCCAGGGCAAAACTTGCCCCTGCCCGACGGAGGCTGTGACCGCTGTAGTAACTGTCGTCCAGCCCTATACTCTGAAGCCTCTGTTTCAGCATCGCGCCGAAAATTGCGTGGGACAGGGTAATGAGGGCGCCGTCACGTTTGAAGGAAAACAGGGCGGAATCAGGGGGGGATTGAGTCGTGGTCAGGAGGCGGCCGAGGGCATAGACCGGACACAGGTCAGAGTCTGGGATGCGAGGGAGGGGGACGACAAGTTGTCGAGTGAAGTTGCGCATGGTCTTCGTCTGTTTCACACGAATTATGGCTCCATCTGCCAGGAACGTCACGTCACGGCGGCATAAGTCTCTGCAACAGTCATGACTATCCTGTGAACGTGTTAACAGGGTGGATTTTCTGAAAAACGTAAAGAAACCCACTAGGCATGCCGCCCAAAAACACATATCTATTGACCTGTCGAGATCCAGCACTTGAAGTAAACGTACTAGGATGTCCAGAGATAGCGCGAGTTTTTGCTTAGGTGGGGTGGCATGCTTGGTCTCCAGCCCTTTGAGCAGTGTCTTTAGGCGATAGTTGTCTTCCGTGGGATTAGGGTGGTCGTGCTCCAAGTGCAAAAACCGGATCGCGGACAGATAGCACCTCACGGACTGGGGCTTGAGGGTGCGACCGAGGAAACAAGCATAACGTAGCAGGGTGTCAGTGTCTGCGGGGACAGGGCGACAGCGGAAATAGGCACAAAACGAAACGAATGCCTTGATGTGGGTGTTGTATGCGGCGATGGTATTGTCGGAATAGGCAGCCGAACGCAGCTGTTTCACTTCCATATCCAGTATCGCTGTTTGCCGGACCACTCCTGAAACAGGTAAACTACTGAGGCGTGAGACATATGGTTGTGTAGGTCCGATACTGGTACGTGTGCGAAGGCGTAGGTGGCATGCGATAAATTGCATAGTCTCGATAAACTATCAGCCAACATATTTTGACGTGTGGGTATGAATGAGGCAGTAATACAAATATTATACTGAACGCATATCAACATTATATCAACGAGAATGTCTGATGCAGTGATGCTCCGTATAGAACCAGTATTCAGGGCGTGGAGCGTGGCCGTATTGTCAGTCAGTACCCTCATTTTCCGACCCGCATATAGGGTTTTCCACCGTTCCAGGGCGAGATGTACGGCGGCCAGTTCCTTGACATTGATGTGTTGTGCTTCAAGGGGCGGGGCATCGATATGCCAATTGCAGTACAGCCAGTCCATGGCGAGTGGCCCGCGGACCAAGGCTGCTCCAGCAGCGGCCGAGCTGCTGTCCGTCACGATATATGCAGGATCGGGCGAAGTCCTTTCGAGAGCGAAATGGCACGTGCCGTTGAAGGAACTGCATAGTCGATTGAGCGTAGCAATATCGCGGCGCGTATCGGCGGAGATACGGACGCGGAAGTGGGGGCGGCGCAGTGACGTCATTAGCGAGATGAGGCGGCGCATGGCTGGGCGTACTACACGTACTACCCGGGCGATCCAGCTTAATTTACCAAGCAGACTTTGTATGTCCCGTTTGGACACACGTTTCTGATCAGAATTGGCCCGTTCATGCAGAGTTGTTTGCGTATCTTCTAGTTTCTCGGTTGGGATCGATAGCTTACAGTTGATGGTGTCAATAAGAACACCAAGAAAAGTCAGTCGTTGTTTCAGTCATGGTTAATTCTAAATTTTAAGAGTTTGGAATGGTATTTTTTGAAGCCACAAGTGGAATTTTCGCTACCCCCTAGTCCAGTTTTGATTTTGATTTATTTTACAGATTAGCATCCAGTGAGATTGATACTATTAAAATAGATGAGTCCTGCAAGACATTGGGGGTACGGGAAAATGACAACGACAAAAATGGCACATGGAAAAAATGGCACAAGGAAATAATGACACAGTGCAAATCGGAAAAAAATGGCAGCATCAACATTTCATTTTTTATTTATATTAAAAAACCGAAAACGAATATTAAAATAAGTTTTGATTGGGTTTACTTGCAAATCGATTTCACTAAAAAATTCCCAAAATGAATTCACATTCAAAAAAGGTACATTTAATGAAAACTAGCCAAAGTCTGAAATACCGAAGATCTACGTTTCCCGAAATTAAAATAGACACTAGAGTCAGTATGAAAACTGTTTTTGTCGATGCACAACACTACTCCAACCCAGGCTGATTTCTGCACGGCATCCATCGAATATTGTGGCCTGCACCTCAAAGGAACTGTTCTACGGTCTTTGTGCCCTGCTGTCGGTCCAAACACAACTGAAGAAGTTGCGCCTGTAGTTGTACGTAAGCACGTTTACGCGCTTTCTTGGAGGTTCCCCAAGCTCGGCATTCAGCAAAACAGCACTGACTTGGGTGGCGCCGGCTTTAAGCCAGTGGATCAGTTTCCAG
Organism: Protula sp. h YS-2021; assembly: GCA_949752745.1. Lineage (NCBI taxonomy): Eukaryota > Metazoa > Annelida > Polychaeta > Sabellida > Serpulidae > Protula > Protula sp. h YS-2021. Next base: position 42,555,806 of record OX457029.1, on the reverse strand, counting down.
ACGGTGGGGTGGAGAATGCCAACCAGGTGTTCGATGGTAGGTAACTTCGTGAACGTGTCACATTTCTGGTGGAAAAAGTACTGGTAGGCGGAGCAGCGTAATCATGTCTTGTCCATCATTTCCGTGGCATTGGATTCGTCGGTATGCCCCAAAACAGTATGTGCGCACAAAGTAATCCAGAAGTGTAATGAGGTCCTCTGGTGTGTAGGCACGGAGATACGCGATGTCATCGTCGAGATCAGCAATGAATAGCAACGCAAGGGTATCCATCATGCCACAAAAAAGTTTGACTTCTGATTTCTTGTACAGTTGAGTAAACCGAGCTCCTGGATCTTTCTGAACGTAGCTTGAGTAATGTGATAGAAGGGTAACAGGACAGAAGCCCCCGGGACAAAAGCCACCGGACAAAAACCACCGGGACAAAACCCACCCTAGGACAAAAACCACCGAGTCAAAATCCACCCAAATGATTTTTTTTAATTTAAGAAATAAATCGAACTTGCGCAATTACATTAATTGCATTTGGAGTCTTCGAGGACACTTACATAGGTCGCCCGCGCCGACGCAACAGGTATTGGGCTACCGTTTTAATTGCAATTTGTTATGTTCTTACAAGTTGTGTAATCAAGAATTAAAAGCCTGTACGGGGTATTGGATTACTGATTGAATTGCAATCTGTTATTTAATTACAAGTTCTGCAATCGAGAGTTCAAATCTTGCAAAGGGTACTGGATTGCCAATTCATATTATTGTATTAATAGTTAAATTGCAATTTGTTATTGCATTACAAGTTTATTGAAAGTACATTGCAAAGGGTACGGGATTACCAATTTAATTGCAATTTGTTGTGTACTACAAAGTCTGTAATCGAGAGTTCAAAGCTTGTAATTTTACATTTGAGAAGTAAATAAAGATGTGAGCAATACTGAGGTGCTTTGAACAATTGCATTTTACTTATTTTACTTTGGAAGAGAAGCAAAAAAAAAACACAAAAACAAAAAAGAAAAAAATCATTTGAGTGGATTTTGTTTCGGTGGTTGTTGTCCTAGGGTGGGTTTTGACCCGGTGGTTTTTGCCCGATGGCTTCTGTCTCGTTGGCTTTTGTCCTAGACCCCGATAGAAGTATCCTTGAATAGCAATGCCCTATCCTAAAGTCTCCTTTATCGCGCTTTTCATGACTAACCCAAAGTCCATGACTGTGGTCATAGGATCCGGCTCTTGGTGCAGTTGACGCACTTGACGACGATCGCGCGTAAAAGTTCCTGGTAGGTCTCTTTGGTCTTCCACTGGAGGAGGGCATACACCCATGAAACTGCAGTATTTCCCTGTGGCGAGCGTATGACTTACAACTGGCAAAATCCATGTGGCGCCACAGCATGATTGCCATCCATGTACCATGTGGTTGCAGAGGATAAATGATCTAGCGTCTCGCTGGTTGCAAATATTATCACTCTGGCAGCTGCATCTGGACCGTTGTCATACATCAAAAACTGTTCAGGTCTGGGCAAGCCGTTCGGGTCCATTCATTATCCAGAACCAGGTCATGAAGACTGTCCGTTTCCGTCTGGACACTTCAAGACGTTGATTTCGCAAAGTCCGTTTGACTGATTCTTCTTTGCCAAGTTCCGTCCTGGAATCGACGTCGATCTCGCTCATGTGCTGCGTAAATATTTGAGCAGTTTTGTCAAAAATCCGGTCATATATAGGGCATCTGAAGCATCAGGTTTCCACTAAACGCAGCCGGAGTAATTTTTTATACAAACAGGGTTTAGCTGCAAACACTCGAAATTTACCTTAAAATAATGTATATATGGGAATTAGGATTAAGATAAGTGTCGTACTTTCAGACAGGCAGGGGCACTGAAAGGATTTTTCTTTGGTCTTGAGTCGGACTGCAAGACACATGTCTTGATGGTATTGAGCTTGATTGAGCTCCGAAGTAATGTCTGAAGTCTGGAGCAGTTGCAAGTTAGACCTAAAAAGGAATTGCCTTTTTTTTTCGTTTTTTGTACTGTGCCATTTTTTTCTTGTGCCATTTTTCCATTACCATTCTTTCCGTTGCCATTTTTTCCTACACCCAACACATTGAAATCTCACTTCGCTGGAATGTAAAGTTACTCTGTATGTCCATATTCATCTACATTTCAAAAAGTGTGTAACTCGTCGTTGGGTCAGAGCAATTTATTATAATGAACAAATCTCCGACAATTTGAAATGTCAATTAATAAATACCCTTGCTGATCCCACTGTTGAAGTGTTAATCCATGGGGTCAAACTAATTTGCAAGTATCGGCAACTGAACGGCTGGGACGCATGTGTCGTTTGCATGCAGTGTGGTGAAAGTTTTCATCCAGAATGCCTTGGCGTGTGTTGAATGTAAATGCTGACAAAATTTGGTATTTTAATGGACTTTTGGTGTTTTGGTATGGAATACGCAGAGCAGTTAAATTTTCAGCTTTTCAGCTAGTTGTGTACTGAGTGTAAATGCAGACAAATTTTGGTACTTTTCATGTACTTTGAGGAACTTTGGTATTTTAATGGACTTTATATGTTTTGTTAGACATAACACAGGATGACATAACGCCCGACGACACAATGTCAGAAAAAAGTGCAGGGCGAGACATTTTGCCCGATTTTTATTCAACTTTTTTATTACAATTTGGTTTTCCCTTACTACTTTCTATGATTTCCATCTTGTAGTTGAAATGTGATGTTTTAGCAAAAACAGCTCCCATTATATGCGAAAGTTTTGACATAGAAACATCAAGGGATTAAGTAGGAGATTATTGGCGATTCGCGTAACCGCAGTCGCGTGGTAGGCACACTGAGTCCGCAGATTAGACACTGGCTGACGTTAAGCGGATATCTTTTTGATCTGAGTCAGCATGATGGAGCGTTTGGAGCTGGCATTAAAAGGAGAGGCTTTTAATTGTTTTGAACGGGTCTAGGACAATTCTCCCCCAAGACAACTCCCCCCGACAATCCCCCCCCGACAATTCCCCCCGAACAATTCCCCCCGAGAACTACCCCCCCCCCTCACTTAATTTTTATTTTTATTTCACTTTCAATGCCAAATAAAAATAAAACAACCAGATCTCATTTTTTTTTATTTGTAAAATACCTTAAAATCAAAAATGCAAAATTCTTCTGTCTGGAACGAGAGTCTTTTCTGCCATTTAAAACCTGATGTTGTGGGCAATTCAACGCAAAAGTCAACAATCTGTCGGTTATCGAAGTCGCGGACTATTTGGTGGTGGCTCGGGCAAGTGGCCGCCCATAATTTGACCAGGTGCACAGCGAACATTGCCGCGGATCCGACCGATGTACACGTAAAAAACCAATGACTCCGGAATTTCCAGCTCTGATTCGTTTTTGCTGGCCCTGAGGTGGCCAACTTGAAGTTCATTGGTTTGGATAAGGCATGTAAATTGCAATTGCGACAATGTTGAAAGAACAATTACACGGTCTCCAATTAGACGATAAAAGGGCAATAATTTGTAAAAATAAAAAAAGAGAGAGAGACAGACAGACAAAAAAATACAAAGAAAAATTAAAATGAATATGAGGGGTGGGGGGGAATAGTCCTCGGGGGGAATTGTCCTACCAGAGGAATTGTTCGGGGGGGGGGGGATTGTCGGGGGGGAAATTGTCTGGGGGGAATTGTCCTGTTCCCGTTTTAAACAGAGTGGCGCTGTTTGAAGTTTGGAGCAATATATTAAAGCAAAAAAAAGGGGGGGGGGCAAAAAATTGATCCAAATGTCGCAACCTTCACTTTTTCGGACGATATGTCGTCGGGTGTTATGTCGCCCGGCGTTATGTAGCGAAAACGTCTTGGTAAAGAATACGCAGATTAGTTGAATTTTCAGCTGGTTGTGCGCTGATTGTAAATGCAGACAAACTTTGGTCTTTTATGCACTTAAAGCGACTTGGTAAAACAAAATGGGGAGAGTAGTTTCATTTTCCCGTTATTTGAATAAAACAATCATGACTGACCTTGTTTAGGTATTTTTTTTTCTCGGTATTATTTTTTTAATGCAGTCGGTGCATTAAAAAATGCATTTCCACTAAATAAAATCCGTTGCTCAAAAAAAAAAGTTGACGCATGGTATTATTTTTCACGGTATTACTTTTTAAATGCGATGAGTGCATCAAAAAAAAAAAAGGGAATGGATTAATTTTTTCACGGGTATTATTTTTTCACCCAATACCGGCACAGTGTTACTTTCGTAAGGTCCGCTATGCGTGACTGTATTTCTGGGAGAGAATTTTTTGGGGGTCGGGAGCTAGTGCTAGGAAGATGCACAAAGTAATCGGGAGAAGTGGATGTTTTAGCTACTCACGTGAACTCGTTGAAAACCGAGCTTTTCTTCAAGGTTAAATTCCAGCATTTCAGGTGGGGAAACAGGTGGTTGTGACATGTATTGAAATTGTTTGGCAGTTCTAAACAGAATACATACATCCAAGCTTGTGTTCTGCGAAAATAAATTGTTCAATTGCCCTGAGAGATTAACCTTCGACCTATTTTTTTCAGCGGGAAAATTGTCTTTCATTATTTATTCTATTCATAAAAACTTCTTTTCAATGTTGGTTATGCGAAAATAAATTGTTCAATTGCCCTGAGAGATTAACCTTCGACCTGTTTTTTTTTCAGCGGGAAAATTGTCTTTCATTATTTATTCTATTCATAAAAACTTCTTTTCAATGTTGGTTATTTGGATAATTTCACATACGAGAAATTATCCCACGCAGTTGTCGCGTTAATAACAGACTGATCTCCGGCTTTGGAAAACCGACACAGCTCTGATTTAATTAAACTTTTCGACCAAAATGTCTCCCATTTTCCAACATTTCTCCAAAATGCTTTCCACTTCCTGTGAGCGATAGTGCAATGTTTGTAGGAGTTTTTCGCCTTTTCAATAATACCCGTAAACTCGATCACATGCCAATCCGCAAACGTAAGCACATGCCCACCCAGCCCGCCATGAAACCAAGCACCATGTGATAAACATTAATAACCGGCGTCACAACAACGTCCATAACTGACGTCACCACATACGAGAAATTTGTAAGTAATGCCGAATGACCAACACTGTGTCATTATGATGCACGAGTTCTCTTAGACAAAGCAGTGCGGGCGATTACTAGAAAAATACGTCTGCCTGACGGACAGGCAGACGGACGAAAAGCTTCCACAAGAAGAGGTGCACCTCTTCATTATATATTAGTCGTATACAGGTTTTTGGGTTGTTTTCAAATCAATTTTTTCACCATTTAATTGAATAAGGTATAGCTTGATAGAGTGTGTGAACACACACATGGACGTACCACACAAATGCCACGCGTAGTCAGGCTTATTCATATAAGTATAGATCAATCAAGGCATACATTGGTAATTGGTAGCTCCTGTCTACTCTCAGACACTCAGAAAAAAAAGAACGGAAGCTAATTTCAAGTTTTAATACGTTTTATCTTGATAATTACAATTCCATACAACGTAAATTAGTATAATAAACATGCATAGCAAAACGTAGCATTGACTGTAACAAAACTGGCTCACATTGGCAGTGCTGTGAACATTGCATAGCAGTAACTGTATTAAAACTCATCACATAACAGCACACAGACAAATAAATACGTCATACCACAGAACACTTACTGCTGCTCTGGCTCAACAACGAACTGAGCTTCGACGAAGAAAATAGGTTTCAAGAGAAAACTTCCAAAATGTAATTCACTGAGGTTATGGAAGAGGATTGGAGAGTGAGATTTGCGTAGTTTAATTCTGCAGACGCCACCTGTAAGTCATTCTATGAACATATGTCTATGAGCACGTGTGTACGAATACGTGCACATGAACTCGTGCCCATGAACACGTGTCTTTCTGTTTACAATCTATTCATGGCTTGAGGTATCTCAGTACATTTCATATGTGTAGACGTATCTACCATTCTTTGGAAATAACAGATATGTGTCAGCGCGTGCTGCTGAACGAATATTTGTTCAAGGAATCAAGTTATATTCAGTCATATTCAGGCCACTACAATAACCCAATTTAATTCAAAAACATAAAAATAAATCGATTTTCTATCAACTACATTTGACAAAATTTCAGTTTGTGCAGTTCATTATAGCTCAGCCGACATTTTCTTTTAGCCACAACATCCCCAAGTTTAGCTGTCAATGTATCAACATGAACCCGTGCACACCCCTCTCCCCCCCCCCCGCCCCCCGCCCCCCCCCCTCCTCCGTCCCCTCTGTCCCACAATAGCGCTTTCTATCAGCCTCAGCTAAACACACCTCGTGCGTTACTAATCCAATTTCGTCTTCTTACAAACTGCACATTTTATTTACGTATCGCAGTTTGCACTAGTATTGCTAATGCTACACAAAAGCACGCGAACGCTAGGAGTAACACAGCTTTCACATGCATGTATAACGGAACATTACGCCTTGATCTCATGAAGGTATTAGTGCAATTTTACACAAGTTCACTTTCAGGTCTGTGGCATCATACGATTTCAAAAATACCCCCTTATCCCCCCCCTCCATCCCTTCCCAGCTTTTTTTTCTAAATGTGTGAATGTCTCACTTTATTTCAACAAAAAAAATACATCAAAGAAAATTGTGACCAGAAAATAACAATAAAAACAAATAAACAAAATAAGCAACCGGACATATATCCAAGCGACAGCTCTACGACCATTGTCTCACGATGAGGGAGACAATGCCCAAAAGACTACAGCCAACTGCAGGACAACAGAATTAAACAGAACAAAAATTCAGATCTCACTTCAAACAGAACACTTGGCTACAAATAAAATACCCCCATTGTATGGGTAAGCAAAAAAAAAATGCGAAAAATATAAAGATACCGGAGCTTTTCTTTCAAGGTGTAAATGCAGGCAGGACATAGGGAACAACAAAGAGATAAATACGACACTATGCAGTAAGTCTACAACAACAAAAAAACTCCAGCGAGGTTACGTCACCACTACGACTAGATATGTAAAACTCCAATGTAACATCAATGAACAGCAAGTACCTAACCGTATACAAGTACAGCCCCAGTACAATATAAGTACACTGAGGTATGGCAAGCGTTATCAACACGACAGTCTAAAGCCATGGCACCGGGCGATAATTGCCACACAAAAATATAACAATTTAAAACAATGACGAAAAACGCCAGCAGATTTGAAAAAAAAAATGCCTTCAGATCTGAATTTCCACAAACAAAATCATGCATGATTTTTCAGGCAATAACACGCAGCACATTTATGTAGACACGGCCGCAGCTGTAACGTTCTTGAGTTGTACACTACTTGACATAAATTCCACTCCTTTTTTACCCCTCTCCCGAGATTACATTTCTTCATTGGAATACTCAGTTGTTTTCATAACAGCGTTAACATTATAAGGATACATAACAAGTCAAATACACAATATTCAAATCACTATCTACACACTGTTTAGACACATAATTATAGCTCCATTTCTGCTCTAACGCTACGGCGTGACAAAAGGAAAATAACAAGTGGGGGGGGGGGCGGGGAGGGGGATAGGGAGGGGGTGAGATAGATGATAAGAATAAGACAGGGTTGAGCGGAAGCACTACACTAACGGTTTGCGGCGGTGCGGGCGGGTGGCGTTTGAGCCGCGACACGGTTTCTTCACGAGGAAGGGCAGGGGCAGGGTGGCGGGGAGCGGGAGTAGGGGGGGGGGGGGTTGGGGGGAGGCTAAAGCGCTACACGAGTAGTTTGCTGTGGTTTGGGCGGGTGTTGTTCAGCAGGGAGTGGCGCTTGAGCTGCGACAAGGTTTTCTTCACCCGCAGCATGGTAAGCCTTGCGCCGGGCTTGGCGTTCCAACACTCGCGTATCGTCTGGGTCAGTTTCTTCAATGCCTGCAAACAACACATTCTCATACAACATACTCCCTACGTAATATCATCAGCGCGGCGTAAAGACACTTTCCAACAAAGGCAGCACATCTCTTCTTTTTCTGTTTTTGTAAACTTTTAACTTGATATTTACTCAAATCCTTCAAACTTATTACGAGTACTTGTTAGTACCCTGCTGGAGTTTGGGACTAGAAGGCGAAGCCATTCATCTCACAGCATTTATAGTACTAAGTCTGAGCAGCCTGACTAGCCTCAACTAACCCACACTGGAATTGTGGATCTATACAGATTGAAAAAAAATTGTGCCCCTAATAGAGTGTCCTGTCAGAGGCTCGCCACCCCCCAAAGGCATCCCAAGTCCGCGTGAAACCAATACGTAATGCTGTTCAAATTCTGAATCCGATATAAAGTGCTTTGGCAGGGGGGGGGGGGGGGGGAGGATTGAGAACACAGACCTTTTTGGCTCACTGCAAACATTCTAAGAAAGAGAAAATAACAAAAGGTCAAAACAAGATGACGTCATTTTCACCACCTCGTCCGAAGAGAATCGGTTTGACAGCGCTGGCCGCCAGTTTTCCTCGCAAACCACTTTGCGCATGTCTTCAAAGCTCGGATCCGCAGCTACACGATCGTAGAAGGGAATCCTGTACTCCTCACAAACGCCTGAAAGTTGTTCATCCTTAGTATTTAGAGTTCCGTTCTTTTCAGTGAAAAGTTCTTCCTGCAACTGCTAGTTGCGCACATCCGGACTGAGAAGGATATTTTATTATTCAGATACCTTCTATGCTTTAAAGCCCCTAATAATTTGTGCAGTGCCAAATAATGATCAACTCATATTTAAAAATGTTTATCATTAAGCTAGCGTATAACAGACAGAGAAGTTAAACAGAAAACAAAGACTTTCACTGTCTGAGAAGCTAACAACTGTATGCAACAATCGATCTGTATTTATTTCAATCATTTTATCACGAAGTTGGCACGCAATTTCAGAAATATCAAATTAACGTAGATATCGTAACTTTTCTTTCTTTCTTATTCTTCTTATTTTTCTTTCTTTTCTTTCATTTTAAAATTTTGCGATTTTATAGATCAAATTTAACGAGGTCTAATCAACTTCCACACAAGATAAAATAGGTGCAGGTATCAAAGTCTTTTGCATTTCTCGAATTTTCTTCTTTTTAGCAGGGGGGGGGGATTGGCTCACCATCGATGAGGCAGACCCGAATTAGCTCCCACAGCACAAGGCTGAAGGAATAGACATCGAGCTGCTTGTATGACTCGAAGTTGCTGGCGATCATAGTGCCGTCTAGGAGCTCCGGTGCCATGTACCGCTTCGTTCCCACCTGCAACACAACGTCCTCGTACACCACACTGTATCACCGGCATGCACACAAATCTGAAGACGCTTAACATTTGGATAATGTGAAATATCTTTGCTGTCCTAACGGCCAGTTTTTTCTTACAATCACTTCGGCAAATCGGATTAAATTCTTGCTCCCCCAGCACCGTATCCGGGTACTGATTGATTTTTGGTCCCACTCGTCATATATTACCTTAGAGGCAGAATAACGAAAACAATAACAAAGCCATGAAGACCACAGAAAAATAGTCGACCATCCGTGATTAAACAATTACTTTGTTCCCTTTTCCATTATTATGGATTATGATTTTGTCTAGAAATCGAAAAAAACCGGTCAACAAAAAGTACAGGCTGAGTTTCACAAAAAAAAAAAAACTTGAAAAAGAACCAGGGACGTCTGCCGCCGTATTCACATTGGTTAACTGCACTACCAACAACGGGAATCACCTGATCTCGCCAAGCCACTTTTAGGTGGCTTTTCTTCCCTGAAAAGGTCAAATTTTATAAATTCAGAAACTTCAGAAAGTTCTGTTTGCTGAGAGCGTCGTAAAAGGAACCTGTTAACGGTACAGGTAATTCTTGTGAATGCAACCACTTTAGTTAAGAACTCACCTTATTGTTCTGGCCTACATCTAGCAGATTATTGGTCCGCGAGTGTATCACGGCTAGGCCAAGGTCCGCTATACAGCACTGGCCGTTCTTTTTCACCAGAATGTTTTTGGACTTGACGTCACGGTGCGCAATGGCCGGCTTGCCCTGCATACCAAAGATCTCTGTATGAAGATGTACGAGGCCCGCGGCCGCGCTGTGAGCCAGCTGCAACAGACTGCTTTTATCCAGCCGGTGAGTATTGAGATAGTCGTAGAGCGATCCCAGCGGATGGCAGTGCACGATGAGCCAAAGCTGCGTGCACGAGTTGCGTGACGTCATATCCGATGCGATAAAGCCGAGGATGTTCTCGTGGCGCAGCAGCACTGTGTTGTAGATTTCCGACTCTCGCCGCCACGAGGCTTCGTCACGAGAGGTGAAGATCTTGACAGCCACGCTCTCACCATGGTAGGTCCCGCGCCAGACCTCGCCGTACCTGCAGACAACCGCCACAAAACTCACTGACGTAGCCTGTCATATTAGCAACAGATCTCAAGCCTTTTTGAATACCATCCAGAAATGGGCAATTTTTACAGAATCAATATTTCACATTCCAGTACATTCTCGCCAAGTGTACTTGCTGCATCCAGCAAGTCTTTTTCAATATTAAAACACTTCTGACGTTTTTATATACACATTAACATGTCGCCAATGGATCATTATAGTGACAAAGGATGACAATAAATTGAAACAAGAACAGCCATCCCCCGCCCCTCCCGCCCCCCCTCCCCCGTGAGCAACACGGCGCCTTACCTTCCTTTGCCTATGAGCTCGACGAGGGACACCTGTCTGGCGACGGTTCTCTGCACCAGTAAGGGCACACCCGACCCGCTGCCGCTGCTCTGTGTGCCTTCAATCAGGCCCTGCCAACCACAACAACGGCCCTCATCGCACATACACTGTTAACAGGCTGGATTTTTAACTTACACATCAAACAACTCACAAATATTATCAGAAAGATTTCTTGTTTAAATTTTTCACTTCTTACTGATTGAATTTTTTTCCTAGATAACATGCTAAAAGTATTTTTTTTTTCAGTACAGTTAATGTATTCCTGGCTTCAAGAGACCATGAGGCCTTACGCTAAGTGAGTTGTCGGTGGGCTGTTGGCACTTGGAAGGCTTTGAGTGGGAATGAGGCTTACGTAGAGGGTTGTGCGACAGCTGCTGGAAAAGGAAAGGTTTTGACAGGTAATGGGGCCTTACGTTGAGCGGGTTGTGTGCGAGCTGCTGCAACTGAGAGGGTTTTTCGAGGAGATAAAGCCTTACGAGCAGCGGGTTACGAGCGGGCGGGATGGCACTGGAAATGGTTTGAAAGGGAATGAGGCATTACGTAGACAGGGCTGTGGGACACCTGCTGGAAAACGGAGGACTTTCAGAAGGAATGAGGCCTTACGAGGAGTGAGTTATGAGCGTGTTACTGGCACTGGAATGGCGTTGTGAGGGAAATGAGGTCTCATGTAGGGGTAACACTTTGAGAGGTCACGAGGTCTTACGTTGAGGGGGTTGTGTGTGGGCTGCTGACACTGGAAGTGATCCTCTTCTAGCACCCTCCTGTGGCGACTTTCCAAGCGACGCATGCGCCGGTGGTGTCGGTACCTGCAACGAGAACAAAACAAAAATATACGAGCCGTATCCGCAACCATAGTCCAACATACTTTTCTTCCGCCATTTCTGTGAATTTGCGAGATTTTGTGGACATGTGACTCATAAAGTTATTTCGCAAAACATATCTCAAAATAATTGAAGACTATATTTGAAAATCTTAAAAAAAACTAGTTTTTTTAGAGTTTTCCCGGTTGTACAGGGTTTTCGAAACATATTTCAGAATATTTGCAGAACACTGCATCTGCTGCTGTCCAACGGCTTTTAATATTAAGTTGCCAATTTAGAACTTGTTACGTTAGTTCCATGACGTCGTGAACTATTGAGGCTTGATGTTACGAGCACGTGATTGGGTCAGAGATTGGTAAATCAATCATGAGCGGCGCCACGGGCAGCAGGACGGTCAGAGCTATCACGTGATTTTTTTTCAGCATGTGATTGGATGAAGAGAGAGCTTACCTGCATGCGAGCAGCACGAGCGGTAAAGCAATGACGAGTAGAGCCACTGGCAGCAGAATGGCTAAGGCTAGTTGTACAGGTGCGGCTTCAGCAGAATCATTGTCTAGAAGCACCAACAAAGCCGTCCTTATAAATTATATCTCAGTGCTCTCTGATCCCTCCCCCTCCACCGCCTCTTTTTCAACCATACCACATAAATAATCGGCAGTACATTATTATTATTATTATTATTATTATTATTATTAATGCTAGTATTTTGACCCTCTGACTGAAATTTGACGTTATCTACGTTTATTTTTTATTATTGTTTATTTTTATTTTATTTTAAACACACCTCTCTCGAGCGAATTGGAACATGATCAAATCCAAGCCAATATGCACTCACGTGGCAATATGTCTGTCGTGGGGAGCGGTACTAGACTGGGCTGCAGGTCGCTGTTACAGAAGTCGCCGCTGTTACAGCACTGGATGGTGACCCTTGGACCGGCTCCCGTGCGGCACGAGATCTCGCCCTGGCCGCGCCTGCCCAGACAGCCCTTGCGGCGCACAGCGATCTGGCCGTCGTCCGTCACCACCGACGCGAAACACTGCAGGGGGAGAAACACCACGTGGTGAGTACGCAAAAACTGCTGCTCACCGCACCATCGACTCCTCAAACAAATACACGCCCTCCCCCCCTCCCCCTCTCTTTCACAAGACAGTTAGAACGAAAAACAAGGAAGTCATGATCAATATATAAAGGCAAATACGTGTACAAAGAACTGGGACCTTATAAAACCGGCCCAGTTATTAGTCGTTGTTCGATAACACGATATGCGTGAGTCATTATGACGTCATATCCTGATTACTTCGTGCGATTTACGGTCGGCTACCAGGCAACTGAACACGGAGCGCTAAAAACACTCGCACCCACCATCTGGGTGATCCACATTTATGCCTATTCACTGTGCAGACAAATTAATTTGTATGCTAATGAGGAGAAACATTTTTGCATCAATGCACGCACGCAGACTTTTAACACTCCCCAAATATCAGGCGATAAAACATGGGCGAGATCCTGATAGTGAATGCTGATATCGAAGCCAATGATTTACACCATGAGGAACAAAAAAGAAAAAAAACGCGAGTGCTGGAATTAGTGTTCTAAAACTAAACAATGCAAATGATAACATGTGGTAGAACTTGCTCTGTGTGAACAGATCGGCAAGCTGCTGCACCAGCTGTGTACCAGAACTGGGTTATCTCAAGTACGCCTCGAGGTTTCCATAACTACCACGGGAAAACGTTCAACCTTTTAGCAAAAATAAATAAATTTATCATAAAACTATTTTTTACTGTTAAATACTGAAACAACACAGTTTATTTAGTCGCACTTATATTGATCTCGATTTAGATTTTTATCTTTAATTTTACCCCAGCGAGTGCCATAAAACTTTCGCAATATTGCGAAATGACGCCAAGAATGGACCGTGCGATTTTGTTCTCGCTTAAATCTGTTAATACCTATTAGAATTAGTCAAAACAAAATAGGTCACTGAGCACCATACGAAACTTTGATCCGAATTATCCTGACAGCGCACCTCAATTTGATTTAACTGCCATTTACGGTTTTTAGCCAACGTTTTATAAATCATTAAGACCCAAAATAATCCCTAAGTACTTTGGCCGGTTCAAAGTAACAAGAATTTGCTCTAAACATCCTATTTTTTCGAGTAAGAATATGTCGAGTACATATAAATTGTGGTTGAACATCTAAGTGAATTCGGGACGTAAGACTAGAGTCGTCCATCGTCAAGTTGGCTGCAGCGTTTTGGTTTTTCCCAATTGTTAAACAGTGATGAAATCTGGCTCACTGATAGAGGGTGACTAGACGCTGTAACATCCGCATTTTTTTAACCATGACCTTCGAGAACGATTGACATCCTCTGCCATCCTCAAAGTAAAAACTGGAAGTGGGCCATTATCTCGAAAACGGTTAGATTTTGATCTTATTTTCGAGCCCTTGGGCCTAAAGGACGATATGTAGGAGGTACCGCGGTGACCTTGACCTCCTCGGCCATGGTCAAAGTTAAAAACCGGAAGTGAGCCATTATCTCGAAAACGGTATAGATAGTGCGATTTTGAGCTTATTTTCAACGCTTTGGGCCTAAAAGAACATATGTAAGTGACCTTGACCTTGACCTCCTCGGCCATGGCCAAAGTCAGAAACCGGAAGCTGACCATTACCTCAAAAACGGTTAGAGATAGAGCGATTTTAAGCTTATTTGCCATTCTTTTGGCCTAAAAGACCATATGTACGGGGTCCTCGGTGAAATTGACCAGCTCGGACATGATCAAATTCCAAAACCGAAAGTGGGGCATTATCTCGAAAACAGTTAGACAGAGCGATTTTGAGCTTATTTTCGACGCTTTGGGCCTAAAAGACGATATGTAGGAGGTACCTCGGTGACCTGGACCTCCTCGGCCATGGTCAAAGTAAACAAGTTTGTCCAAGGACAAAGGCCCAGCTTACGAAAAGCAAAAGACCAATTCCAGCGTACATGAGCAAGGGAATTTCCCTGAAAAATTGGGCTTCAAAAGATGAGACGGCAAAGAGCTAGCTGAATAATTAATTAAGCACCGGACCAGAACATAGACCGATAAATGCATACAAAGATTTCTTTCCCAGAAAAATGGGAAACAGATTTTTTTGTATCTCTGGTAGACTGGATAGTCTGCATAGATACCTTCAAATAACGCTCGCATTTCGGACCAGTGCGCATATTTATGTAGCTTGCCTCGATGCACGGTTCTTGTTCAGGCAAGTGCGCATGTTTATTTAATTTGCGTTGATGCGCGGCTCTCATTTTGGAACAGTGCACATGTTTATTAAACTTGCGTTGATGTGCGGTTCTTATTTCGGATCAGCGCCCATGTTTTTACCTTGTGTTGATATGCGGTTATTTCGGATTAGTGCGCATGTTTATTTACCTTGTGTTGATGTGCGGTTCTTATTTCGTACCAGTGTGCATGCTTATTTAACTTGCATCGATGCGCGGTTCTTACTCCAGACCAATGCGCATGTTTATTTTACTTGCGTTAATGAGCGGTACTTATTTTGGACAAGTGCGCAAGTTTCCTTAGGTTGCTCGGTGAGCATTTCAGACCAGTTTGCATGTATATTTAACTTGCGGTGATTCATGGTGCTTATTTTGGACGTCTGCATATATTTATTTAACTTGCGTTGGTGCGCGGTTTGCATTTTGGACCAGTGCGCATGTTTATTTAATTTGCGTTGATGCGCGGTTCGAATTTCGAACCAGTGCGCATGTTTATTTAACTTGCGTTGATGCGCGAGGCTTATTTTGGACCAGTGCAAATGTTTGTTTAAATTGCGTTGGCGCGTGGTTCGCATTTCGAACCACTGCGCATGTTTATTTAACGTGCGTCGATGCGCGGTTCTTATTTCAGGCCAATGCGCAAATTTCTCTGAGTTGATACGCGGTTCTTATTTTGAACAGTGCGCATGTTGTTTAAGTTGCGTTAATGCGCAGTTCGCACTTCGAACCAGTGCGCATGTTTATTTAACTTGCGTTGATTCACGGTGCTTATTTTGGTCCAGTTTGCTTGCTTATTTAGCTTGCGTTAATGCTCGGTTCCCATTTCTGACCAGTGTGTTTGTTTATTTAGCTTGCATTGATGAGCGGTTCGCAGTTTCCGCAAGTGCGCATGTTTATTTAACCTGTGTTGATGCGTGGTTCGCATTTTGGACCAGTGCGCATATTTATTTAACTTGTGTTGATGCGCGGTACTTATTTTGGACCCGTGCAAATGTTTATTTAACCTGCGCTGATGTGCGATTCGCAATTCGGACCAGTGTGCATGTTTATTTAATTTGCGTTGATATCGGGTTCGCATTTCGGACCAGTGTACCTGTTTCTTTAGGTTACGTTGGTGCGCGGTTCGCATTTCGGACCGGTGCGCAGGTTCATTTAACTTGCGTTGACACGCGATTTGCATTGCGGATCAGAATGCAAGTTTATTCAAGTCCCGTCGATGCCCGACTCTTATGTCTATTCAACTTACGTCGATTCGTGGTTCTTTCTTCCGACCACTGCGCATGTTTATTTAACTTGCGTTGATGCGCGGTTCTCATTTCAGACCACTGCGTATGTCTATTCAACTTGCGTCGATGCGTGGTTCTCATTTCAGACCAGTGCGCATGTTTCTTTGGGTTGCGTTGATGTGCGGTTCTTTTTTTCGGACCAGTGCGCATATTTATTTATTTAACTTGCGTGATTGTGCAGTTCGCATTTCGGACCAGTGCGCATGTTTCTTTAGGTTGCGTTGATGCGCAGTTCGCATTTCGGACAACTGCGCATATCTATTCAACTTGCGTCGATGCGTAGTTCTTTTTCCGGGCCAGTGCGCATGTTCATTTAACTTGCGTTGATGCGAGGCGCTTATTTTGGACCAGTTCACTTGTTTATTTATCTTCCGTCGATACGCGGTTCCCATTTCGGACCAATGCGCATGTTTATTTAACTCGAATCGATGCGCAGTGCTTAATTTGGACTACTGCGAATGTGCGCTGTAGGAGGAGATTCACTTAATTTTTTTTCAAAAATTCCGAAAAAATTAAAAAGCTTTTCAATTCACTCAAAAAGCACAAGCCGTTTGCATGACCCCCTAGAGACGGCTCGTATCAAAAACAAATGAAATCTGATAAAAACTCTAGGAGGAAATGCATTTTGAATTTTTTCTTCGAAAATTCCCCAAAAATTCTATGATCGCCTCGAAAAGCACAGGCCGTATTCACGACACCCTAAACACGCCTCAGCCCCAAAATAAATGATGTCTGGTCAAAACTGCAGGAGAAGATGCATTTTGAGGTATTTTCATCAAAAATTCCCTCCGAAATCAAAAATTGCCAAGTCGAGTCAAATAGCTCAAGCTGTATGCCCCACCCACCTAAGGATGCCTCATACCAAAAATAAATGAAATCGGATAAAAACTGTAGGCGGAAATGCATCTTGAAGTTTTTCTTCAAAAATTCCCTAAAAATACAGAAATTGTCGGATCGACTAAAAAAGCACAAGCCGTATGCTTAACTCCTTAGGGATGCCTCAAACAAAAAAAAAAATAAATAAAAGAAAAAAAAAAAGACATCGATTCAAAACTGAAGGGGAAATGCATTTTGAAGTTTTTTTTTCTAAAAATACAAAAATTGTCCGATCGACTAAAAAGCACAAGCCGTATGCACGACCCTTTAGGATCCTTCATACCAAAAAAAAAAAATGATATCAGATCAAAAATGTATGAGGAGATACATTTTAAAATTTTTTCTTCAAAAATTCTCCAAAAATTCAAAAATCACTCGATCGACTAAAAAAAGCACAAGCCGTATGCACGACCGCTTAGGGATGCCTCAAGCCAAAAATAAATGACATCGAATCAAAATTGTAGGAGTAGATGCATTTTGAATTACTTTTGAAATTTTTGCTTAAAAAATTGCCCAAAAATACAAAAATTGTCCGATCGACTAAGAAAGCACAAGCCGCTTAAAAAATTTCCCAAAAATATAAAAATGTCCGATCGACTAAACAAGCATGTCCAGGGACATGGTGACCAGCCGTGACCTACAGAATATATACCCAAGAATCACAGACAAAATCATGATCAAATTGGCAGACAGCGGTTACGAAAAAAGCCGTAACTGAATGGAGAAAATATTCGCTCACTTGCTCGGTGTAGTTGTGGCTGATGAGGAGTCATTCTTTCAATTCTTTCATAAGGGGACAAGAATGCCAAGCGTGTGGTGAAAAGACCAAAGACAGGGAATAATTTCGGGAAAAGCAGTGGTAGGAGAGGCAAATGCAAGATCTAATGTCGTGTTAAGAGTGTGTGGTGGGATTACATACAATCTGATTAGTTGAAGGAAAATACTCTAATGTGTAAACACTTAAAGAAAATTACTTTGAAAATTACTCTAATGTGTAAACACTCAAAGAGTGCAGTTGAAATGAACTCCTTGGACAACACTTCATGTATGCAAGGCCATGCGGAGGTCGTCGACATTCTGTTGAAACGAACTGGCCACATCTCAGTATGGGATGAAAGCCATCTATTAAAAATTTTTTGTTATCATCGTCGGCTGTTAAACGGCTTTCAGCCAATGCGATAATGTCACACGCAAGATAGTTGTCATCACAGCGTACCAAATCAAAATGAGCGGCCATACTCAAAATTGTATGAGAAGAAGCAATTTGAAAATTAGACACAAAAGAATAAAAAAGTGTCCCCCATTTGGTCAATTTTTTTCGGATCGCCAAAATGAGTAATTTTTCCAAAGAGGCCTACCTAGGGAGTATTCGTGAAAAATTTGAAGAAAATTTGATCAAAACTGTGGGAGAAGAAGCATTTTGAAAATTGGCAACCACAAAATTACAAATGTCCCCCATTTGGCCAATTTTTGGCGGATCGCCCAAAAAAAAAAAAAAACAATTTTTCAAGAGAGGTCTACCTTGAGAACAACTATCAAACATTGGAAAGGAATCCGATCAAAATTGTGGGAGATGAAGCAATTTGAAACTTTGACACCAAAAAATTAAAAAATGTCCTTCATTTGGCCAAATTTTGGCAGATCGCCAAAATAAGTAATTTTTCAAGAGAGATCTACCTTGAGAACAACGATCAAAAATTGGAAAGGAATCCGATCAAAATTGTGGGAGAAGAAGCAATTTAACAATTTGACACCAAAAAATTAAAAAATGTCCCCTTTTTGGCCAATTTTTGGCGGATCGCCAAAATGAGTAATCTTTCAAAAGAGGTCTACCTAGGGCATATTCGGGTAAAATTTGAGAGGAATCCGATCAAAACTGAAGGAAAAAAAGCCTTTTGAAAATTGGCAACCGAAAAATTTGAAATGCCCCCCATTTAGCCAATTTTTGGCGGAGCGCCAAAAAAAATAATTTTTAAGAGAGGTATACCTAGAGAACATTCGTGTCAAATTTGGTGAAAATCTGATCAAAATTGTGGGAGAAGAAGCATTTTGAAAATTGGCAACCACAAAATTACAAATGTCCCCCATTTGGCCAATTTTTGGCGGATTGCCAAAAAAAGTAATTTTTCAAGAGAGATCTACCTTGAGAACAACGATCAAAAATTGGAAAGGAATCCGATCAAAATTGTGCGAGAACAAGCAATTTGAAAATTGTAGACCAAAAAATTTGAAAATGTCCCCCATTTGGCCAATTTTTGGCGGATCACCAAAATAAGTAATTTTTCAAAATAGGTCTACCTTGGGGATATGTGTGCAAAATTTGAAGAAAATCTGATCAAAATTGTGGGAGAAGAAGCATTTTGAAAATTGGCAACCACAAAATTACAAATGTCCCCCATTTGGCCAATTTTTGGCGGATCGCCAAAAAGAGTAATTTTTCAAGACAGGTCTACCTTGAGAACAACTATCCAAAATTGGAAAGGAATCCGATCAAAATTGTGGGAGAAGAAGCAATTTGAAAATTTGACACCAAAAAATAAAAAAATGTCCCCTATTTTGCCAATTTTTGGCGTATCGCCAAAATGAGTAATTTTTCAAAAGAGGTCTACCTAGGGCATATTCGGGTAATATTTGAGAGGAATCCGATCAAAACTGAAGGAAAAGAAGCCTTTTGAAAATTGGCAACCGAAAAATTTGAAATGCCCCCCATTTGGCCAATTTTTTGCGGAGCGCCAAAAAAAATAATTTTTAAAGAGAGGTATACCTAGATAACATTCGTGTAAAATTTGATGAAAATCTGATCAAAATTGTGGGAGAAGAAGCATTTTGAAAATTGGCAACCATAAAATTACAAATGTCCCCCATTTGGCCAATTTTTGGCGGATTGCCAAAAAAAGTAATTTTTCGAGAGAGATCTACCTTGAGAACAACTATCAAAAATTGGAAAGGAATCCGATCAAAATTGTGCGAGAAGAAGCAATTTGAAAATTGTAGACCAAAAAATTTGAAAATGTCCCCCATTTGGCCAATTTTTGGCGGATCGCCAAAATAAGTAATTTTTCAAAATAGGTCTACCTAGGGAATATGGGTGCAAAATTTGAAGAAAATCTGATCAAAATTGTGGGAGAAGAAGCATTTTGAAAATTGGCAACCACAAAATTACAAATGTCCCCCATTTGGCCAATTTTTTACGGATCGCCAAAAAGAGTAATTTTTCAAGACAGGTCTACCCTGAGAACAACTATCCAAAATTGGAAAGGAATCCGATCAAAATTGTGGGAGAAGAAGCAATTTGAAAATTTGACACCAAAAAATTAAAAAATGTCCCCCATTTGGCCAATTTTTGGCGGATCGCCAAAATGAGTAATTTTTCAAAAGAGGTCTACCTAGGGCATATTCGTGTAAAATTTTAGAGGAATCCGATCAAAACTGAAGGAGAAGAAGCATTTTGAAAATTGGCAACCGAAAAATTTGAAATGCCCCCCATTTGGCCAATTTTTGGCGGAGCGCCAAAAAAAATAATTTTTAAAGAGAGGTATACCTAGAAAACATTCGTGTAAAATTTGAGAGGGATCCGATCAAAACTGAAGGAGAAGAAGCATTTTAAGTAAAAGTTTACACACGTACATACACACGTACATACGTACATACGTACATACGGACGACGGATACCCCTCTATTGATAAGATAAGACCATCCCGACATAGTCGGCTGGTCTAAAAAAGCACAAGCCGTATGCACGACCCTTTAGGGGTGCCTCATGCCAAAAATAAATGACATCGGGTCAAAAATGTAGGAGGAGATACATTTTAAATTTTTTTCTTCAAAAATTCGCCAAAAATTCAAAAATCACCCGATCGACTAGAAAAGCACAAGCCGTATGCACGACCCCTTAGGGATGCCTCACACAATAAATAAATGATATCAGATCAAAATTGTAGGAGGAGATGCATTTTGAAACAAAGTTTACTAAATAAACAACTAACTAACTAACAAACTAACGGACGCCACCCGCAGACCGATAGGAATACCCCAGCTTACGTGTACGTAAGCTGGGCTAAAAAACGGAAGTTGACCATTATTTCGAAAACGGTTAGAGATGGAGCGATTTTGAGCTTATTTTCGACCCTTTGCGCCTAAAAGACCTTATGTAAGGGGTCCTTGGTGACCTTGAACTCCTCGGTCATGGTCAAAGTCAAAAACCGGAAATGGGCCATTATTTCGAAACAGTTACAGATATAGCGATTTGGGGCTTATTTTCGACGCTTTGGGCCTAACAGATCGTAGTTAAGAGGTACCTCGGTGACCTTGACTTCCTTGAACATGGTCAAAGTCAGAAACCGGAAAGTGACCATTATCTCGAAAACGGTTAGAGATAGAACGATTTTGAGCTTAGTTTCGACCCTTTGGACCTAAAAGACCACATGTAAGGGGCTCTTGGTGACCTTGACCTCCTTGGACATGGTCAAAGTAAAAAACCGGAAGTGGGCCATTATCTCGAAAACAGAGATAGAACGATTTTGAGCTTATTTCTGACACCTTTGGGCCTAACAGACGATAAGTAAGCGGTTAAGAGTTCAGAATCGTATTTTGTGTGACCCCAAGTGTAATTTCAGCTACTCGGTAGCGAAAACGGTCTAGTTGTTCCTTATTCTGTTGATGATAATGTATTGCTTGATATATTCTTATTCAAGATACAGTTCACCAGGGGGGGCTGGTTTTCTTTCCGGGAAGAAAGATATTTCTTTCTTTCCATGGGAAGAAACATGGGTAAAACCCTTTCTACCGGAACAACAGGCTATCTCACCCCCTGTACAGCTTCCCCCCGGGGAGGGGGAAGAAAGCTAGACTAGGCCACATCCCCCTCTTCACTATATTTACCCCCCCCCCCCTGAAGTTGTTTGCGTGTAAATGTAGTTTGATAATATTTGTTCGTGTGAATAAATGGACTCAATTAAACTGTATAAAACTATCTTAAACTACTTTACTAACTAAATTCAACATAATTCAAACAAAAAAAGGCGTCCTTGATCAGAAAGTTCTTTAGTTTTCTCTCTATATCCTTTTTAGCATTTTTAGAAAGACAGGTCGATACTTCTGATCGTTAAGGTTATCATAAATAACATCCACATCATCCAAGAAGCGCTTTCTTGTATGTTCACCTTATCTTCCATTTAGAAAGTGATACCGGGTAGTGAAAAAGTTTTCAGTTTTTACTTCCAGTCAGGGCTAAATCTTAGGCTGCAACTTTACATTACCCGAGATTTCTTATCTAGCTGTTTTAATCGCCTGTTACAATGCATAAATGACTAGAACCTCATTTCGCTAGCGAAAGGTTAAACACTTGACAAAAATTAAAACTCAAAAATACTTCCTTCAATGGGTTATTTCTTGAATAATATAAAGTATTTTACAACATGCATCAATGGCCATCCGCCATAAAAACTGGGGGCAATTTATAAAATCTGGGGGCCATCGCGACCCCAGCCAAAAATCTAGGGGGCCATTCTCTGAAACTGGGGGCCATGGCCACCGCCAAAATTATCCGTGTTATTATTATTATTATTCACAAGTTCTATACATTTTCTTGAATAATATAAAGTATTTTACAACATGCATCAATGGCCCCCAGCCATAAAAACTGGGGGCAATTTATAGAATCTGGGGGCCATCGCGACCCCAGCGAAAAATTTTAGGGGGCCAGAAGACGACACAAAAAAAATCCGACCACTGTCAAGAAAAAAACTCCTTAGAATGACAACTTATTACTAACTAAACATATTAGCAAAGAACACAGCTTGAATACATCTTGTAAGACGAGTAGTGTTTAGTCTTTGTGAACTTAAGGTTTTACTGGCTGATCAGGCATACGCTGTTTTATCTATTTACGCAGTGAGAGCTCGCACAAAGCTGATGTGTAGTGTTCTGTGCTGTACATTAAATGCTACGCATTTACTTGCAAAAATATACTCTTTTCACATGGCGTTTTAACGAGGAAAACGAAATCGAAGACGAAAATAAAAAGTGACATGCACATGTTCAGATCAAGCTCTTCATAAGTCCCAAATTCATGTTTCTGGGGCTCGTAGTTCAGAGAAGAAGAAGACACAAAAAATCGGAAAAACTGTCAAGAAGAAAAAAAAAGGACGAACGGCTGCTCGCACAAATTCATATAACCCTTGCAAGCCAAAGGCTTGTCAAGTGTTAAAAATTCAAAGAAAAGAGGTGTGGGTTCATTTCACTTCAATATAGCGGAGATGTGATTGCTAATGGTAAATACAACTGGGATTAAACAATCAGATTAACCTTACTTATTCTGGTGATCACAGAGTGCCTTTGATTCAGCAGAAAGTAAAAGAAATGGAGAAAAATAGTATATCTTCCGCCCCACCTGGTATTTTTTGCCCCCTGTTAAGCTTCCCCTCAACCAGGCTAGCTTCTCCCCCCCCCCCCCCCCCCGCAGTTTTTTTTTTTTTTTTTTTTTTTTGTCGTTTTTTTTTTCTTCCCGTGCCCTAAACCATTCTAGATTCCCCCCTTTCTAGCCCCCCTCCCCCCTGGGGGAGGAAGCTGTACAGAGGGCGAGATATACCGTTACACCAGGAAGAAATGGAAGACAGTCGGAAGAAACGGTAGGAATCTACTATCCAATTTGGGACATTAGGTATATTAGCGGATTTAGGGATTCCGTAGTCACTATTACGACAAAAACAAGTATTGCCTAGTCAGTTAGAAACCGGTAAACCAGTAATTACTCCGATGACCGTTTGATGCAATGAAGTTAGTGTGTGGTCCCCCTGGCCCATAGTTACAGAGGACCCATTGGTCCATAGTTACTAAAGGTCCCTGGTCCATAGTTACTAAGCCACTACTGGAAGTTGATGCTAAGAGTCTTTGAAGATAGTTGCAAGGAGTGAATTTGTATAAAAGTAACTGCAATTAAAGATCTAAACCTGACATTCAATAATCTCCAATATCCTCTAATTCATAACAGCCATGAATGTTCGTTCTTCAAACGAGGATATAATATTTACCCTGTAAGTCTCGCCCAGTTTTTACTGCCCCCTTTCTGCCTTATTTTGCCGTACGTTTTGTAGCCGCTACAAGAAGAAAATGAACACTCTGTGTGTCTGAGGTTTATTGTACTGACTACATTACGACGATTACAGCCTTTGAGATTCTCCCCATAGAACTACAGTTGGACCCGCGTAATATGAAGTCATCGGGACCGAGTAAAATACTTCACATTACGCGAACTTCATATTATACGAACTTCACAATGCAATACCCGAGTGTTTGATTACGGTATTGGTACGCAATAGCTTTGAATCAAACGACTGTTTTTGTCTACTTAAAGACTGCCGAAGTGCAATTGCGACCCTTTTGCGATCGCCTCACAATGATGCCTGTATAAACAATAGCATTCAATGCTGACACTTTCTCAGTCTTCTGTGTACTTGTGTTCTTTGTGTTTTTGTCTTGGCCTTTTATGTAGTTCATATTACACGAACAAATTCTGCAGTAAATGTGGCCTAAGGGACCTTATGCTTGACTTCATATTACGTGAACTTCATAATAGATGTGTTCATATTATGTGAACTTCTGTCCATAGAAACCAAGGCATTTTACTTTGGGACCAAGCAAATCACTTCATATTGCGCGAACTTCATATTAACCGTGTTCATATTAAGTGAGTCCGACTGTATTTTCAACGGTTTAAAAACATCAATATTTTCTGGATTATTTTGTCCACAACGCTTTGGAGTTTCTCCTACTGATACTCTAAACGTAATTGGTGCATGCCGTCTATAAACACGTAATTATATGCGTCATATCGCAGCACGTCTTCAGTTCAAACAATCGAAGCATGTAGTTCAGAAACTGAACGCTGGTTGATAGCAAATTATTTAAAATTGAACGCAGATAAAACGGAAGTACTTATCATTGGGTCCCCGTACCAGCTCAGACAACAATCCGCCGTACAAATACATGCTGGTGATTACGTTGTAACGTCTAAGACATCAGTGAGGAATTTGGGTGCGGTGTTTGACAGCAGCATGCTAATAGGGCCATTTATTAATGAATAGTGCGAATTCGTAATGTATAATTTAAGAAATATGGCTCAGTAAAGAAGTTCCTACACGAAAAGCCACCCAGTCTCTAGTTAGTGCATTTGTTACATCACATCTTGATTTCTGTAACTCTCTGTTATTTGGAATTAGACGAACTCAAATAAACAGACTGCAACGTTTACAGAACATAGCGGCTAGAATAATCTGCAAAGTTTCCAAGTTCCAATATTAAAAGAGCTACACTTCTTACCGGTTGAAAAAGAAATGTTTTTTAGAATTTAATCACGATTGTGGTGCCTCCTATTTAATAGATGTACTCGTTCCATACCACCCAAGTCACAGTTTGAGTTCATCTGGCCAATTAATGTTTAAAGAAAGTATGGTTAGGTGTAACTACTGGGTCCAGGGCTTTTGCAAATTGTGCCCCTGCCTCATGGAATTCCCTTCCATTAACATAAGGTTATCTAAATTCACTCCAGTATTTAAATCAGTATTGAAAACTCACCTTTTCTTACAGTATTATAAATGTGAACTTGATTTATGTATTTATTATTGTATATTATCTTTCTGGTCATTGTACGTTTCTATTATTAAATTTATCTGTTTTAAATTACATTGTTAAGTCCTTTGAGCTCAAATGGAGAAAGAGCCATATAAATAATCCACTATTATTATTATTATTATTATTATTATTATTATTATTATTATTATTATTATTATTATTATTATTATTACAAACATACGAAACTAACACGGGTAAGAAAATCTGAGATTTCTTCGGTTATCAAAATTCAAGTTGTGTTGAGTGTATCTGCGCACACAGCGGGACACAGACTAATTTGATATGGACCCTATCTTCCATTTGCTTACAAGTAACTAACTAAATGCAAAAAACTGAAACTGGGACATTTAAAACTCTAGACTTGTGGATTGAGATCTTTTCTAGTCTTAATTAGTGAGGGATCTGGTCTTAATCAAAGATTAGTGAGTACCTGAAAACAAAATGTGCTTTTTTTCCTCGTAAAACATTTTCATCAATAAAATGTTTCACTAAATTATTATTTGGAACCTTTTTGAGTTTCTTCCATTTCTTCCCACAATGGAAGGGGAAAAAGTATTACATCTGTGTCGAAAAAAACTGGGTAAAAATAAGTTTTTCTCCACCAGGGAAAAAACGTGGCAACCCTGGTGCACCCTCGATAGGACCATGAACACTGGAGAAGCCAGTACACATAAAACATAACAGTACAGGCTTATGTTACAAACTTTCAATCGACACCTATTTGGTTTCTTGTTTTTGTCAACAAAAACAAAAGTCTCTCCGACTAAATCCATAAATCTCCAATAACCATTTTCCTTTTTACTGAAACAAAAGATTCATTTCTACAAACATAATCACAATTTATTGCTTAAGAAGGTACGTACGTCTTATTTATCCGGGTGAGGATGGTGGTCACTACTGGACGTTTTTTTCGGGTTTGAAAGGTGGCCACTAAAACAGGTTTTACTGCATGTCCTTTTTACCCGGATCTGGAAGTTTGTCACTGCAGCATTTTTCCTGTGCGTACTTTTTTATCTGAATCTGGAAGGTAGCCACTACGAACAGGATCTACTTCACCTCTTTCTATCCGGGTCTTGAAAGGTGGTCGTTATAAACAGGTTTTTCGGCAGTCTTTTTATCCTGCCTGGAAGGTGGTCGCTACACCGATTCCCTACTTCAATGGCGATTTTATTTTTGCTAGCGTCATAAGCCCCCCACCCCCACCCATCTAACGTAGATACGATTCTAAACGCAACCCTAACTCTTTTACCTACCGTTACGGTAAGGGTCTCTCAGGGCTCGAACTTAACTATTTTTGACTCGGAGCCACCGGGCTCCCGGGTCTAAAAATCTCGGAGCCCGACCCAAAATCTGGGAGCCCGGAGTAAACATGTTTGATTAAATGAAAAAAAACAAGACTGTCAAGTGACAGTGGCCCAGTTGAGGATTCAGTCTTGTCTCTCTTGGAAAATGGCAAGACAGTCTGATCTGGTTGTTTTTTTTTTTTTATAATTGCCTTGAGCCATTTTCCAAGAGACACAAGACTGATTCCTCAACTGGGCCACTGTCACTTGAAGCGCACAAGTTTTTGGGGCAGGCTGGGCATAGCATGACGCAGCATTTGCTCAATAATGCTATAAATAATGTATGATTATTTACTTTTAAAACGGTGCAAGTGACGTGAAACTGCGGGGCTCTTTTGCGCCCCGCCTATCCTGTAATCTTTGTTTAAATATCAAGCGTTTTCAGCCGGCAAAAGATGTTTGCAAAGTGTCACTATGTGTGTTCTTGTGTTGCTTCAGGGATTTAAAAATCCGGCGCGATGGCGCCTCAATCCATAAGGGATGTTTGCGAAGTGTCACTCGCTATCTGTTCAGTTTTGCTATAGGGATTAAAATCTGGCTTTAAAAGGGGGGCCTTTTTTCTACCACCTCATTCGCAATCTGCAAGCGCAGAAACAGCAGCTCGTTAGCAAAGAAAAAAAAAAAAGCGCAGAAACAGCAGCTCGTTAGCAAAGAAAAAAGAAAAAAAAATAGCAGCTCGTTGGCAAAAAAGAGAGCAAAAAACTCGATAGAACAAACTAGTGAAACAGACGGTAGGATACATATATAGGTAGGACTAATAGCGGGTCGCTCCGATAACTTATTACTCACTTTATTGGATAAATTGTGAACATATAAATCGGGCAACGATGGATGACGAACACGTAATAAAGGCCGTGAGCGAATTAAAAACTTGGGCACTTGGAAAGCATCTCACGAAGAGCACGGTGGATGCCTTAGTGAGTGAGGAGTTCCTGTCCGTTGACACAATTGCGCATATCGATGCCACTGTTCTGAAGGCTCTGAAGCTTTCGATAGGGCAGACTAAGGCCCTCCAGGCGGCTATCGCCGATCTGCGCGAGGCCAAGGCCGATCAGAAAACGGACCAACCAGACAAGACCTCCACGCCACCTGACGCGTCCAACTCGCTCAGTGCCGCTCACGTGCCCGGAAATGAGACCGAACCCGTGACTCTCGAGACGATTCCGAAGCCAAGCGAGACGCAGATGGCGGCCTTCCTGGAGTCGCTCAAGGACCATCCGACGCCAGAAAACGACCCATGGCTAACCGGGAAAACGCCAGGTAACGGAAAACCCCTCTTCGTTCAGGACTTCTGTGGTTCCTTCCTTGGCTCCCAGAGTGAGGAGTCTGTCCTTTCGATGCAGGGTGAGGCTCGTATCGTTCTAACGACCCCTGGACGCAGACCCAAACCCGAAGACACCACCCTACAGCAATGGATTAAAGGGCACGGACGTATCTTCGAGGCTCTAATACGATCTGGTCAATTGAAATCGCAGGAAGATCGGGAAGGCTACAACATGTACTCCATCAAGTTCGCCGACATGTGCGAGCACTACCCCATCACTCGATGCATGCGGTACGACTTCGAGTACCGCCAGCGCGTGCACTCTGGCCAGCTCAAATGGGGTGAAGACGACACGTACCTCATGGGAGTATGCATCTTCTCCTCGCGTTTTCAGGGCTCGACTCGCCAAGACGGCCAACTCCGACACCCTAACCCTCGGACCAGACCACAAGGTGTCAGGGACCACAACGGAAGAGAGGTCTGCCGAAACTTCAACGGACGCCGGGGATGTTCTCTTCCAGGATGCCGGTATTCACATGTTTGTCTAAAGTGCTTCAGGGACCACCCCGAATACACTCACGCCTAGCAACCCGACGCCTCTAACCCGCTCGCCGAAAAGATAACGAACTGGGAACGATTACTCGACTCGGATATCGATAAAGTCTTTATCGTTAATGGCTTAACGAACGGTTTTGATATTGTTAACACTAATACCCATTCCATTAAACCCTCAGAAGCCCCAAATAGTCGATCCGCCGAACTTAAATACAGAGAACTAGTGGAAAATGAGATAAAGAAAGAACTGTCGCTGGGAAGATACAAAATAACGCTTGAAAAACCGACAATAATTTCGCCCATTTCGGCCGTCCCAAAGGACAAGGATAGTATCCGTCTTATCCACGACTGCTCCCAACCAGCGGGGAGCTCAGTAAACAGCTTTGCCTGTCCGGACAAACACAAATTCGCGTCCGTGGACACTGCGGTCAGCTTGACCAGGCGAGGGTCTTTTATGGCCAAGGTGGACATTAAATCCGCATATAGACATGTACCCATCAGTACTTTTTCGCAGCAGTTTACCGGCTTGAGATGGAAGTTCAAGGGTGATAAGCACCACACCTACCTGGTGGACACTAGACTGCCCTTCGGCGCGTCCCTCAGTGTCGGGATTTTTCACCGCATAACGCAAAGTGTGTGTCGCATGCTGCGGCGGAAGGGTATCAAGGCGGTGATCTGTTACCTGGACGACTTCTTCATCTCAGCAGACACCAGCGAAGACGCTCGGATAGCTATGGACCACCTTATCGGCACCCTCACCTCCCTCGGTTTCACCATCAATTGGAGCAAATCCGTCTACCCCACCCAACGACTGACTTTTCTTGGTGTTCTTATTGACACCATCAACTGTAAGCTATCGATCCCAACCGAGAAACTAGAAGATACGCAAACAACTCTGCATGAATGGGCCAATTCTGATCAGAAACGTGTGTCCAAACGGGACATACAAAGTCTGCTTGGTAAATTAAGCTGGATCGCCCGGGTAGTACGTGTAGTACGCCCAGCCATGCGCCGCCTCATCTCGCTAATGACGTCACTGCGCCGCCCCCACTTCCGCGTCCGTATCTCCGCCGATACGCGCCGCGATATTGCTACGCTCAATCGACTATGCAGTTTCTTCAACGGCACGTGCCATTTCGCTCTCGAAAGGACTTCGCCCAATCCTGCATATATCGTGACGGACAGCAGCTCGGCCGCTGCTGGAGCAGCCTTGGTCCGCGGGCCACTCGCCCTGGACTGGCTGTACTGCAATTGGCATATCGATGCCCCGCCCCTTGAAGCACAACACATCAATGTCAAGGAACTGGCCGCCGTACATCTCGCCCTGGAACGGTGGAAAACCCTATATGCGGGTCGGAAAATGAGGGTACTGACTGACAATACGGCCACGCTCCACGCCCTGAATACTGGTTCTATACGGAGCATCACTGCATCAGACATTCTCGTTGATATAATGTTGATATGCGTTCAGTATAATATTTGTATTACTGCCTCATTCATACCCACACGTCAAAATATGTTGGCTGATAGTTTATCGAGACTATGCAATTTATCGCATGCCACCTACGCCTTCGCACACGTACCAGTATCGGACCTACACAACCATATGTCTCACGCCTCAGTAGTTTACCTGTTTCAGGAGTGGTCCGGCAAACAGCGATACTGGATATGGAAGTGAAACAGCTGCGTTCGGCTGCCTATTCCGACAATACCATCGCCGCATACAACACCCACATCAAGGCATTCGTTTCGTTTTGTGCCTATTTCCGCTGTCGCCCTGTCCCCGCAGACACTGACACCCTGCTACGTTATGCTTGTTTCCTCGGTCGCACCCTCAAGCCCCAGTCCGTGAGGTGCTATCTGTCCGCGATCCGGTTTTTGCACTTGGAGCACGACCACCCTAATCCCACGGAAGACAACTATCGCCTAAAGACACTGCTCAAAGGGCTGGAGACCAAGCGTGCCACCCCACCTAAGCAAAAACTCGCGCTATCTCTGGACATCCTAGTACGTTTACTTCAAGTGCTGGATCTCGACAGGTCAATAGATATGTGTTTTTGGGCGGCATGCCTAGTGGGTTTCTTTACGTTTTTCAGAAAATCCACCCTGTTAACACGTTCACAGGATAGTCATGACTGTCGCAGAGACTTATGCCGCCGTGACGTGACGTTCCTGGCAGATGGAGCCATAATTCGTGTGAAACAGACGAAGACCATGCGCAACTTCACTCGACAACTTGTCGTCCCCCTCCCTCGCATCCCAGACTCTGACCTGTGTCCGGTCTATGCCCTCGGCCGCCTCCTGACCACGACTCAATCCCCCCCTGATTCCGCCCTGTTTTCCTTCAAACGTGACGGCGCCCTCATTACCCTGTCCCACGCAATTTTCGGCGCGATGCTGAAACAGAGGCTTCAGAGTATAGGGCTGGACGACAGTCACTACAGCGGTCACAGCCTCCGTCGGGCAGGGGCAAGTTTTGCCCTGGCATGCGGTCTCCCCCCTGAGGTGATAAAATCGCAAGGAGACTGGAAATCAGACGCCTACCTCCGATACACAGACGTCCCCCTCGACATGCGCATGAGGTGTTCTCGAGTCCTCGGTAGGAACGCCGCAAAGATCACAACTAAACTCTAAAGACACAGAGTCTACACTACATCCGGTTTGGGTAGTTTGGGACAAAGTTATGTTGAAAGCTATATAAGTTCTAATAATGTTCTATGTGTTGCCACGTTATTGCTGGAGTCTATTAAAGAAACACTACCCAAACCGCTTCTTTTTATTATTTCGCAGCGTGTTAGAGACCGATGGAAAAGACTGAGCATTCTCTCATCTTAACGAACTAAGACATTTAGCGTTTACACAGACACGCGCTGAATAGAGTTTTAAAAGAAGTATTGAAGTTGTTTCCACTTGCTTGCCAAGCTGTGCTTTATATAAAAATGGTTAGGTAACCTGGTGTAGCAATGGCTGAGGTACCTTGAAGTATTTTTCACTTTTTAAGTGGGTCACCTGCAAGCAGCTCACCAGTTTGGCACCAAAAAGGGTTAGGATTGAGGTCATACATTCACATAATTTAAATGCAAAACGAGATATATTTATAGAAATAACTGGTTCCCTATCAGCCAGCTTGGCTGGAACGTATTGCGATCACTTTTTTGTCTGCATGTCTGTCCGTCCGTCAATTTTTTGATTGATTTTGGTTGATAGCAGTGTGACCTTGACCTCTGAAGTTTTGTCCGGGATAGTACTCACCATTATTTAGAGTAGCATCACAACATTTGGTACAGTAACTATGACACAAACATGTGCAAGGTTAAGAGTTTGAGAGGTTTTGATCTTGGACATTGCCAGTGTTTCCTTGACCTTTGAAATTCTGTGGTGGCCAGTATTCAGCATCTATTAATGATACCATGTTATCGCCCACCAGAAAAATATCATATTTTGCGGTCAGAGAATTGATTTCTGCACTTCTGCCCAAATTACAACTTTCTTGGATTATAGCCCACTTAAAAATGATCGGAGACACCCATAACTAATATTCAAAGCGGTTACAATACCAAAAGAAATGTTTTGCACTATGTTCCCTATTATCGGCCAAAGTTCCGCATTATCGCTCACCTGAGAAATATCACATTTATCATATTTTAGCGTCATAGAATTGATTCCTGCACTTTTAAAGCCGAAACCTACATCTTTCTTGCATTATCGCCAACTTAAAAATGATCGGAGACACCCATAAATAATATTTAAAACGGCTACATTAACAAAAGAAATGTTTTGCACTACATTCCCTATTATCGTCCAAGTCAATATTATCGCCCACCATAAGTTCATTGTTAAGTTTCTGACGTCACAATAAATAAAATCCGGTTTCAGTATTGTAACAAATACAGGAGCCAGCCGGGATCCGAGATCCAAAAATCTCGGAGCCCGGCGCGAAATATGGGAGCCTCGGGCTCCGGGCTCCCGCTAATTTCGAGCCCTGGAGTTTCTATCTTAAGTATAGTTATAACCATGATATATAACTTGTCTTCGTACGTTTCCATCTGCCAAACAAGGCATCGTTCTAACTGTGCAACAGATGACTCACTTCGGTGGAAAGAACGGTGGGGGGGGGGGGGGGGAGGGTGGGGGGGTCATTTTGGTGCCAAAATCGTGAGCTGCATGTCATAACACAAGATATCAGATGACCCGCTTTAAAAATGAAAAATACTCCCAGGTACTGCAAAT
This sequence comes from Protula sp. h YS-2021, assembly GCA_949752745.1. Classification (NCBI taxonomy): domain Eukaryota; kingdom Metazoa; phylum Annelida; class Polychaeta; order Sabellida; family Serpulidae; genus Protula; species Protula sp. h YS-2021. The sequence goes on along the minus strand of OX457029.1, from coordinate 42,522,834 downwards.
AATGCTTACTGTTACATAATCGCTCTCATACACGAAACAGTTTGGAAACCAAACGAAAACACGTTTGCGGCGAAAAAAAAAAAACAATAGCTAGACCTGCCGAGGTCTGTAAATACGACCATAACATTAAATGATCTGTCACTTTATTTCTGAATTGCAGGTAAGGCAGTATGGGGATTTGTATCCCTCCCCCATGTCTCCAAAACCTGACACGCCTCTGGCTAAATTGTAAGTGTTCCTGGCATAAACATACAACTCAGGTGTTTAACTTTCTCACATTCCAGCCTGTTTCAGCACATGAACACTTCATACTGCACAATGAATGACACTGACACTTAAATGAATGACATGCTGTAGGTGTGTAACGCACAGAAAGATCAATTACAAGCAATGTAAAAACAGCCATGGATCGACTGTTATGTTGCTACTGTTTTCAGGTATTCTAAAGAATACAGGAACATTCGAGAATCTTCTGGAAAACGCTGAAATCCCCAGCGTAGTTAACAAGTATGCTCAGTTAACAAAAGAACCGACAAAACGAGAAGAATGAGGGGGGGGGGGGGGGGGCGGGGGTATAGGCGATGGTGGTGTTAGATTCGGCGACTGCCAAATATATCACGTAATATATTTTACAGAGTGATATAATACGCCTTTCTTAATTTTCTAAATGAGTTTAATATGTAACAGAATCCATGCAACTTATCCAAGGAATAATTACACCAAGTCTGAAGCCAATCCGACTTTCCACTATCGAGATATTTTGCTTAACAGATAACTTTTAACGTAATGACGTTATATGTTGTAAGATTTTTACGTAATGGCGTCATACGCCTTCCACAATACCGTAACATGCGTCAAAAGTTGACAGAACTGTCCGACCTACCCAAAGAATAAACAGATCAAGTTTGAAGTCGATCCGCCTTTTCGTTCTCGAGATATCTTGCACACAATATTTTTATTCACAACAGACTGACACACAAACACCCATGTACACACACACTATGTCTCCCCTCGGTCCGAGAGACGTAATTATGTCGTTAATATAAAAGTGACGTTATATGCGAGATTTCTGTCTACTACAGGTCTGAAATTAACATTTCAGGAGGAGCGTTAAACAGGATTTTAAACCACGTTAGATCTTTACATAGTGTGCTGAGGAACTTAGTTTGTTGTGGTTTGTTATAAATTGCAGTACACTTAAATACAATGACTTTCCAAATTTGCATTTACCACTATACTTGAAAATGCTGTCGCAGTCATGTGGAGTGTTGAATTTGGGATGTAAAAAGAAAGCTTTTCTGTCCAATAAGGGCATTATTAATAGGATGTTTCTATAACCTGCTGGGAGACACAATTTGGCTGTAGAGATTCGTGGGAATGACGCATATGTACACAGGATGAGACACGATTTGGCGGTACAGATTCGTGGGAATGACGCGTATGTAGACCGGATGAGACACGATTTGGCTGTAGGGACTCGTGGGAATGACGCATATGTAGACCGGATGAGACACGATTTGGCTGTACGCACTCGTGGGAATGACGCATATGTAGACCGGATGAGACACGATTTGGCTGTACGCACTCGTGGGAATGACGCATATGTAGACCGGATGAGACACGATTTGGCTGTACAGATTCGTGAGAATGACGCATATGTAGACCGGACGAGACACGATTTGGCTGTACAGACTCGTGGGAATGACGCATATGTAGACCGGATGAGACACGATTTGGCTGTACGCACTCGTGGGAATGACGCATATGTAGAGCGGATCAGACACGATTTGGCTGTAGGGACTCGTGGGAATGACGCATATGTAGACCGGACGAGACACGATTTGGCTGTACAGACTCGTGGGAATGACGCATATGTAGACCGGATGAGACACGATTTGACTTTACGCACTCGTGGGAATGACGCATATGTAGACCGGATGAGACACGATTTGGCTGTAGGGACTCGTGGGAATGACGCATATGTAGACCGAATGAGACACGATTTAGCTGTACAGACTCGTGGGAATGACGCATATGTAGACCGGATGAGACACGCTTTGGCTGTACGCACTCGTGGGAATGACGCATATGTAGACCGGATGAGACACGATTTGGCTGTAGGGACTCGGGTGAATGAGATCGAACAGAACACGATTTCACACTACAGCCTCAAGGGGAATGACTTACGTGGAGGTCGGTAAAACAGTAATCAGCACCGCGATTACACTCCTCAGCGGCAGGGCTGCACGCACACCGGATGAGTGGCGAGGCACTGGTCAGCCCCGCCATCAACACCTGTCCAAATACCACCTCCCTGTCAAACATAAAAAAAAACAACAAATCCGTGACGCAACACACACCACACGAGCAAAAAGTAGTGGCAAATAAAAAGAATGTCAAGGGACATTGTGGCCTGCTGAAAAATGCTTGAGACTAAATATCGAAATTTCTACATCAATCAGTTCGATATGACGTACAACCAATGATCTCCTGTGCGTAGAAAACAATGCGCAACAAAGCTCTGAAGTTTTAACACGATTCAGTCATACCTGTAGGAACAGATACATTTTCAAGTTTCAAATTTACTTACAGCCACTATTTACATACCTTTTTTTTTTTAAATGGATTCGCAGTTTTGGAGAATTTTTGGAAAATTGTTGAAGCCCTTCGCAAATTTTGAAGCATCGAAAGAAAAATAACTGCGTGGTAAATCACTAAATTGCATAACATTAGTGTGTTATATCAAAACAATCAAGCTGAATTCAAGCAGCAGTATCACTTTGAAAGGAATGAAAGGAACACACAAACGGAACACACAAAAATATATATACTTAAAAATTGCTTAGTACTAGGGATGTGACGGTTTACCGTTTTGGACGGTTAGCCGTGAAGGTGGCGGTTCGGTTAAACCGAACCGTGTTCTGTGGAAAACCGCGGTTCATTTTCGGTTTTTAATTAACATTATTTTTGTTTTTCTTAGGACCATTTTTAACTGCTATGAATGTTTCAGCTCACTATTTTGGCGCAGCATTATTTAACAATTCCAGATGAGTTCCTTGTTTAGTTAAGCAATGTGTTTACTTATCACGTTCTAGAATAAAAACAGAAAAATTAATTGGGATATCTTTAATTTATATATATTTGCATAGTCTGAAAAAAACCGAAACCGAACCGAAAAAACCGCGGATTTTTCTTTAAAAACCGAAACCGAACCGAACCGGACCCATCAGTGACGGATCACATCACTACTTAGCACCAAACTGAAAAAAACATCGCTCGTCGTCCGCAACTAGCACTCACCGACAACAGCGCCACTGCCCCGCTTCCGATACTCCCGCGACACTTTCGTGACATTGAATCGTGTCTGCTCGAGAAATTTCCAAGCGATCATCTACTTGAAATGAACAGTGTCTTTGTTTCCTAAAATGGCTGACACAAGGACACGCCCATTGCATAGAATCTCTGAGAAACCTCTCAGAACACAACACAAACCGAGTATTTTTTTCCGGAATCGTGGTATTTCAGAGACGTTAGGGAAAACAGCAAAATAAGCGGAGAAAACACAGGAAGCCGTGACAGCACTGTGGGACCTACAGAACGAAACTTGGTTTTACATCTGTATTGACGTCAAAATACTAACGTCACAATGTTTTAAAAAAAAGACATTATTACCTCAGGAAGGTTAATCCTAACAGGAACATAATATTCAGCTGTTGTGCAATAGGGTACATGATTCTTCAAAACATAAATATCCACAATTGCTGAACAGTGTTTTCAAAGAAACTTTGGTTAAAGTGTGTTTAATATATACCCTGGTTTTAAAGCCGCAAGGCACTTCATGGTTTTCATTAAGCAACTTTTTAGACAATATCTCACATGAGCCTTTGGGTAGCATTGCTAATTCAGAGCAGGCCCTAAACGCGATACCAATGCAACACAAGTTGCTCTTATCTGGCTGAAATTGCTCTAGCTTATCAGCGACATATCGGAGGCTAACAATAAATCTAGACGATAGTACAAACATATGGAGTACTGGTTGGTGTTTACCTGCTGGCTTCGCCATAAAAAAGCTAGCCAAAACATAGAAAGATTCCTTGATACAACTATGGCAATATACAAAATGATGTCCAAGGAAAATGAGCACAGGTGAAACGTAAATGTAATACAAAGGAAACTACAAAGGCAAAGGGAACCCCGTGGCCGTGACACAAACCATATCTAACTCTGGTCGACTGAACATCTTCTGACATTATGAGGAGGAAGGCTTTATCGGGTGAAAGTTAAGATATATACGAACTCAATGACACTCAATGGCAGTGAAAACTACTTTTTTTAGCTTAAATCAAGGCCGTATATAGTGCTGACCAATGTGATCGGTCTGAAAGCAATTGCAGAGTTTAACAATTGATCATTTGACCAAATTATTAAACAGTGCATGTATTTCTTTATTAACACTTGACAAGCCTTTGGCTTGCAAGAGTTATATGAATTTGTGCGAGCAAAATTCGTCCTTTTTTTTTTTTCTTCTTGACACTTTTTCCGATTTTTTGTGTCTTCTTCTCCTCTGACACTATGGGCCCTACGACCATGAAACTTGGGACTTATGAAGAGCTTGATCTGAACATGTGCATGTCACTTTTTATTTTCGTCTTTGATTTCGTTTTCTTTGTTAAAACGCCATGTGAAAAGAGTGCATTTTTGGCAAGTAAATGCGTAGCATTTAACCCACATCACACACAGTTGCACAGTGAGCTTTGTGCGAGCTCTCACTGCGTAAATAGCTAACACGGCGTATGCTAGATCAGTCAATAAAACCTTAAGTCAACAGAAACCAAACACTACTCGGCTTATAAGACATATTCAAGTTGTGTTGTTTGCAATATATTATTCAAGAAATAACCCATTGAAGGAAGTATTTTTGCGTTTTAATTTTTGTCAAGTGTTTAACATTTCGCTAGCGAAGTGAGGTTCTAGTTTAGTCTTCAGACTGGCTTACACCAATTTTCAGGGACATCGCTACCAGCAAAAACCTAAATAACAGTCAGGGTTCGTGTTGGCGGGGTTTTCGTCCACTTTTTGGGCATTTTTTACGAAATGACACACTTTCGGAAACCACCGAGTCTTTCTGGACCCAACTGAGTCACACTTTCCTTTTTTGACTCACTTTCCTGAGAACCCAGCGCGAACCCTGACAGCCTAACGTAATACAATACAGCCTATACAAATTTGAAAGGCACATGCAACTTGAGCGGCCAGTGCACACAAAACATAAGAGTACAGGCTTATATTAGACACTTTCAACTGAGACCTATTTAGTTTCTTGTCTCCTCGACTAAACCCGTAATTCCTCAATAACCATTTTCCTTTTATCTTTTTACTGAAACAAAATATTCATTTCTGCAAACATAATTATAATTCAGTGTCAAAATTCAGTAACAAACAAAACTAGAGCAGTGTGCATAGCCCACATATTCCCCACGGCCCCCCATCAGTTAAACACGGTGATCAAGAGTCAATCAAGAGCTGAAAGTCCAGACGGTGCATTTTCCTTGGACGAACCTAGCCAATTTACAATACCGATCTCTGTTTGTTCCCACAGAAGCTACGTACAAAGTTTCAGTAAAATCCTTGCAGCAGTTGTTAAGTTATCGTGTTAACAAGCTCACGCAATAGTCAATCAAGAGCTGAAATTTTCTAAGTCCAGCTGGTCCATTTTCCTTGGACGACCCTGGCCTTTTCACAATACCGATCTGTGTTTTGTTCCCATAGAAGCTACATACCAAGTTTCAGTAAAATCCTTGCAGCAGTTGTTAAGTTATCGTCCAGCTCGTCCATTTTCCTTGGACGAACCTGGCCCATTTACAATACCGTTCTGTGTTTGTTCCCATAGAAGCTACATTCCAAGTTTCATTACAATCCTTGCAGCAGTTTTCAAGTTATCGTGTTAACAAGCTGTTGATGACAGACCGACAGACCGACACACGGTCGATCGCATATATTCCCCACAGGTTCTACCTGTGAGGAATAAACTAGTGCTCACCAACAAGAGTGTACCCGAACATGTCAAACTTTTAGTAGCCAGCCGTTTCCTGTTTGTTTTTGTAAACAAACAAATCTTTTCCTAAAAGCCCTTTCACAAAGTTTTATTTGAACAAGTTTGTACTACTTAAAAAAAATAAGACCTTTTATGTTACAAAAATAATCTCAATAAATATATTTCATGTGCCCAGAAATTGTATTGCGTATCATCTTTATCCTATTTTCGAAGGGTCGGGAAGGGAGAGGGGGGGGGGATACATAACTTGACTTATGGGTTCTTGAGTCCTCTTTCTACACAAGTCCAGGTACATGTGTTTTGTCTGGGTCTGGAAGGGTGGTCACTGTATATAGGTTTATGATACATCTTTTTACCTGGGTTCTGGAAGGTGGTCATTGAAAGAGGTTTTATTGCACGTCCTTTTTATTTGAGTCTGGAAGTCTGTCACTTCAGCACTTTACTGTACGTTACGTTTTTATCGGGGTCTGCAAGTTGGTTAACACAGGCAGGTTTTACCGTATGTTTTTTTATCCGAATTTGGAAGGGGTCACGACAAGCATATTTTACTTTATGTATTTTATACGGGTCTTGAAGGTGGTCTCACAATTAGGTTTTACCGCAGTCTTTTTGTCAGGGTACTGAAGGTGCTCGCTACATCACCAATTCCCTACTCCATTTTGGATTTTTGCTAACTGCCATTCTCCCCAGGTCTTCCAATGTAGTACGATTCTAAACGCAACCCTAACTCTTTTACCCAAAGCTACGGTAAGGATCTGTCCCTAACTGTAATTGGAGCTATTATTATATATTACCTGGTCTTCGCACATTCCCATCGGTCAAAAAACACTAGAAAGGCATTCTTCATAACTGTGCAACAGATGACTCACCTCGGTGGGACAGGAGAAGGACATTTTGGTACCAAATGGTAAGCTCCTTGCCATAACGACAGATATCTGATAACCCACTTTAAAAGCGAAAAATAGTTTCAGGTACTGCAAACAATGCTAACCGTCACATAATCACCCCCATATACGAAACAGCTTGGCAACCAAATGAAAACAAGTTTGCGACGACTTCATAATGCACTAAACTGACGCTGACCCCTCACTGAGTGACATGTTACGTAATACGGTAGCTGGAGGTGAGTAACGTACAAAAAGGTCAATTACACGAAATGTTCGAAACAGAGACGGCTGGAAACATTTTCAAGTATGTCTAAAGAATGTAGGACCATTCGAGAATCTTCTAGTAAACGCTGAAATCCTAAGTTAATAATTGTATTATAGTTAACAAAAGGTCCGACAAAACGGGGTAGGCGGGACGCGGAGAGGAGGGGGGTTGGGGGTGACTGGTGGTGACACCATACACCTTTGTTAATTTCCTACACAAGTTTAATGTTAACAAAAATCGTGCGACTTATCCAAGGAATAAGAACGCCAAGATTAAGGTCGATCCAACTTTCTGCTGTCAAGATATTTTGCTTAACAAACTTGACTACGTCTCGAGGAGTACGTCTATCCCCCGTGGGGGATATGGTTTGTGTAAGGCTGTTGCGTGTTGACTACGCAAAAAAAAATTTACAAGTGGAAGGATGTAAGTCGACGTAGTGTCTAACATTTAGACGGATCAATCCATTAACCAGTATTCGCGTGAGACTGTCGTAGGTACGCTAAGTACAGCGCCGATTTTAAAAAATTCGCCATTTTGTCAAGTCCCATCCGGAAAATGCTTGATCACTGACCTGCGGAAGGTGCCAGGGAGCCCGTGTGCAGAATTTGAAACGAATCCATTCATTAATGTGGCCTGTAGACGCGTGAGACTGCCGTATATATAAAGTCCAGTGCTAATTTTCAAATGTCCGCCATTTCGTCAATTTTTGGTCGATCAGGAAAATTCTTGGTCACTGCACTGCGGAAGGTTCCAGAGAAGCCGTGTACAAAATTTGAAACGAATTTGTCTATTAATGTGGCTTGTAGACGCGTGAGACTGCCGTATATATAAAGTCCAGTGCCAATTTTCAAATGTCCGCCATTTTGTCAATTTTTGGCTGATTCAGAAAATTCTTGGTCACTGCACTGCGGAACGTTCCAGAGAAGCCGTGCACAAAATCTGAAAGGAATCCGTCTATTAATGTGGCCTGTAGACGCGTGAGAGACTGCCGTATATACGCTAAGTCCAGTGCCAATTTTCAAAAGTCCGCCATTTTGTCAATTTTTGGCCGATCCGGAAAATTCTTGGTCACTGCACTGTGGAAGGTTCCAGAGAAGCCGTGTACAAAATTTGAAACGAATTTGTCTATTAATGTGGCTTGTAGACGCGTGAGACTGCCGTATATACGCTAAGTCCAGTGCCAATTTTCAAATGTCCGCCATTTTGTCAATTTTTTGTCGATCCGGAAAATTCTTGGTCACTGCACTGCGGAAGGTTCCAGAGAAGCCGTGTACAAAATTTGAAACGAATTTGTCTATTAATGTGGCTTGTAGACGCGTGAGACTGCCGTATATATAAAGTCCAGTGCCAATTTTCAAATGTCCGCCATTTTGTCAATTTTTGGCTGATTCAGAAAATTCTTGGTCACTGCACTGCGGAACGTTCCAGAGAAGCCGTGCACAAAATCTGAAAGGAATCCGTCTATTAATGTGGCCTGTAGACGCGTGAGAGACTGCCGTATATACGCTAAGTCCAGTGCCAATTTTCAAAAGTCCGCCATTTTGTCAATTTTTGGCCGATCCGGAAAATTCTTGGTCACTGCACTGTGGAAGGTTCCAGAGAAGCCGTGTACAAAATTTGAAACGAATTTGTCTATTAATGTGGCTTGTAGACGCGTGAGACTGCCGTATATACGCTAAGTCCAGTGCCAATTTTCAAATGTCCGCCATTTTGTCAATTTTTGGTCGATCCGGAAAATTCTTGGTCACTGCACTGCGGAAGGTTCCAGAGAAGCCGTGTACAAAATTTGAACCGAATCCATGTATTAATGTGGCCTGTAGGCGCGTGAGACTGAAGCGTGACAGACGGACAGACGGACAGACGGACAGACCGAAAAGTTCAAAACTATATCCCTCCGTTTCACGGGGGATAAAGATAATTTTTTTACATACTGATGTCTTTTTTACTTTCGCTTTATCTGTCAAAAGGTGACAGAACCGCCCGACTGACCAAAAGAACACCTATATAAACGTTGAAGACGATACGACTTTCCGCTATCGAGATATTTTGCACGCAAGATTTTTTCACAATATATAATATTTTACGTGATGACGCCACTCTACTCGCGACAAATTTGACAGAATCTTTCGAATCTACCAAGCAACAATCCTACCAAGTTTGAATGACATCTGAGAAAAACTGTAGGGCGAAATGCACTTTGACTTTTTTTCTTCAAAAATTCCCTGATCGACTCAAAAAGTTCAATTCGTATCCATGAGCCCTTAAAGCATGTCTCATACCAAAAATAAATGAAATCGGAAAAAAACTGTAGGAGGAATAATTATATTTGAAACTTTTTTCTTCAAAAACTCCCCAAAAATACAAAAACTGTCCGATCGACCCCTTAGGGGTGCCTCACACCAAAAATTTATGACATCGGATCAAAAATGTACGATACATTTTAACATTTTTTCTTCAAAAATTTACCAAAAATAAAAAAATTATCCGATCGACTAAAAAAGCACAAGCCGTACGCAGGGATGCTTCACATCAATAATAAATGACATCGGAGAAAAATTGTATGAGGAGATGCAGGTTAAAACAAGTTTACTAAATGTACAACTAACTAATTAACTAGCTAACCGACGCCGTCTGCACACCGATAGGTATAAAAACGCAGTATTGTCCTACATTACTGGTGTTTTAATCTAATGATATGGCTTCTCCCAAAAACCCAAACAACAAACTACAAAAGGAAGATTTTTTTCATACGATAGACGAGTACTTTAATTTTTAACCAACTGATATCATTTGTTCAAAACATTACATGACCAAATGATATCATTCGTTCAATGCATTACCTGACCAACATTTATCATGAATGATGACACTGCAACAACTCTTTGTTAAGCAGCAAAAATCAACGAATCTTGTCATTTTTATGCCTTTAACAATGGATTTCTTCCTATTTCTCCTTTTTTTTCTTTGTACATTTTCACTTAATGATACTGTAGAAAAATATTTGAACAACTGATGCCATTTGGGGTCAGATACTGTTTTGAACAAATGGTAGCATTTGATCGAGTGATGCTTTGTTTTGAACAAAAAATGATATCATTTGATCGGGTGATGCTTTGAGCAAATGACGTCATTTGGTCACGCTATGTTTTGAAAGAATGCTATGAATCGGCTAATTAATGTTTTGAAAGAATGATATCATTTGATCGGGTAATGTTTCAATGAATCAGATAACTCGCTCAAAACCTTATCCGGTGCAATGACATCATTAGGTTGACTGATTGTTTTAAAACAACTACATGTTCACTGAGAGGTTTGGGTTACAACAGTTGTATGAATAATCTCATTTGTTCAATGCCGCGCTTGACCCATTCTTGTCAGGTCTTCATACAGAACTACGTTTTGGTTCTCACATTTGTTACTGATAAGTTTGGGTCAATTTTGTCAACACTAATGAGATTTGCGCAGAAATGAGGGATTTCGCTCGTGTGGCATATATATGGGTCAATAATTGTTTTAAAACAATCCCTTCACCCAATATCACTGGTACAAGCAAATTGACCCAGTGATAAAAACTGGTTGCAACAGGCGTAGTTTCGGTCAAAACAAAAACACTGATCGATTTCGTTTGTTTACATTTTGGCCACTGTATATGTTTCGTTTGAAATTTTTACCCTAAAATATTAAAAGTGTATTATCTAAAATAAGAATTTATCAAGCAAATAAGGAATCAGTTATTTTTTGTCATGGGTGAACTAACGCATTTTACGACTATGGTAGTCTATTCCGGAATAGACTACCGACCTTCAAATCCTTTTAAATGGAACGTTTTTGTGTAATTTTAAATTTAAATATTATAAAAAGTGTAAGTAATATATGCTACAATGTAATATATATGAAAAATTTAAAAGGTTCTATTCTAGAGAACTTTTAACTTCGGTAGTCTATTCCAGAATAGACGGTTGTCTATTCCGGAATAGACTACCGTTGTCAATTTAGCCGATTTCACCCATGACAAAAATTATCTGAATTCTTATTTGCTTGATAAATTCTTATTTTAAATAATAGAGTGTTTATTACTCTTAAAGCAAACTTATGTTAAAAAGAAAAGAAACAGTATTATAACATGTGTTTGGCCTTTCTATTTATATCCTTTCTGTCATCACATGAAGAAGTTTCGCACTTTAATCAATCCCAGCCAGATATACCAAAATTTTACACAAAATCTTTCCAGTAGTAATGACACTCAGTTTACATATCTTTTATTGAATACATTCCTGACAGTATATATAATAAGTATAAATAACAAAAATATGTTTAACCCTTACTCTTGTATTTTTGCTAATTGTTTCTTCTTGCAAGCGCTCTTCCTCATATCATAAGCTGTCAACATGATAGCATTCGTTCAAAACATTACTGAACTAAATGATAGCACTTATTAAAAACATTACTCGACCAAATGATATAATTTGGTCAAATAATACCTGACTAAATGATAACATTTGGTTAAAACATTACCTAACCAAATGATATCATTAATGATGATATTGGTAAAGCCTTTCGTTACGCATGCAATGAACAAATCTTGTCATTTTCACTTCGTTTCATACATTCTTCCACCAGCGGAGCCGTGATTCTCCAAGGAAGTGTGTGTGGAGGGGGGGGGGAATAATTCTAGAATTTTTTGGCCATTCTAGTAGATTAAACTGAATCCGCCAAGGTCTACTCTGTATTTGTTTGATTATATATTTTGTACAAGCCATGAAAGGTAAATCAATGGATGTTAAATATCTGTTTCTTCATAAAAATTCACCCAGCCAGGAAAAGGATATTATAATGGTTAATATAACCTATTAGTAAACCACTGGGACAATCTGTTTCATATGTACAATAAGAAATGGATCTTATAACACGTTTTCCAATTTTTATATCATTTTAACTTCTGATAGCCTTTGTGATATTATTAGGACAGATAAATTTTTGAACGACTGATACCATTTGGTCACATATTGTTTTCAGCAAATGGTATTATTTGGTCAGATACTGTTTGAACACATGGTATCGACACCTATTTAATTTCTTGTTTTCGTAAACAAAAACAAATGTCTCCCATCTAAACCCACAATTCACCAATAACCATTTTTCTTTTTTGTTTTTACTGAAATAAAACATTAGGTGTTTTATCTGGGTCTAGAAGGTGGTCACTACACACAGAAGTACGCACCTCACTAAAGAGGTTTTACTGTATGTCTTTTTGTAAAGTTCTGGATGGTGTCGCTAAAACAGGTTTAGTGTTAAAAATCACCTTCTGAGTTAAGAAAACCGTGAACCTCCTGTTAGTGAACACAGTGTGTACAGGCAGGTTGTACCGCACGCCTTTTTATCCGAAGGCATACCGTACGCTTTTTTATCCGAAACTGAAATATGTTCGCTACAAACATGTTTTATTTAACGTCTTTCTATCCAGACCTTGAAGGTAATAATAGCCATAATGTATTCCTTGTCTTTATACATTCCCATCGGCCTAAAAGCACTAGAAAGGCATTCTTCACAACAATGCAACACATGACTCACCTTGTTGGGAGACTGGGATGAGGGGGGAGGGAGCGGGCATTTTGGTGTCAAATGGAGAAATGTTTGCCATAACACAAGATATTAGACGACCCACTTTAAAAGTGAGAACTGTCCCGATAACTGCAAACAATGTGAACCGTTACATAATTATCCCCCCCCCCCCACCCCCAAAAATGGAACAGTTTGGCAAGCAAATGAAAACATGTAACAGATGTAGATGAGTAACGTACAAAAAGATCAATTACACGAACTGTAAAGCACAGACATGGCTCGATAGTTGTACTGCCAACATGTTCAAGTAGGTCTAAAGTATGCAGAAACATTGGAGAATCTTCTACAAATTGCTGAAATACCAAGCGTAGTTAATAAATATGCTTAGTTAACAAAAGAACCGACAACACGGGTATTCAGCGACTGCAAAATATACCACGTGATACTATTCATGCGATTGGCGCCCTTCCTAATTTTCTGTGAGTTTAATTTTTAACAAAAACCGTGCGACTTAACCAAGGAATAACTACACCAAGTTTGAAGTCGCTGGGATTTTCAACTATCGAGAGATGTTTTTTACCTAATGAATCATATGCCGTTTTCGTGGATCTACTCCTGACAAAATGACAGAATCTTTCGAACCTACCAATCAACATTCCTATCAAGTTTCAACTTTTTCCGATGGTCAACGTCGTGAGAAATGTTATACAGAAGATATTAACGCAGTAACGTTATACGCCTTTCTCAATTTCGCTGCACCCGTCTTAAGCATGCAGAAACGTTCGACTGACCCGAGCAACACTCATATAAAAATTGAAGTTGATACGATTTTCGTTATCGAGATGTCTTCCACACAAGATCTTGGTCAAAATATACAACAAAATTTGAAAGAATCTTCCGGACGTACCAAGCAGCTTTCCCGGATGTTCATCGGCTGAGACATGTTGCATACAAGATTTTAACGGAATAAGCCAATTTGCACTTTCGGTTCTTTCCGGTGGAGGTGTTGTTTCGACTGCAATTTTTTGGGATAAATTATAAAGAAACGATAAGGGAAAAACATAAAAATTCTAAATTTTCTTTCAACATCCACATTTTCAAATTTATAAAGCCATCATATGATCTTTTAAAAACTATTTTACATATTATCCTGTCCCTTTAATAGCCAATATGTGACTATGTTTCTGGCAAAATGGAATTTTGTTGATTTTTGCCAGTTTTTTCTATCATTTCTTTATATCCTTACCCCAACTGAATTCAGCCGAAGCGCAAAAACTTTTCAGAAAAAGTCAAAGTGTGATTTGGCTTACAACGTCATACGCCTTTCCTATTTGGCTACAACCATCTGACTGACCCAAAGAATACCCATATAAAACTTGAATTCGATACGACTATCCGTTATCACGATACTTTGCACATAAGATCTTTTTCAAAATTTATACATATTTTACGTTGTGATGCCATATGTCGCACTCGTTCGTTGAAGGAATCTTTCGGATCTATCAAGCAACAATTCTACGAAGTTTGAAATTTCTCCAATGTTCAGCGTCTGAAAAATTTCGCACACATTATGCCATACGACTGCCCTAATAACGCAAGTCAAAAGTTGACAAAAGCGTCCGACCTAGACAAGGAATACACAGACCAAGTTTGAAGTCGATCCGATTTTCGTTCTCCAGGCATCATTTCTTTCACACCTGAATGACACATCCGTACACTCATACATCGTACAAACACTATGTCTCCCCTTGGTTGGGCAAACATAATCAGCAAACTCTTCGAATTGCCAAACTTAAGCGAACTTTCAAGTACTTTATATTTTCCCGTGATGTTCTCTAAAATAAAACGCTTTTTTAGCAGCAATGTTTCTGAATTATGCATTTTCGGTCTTGAACCGAACATCCCTATCACTTTTTTTCTGAAGACTAAGAGACCCCCCCCCCCCCAACCCCCTATTTCAATTTATTGCACTGAGTTATCATTCACATTGCTCCGTTTAAAGTTTTGATTCATGTAAATGCTAAAAATGTAGAAAGTTTTATACGTTTCCATGTGTATTACTTCGCTTGAAGTGTCGCTCTGGTTTGAAAAAAAAAAACGGTATCATTCGGTTAGAAAATATTTTGAACAAATGATATAATTATATCGAGCAATGATTTGCAAAACAGATACAATTCTAAGTGGGCGGTATACCGTTTACTTCTTCGTTAAAATGGAGAAGAAAATAGCTTCCGCATGTAGCTGTCAAATGATAACGTTCTGAGCTTTAAATTTTATGGTACCAAAAGTCAAGTGACCAGAAATATAAACTAAAGGGTTGTGGATTATCAATAAAATATATACTCAAATAATTGATAGATGATGAAGTGGGTATAAATTTATTATGTATACCCACAATATTTGACTTCTAATTTCTTCCTTCTTGAAATATCAATCCATCAGTTTTTAGTGGATAATTGCAAAATTTATTGTGACTTTTTTTACGTAATAAGTCATGTTCCCAAAACGTAAACAACTGTCAATTATTGCGAATTTGTGGGTATTTCCGTATTTTTCCTTTAAAGAAAGCGCAACACAGAGGTTGCATATCAATAAGCCAAATAACACTCTGGACGCTTCGAATAAAATTCGCAAGAATTTTTAATTTCGACTGCGAGGGAACCGGGTAAAAAAATTAAAGAACGTAAGAAATATAGCAAAAACAGCTCACAATCGGGGCATAAAAGAAACTGAAATTCAAAACTATATGTTAAAACTTTTAACGAATTTAAAATAGCATACGGGTTGTAAAAAAACACGATTGCTCTTTGGCACAAGAGAAATTTGACATTCAGGCGAAAGCTATCATTTCTTTCATTTTTACCCTGTTAGTTTGTATTCGAAACGCAGAATTTTTGCGCATTTTTTTTTTGAACGCTCAAAGTGTGATTTGGCTTATGCCGTTGTACTTTGAGGGCCTTTAGCAAATGCCAATAAAAGCTTATGTATCGCTAAATCCCGCACAAAATCGCCACGTGGGTGCTTCAAAGCGAAAGCAATTGACTTGTAAATCGTTATATAGCGAGGGATTGCAACGGTACGCCGAACCCCATAAACCAAATCACACTTTGTTTGTTTCGAATAAAATAACCGGGCAAAAATGAAAGAAATGATAGGGAGATTTCGTTTAAATGTCACATTTCCCTGGCATCAAAGAGCAATCGGGTTTTTAACAACCAGTATGCTATTTTAAACATTTACTGAAGGTTCTAAAATAGTTTCAAGTTTCAAATTCTTTTATGTTCCGAATATAAGCTGTTTTTGCGATATTTCTTCCACGTTTTTGCGATACTTCTTCCACATTTTTCTATCATTTCTTTCATTTTTTACCCGGTTCCCACGCAGTCAAAATTCAAAATTCTTGCGCATTTTATTCGAAACACCCAAATTGTGATTTGGCCTGTAAGTCAAATCACACTTTGACTTTTGTCAAAAGGTTTTTGCGTTTCGGCTGAATTCAGTTGGGATAAGGATATAAAGAAATGATAAATGTCAAAAATCAACAAAATTCCATTTTGCCAGAAACAAAATCACATATTGGTTATTAGCGGGACTGAATAATATGCAAAATAGTTTTTAAAAGATCATATATGGCTTTATAAATATGAAAGTGTGCATGTTGAAAGAAAATTAGAATTTCGATGTTTTTCCCTCATCATTTCTTTATAATTTATCGCAAAATATTTGCAGTCGAAACAACACCTCCATCGGAAAGACCCGAAAGTGCGAATTGGCTTATTATTAGCAAGCCGTTTCTTGGAGCTAACCAAAAGTTTGATGATTTGTTCTTGCAGCTGAAACCTTCATGTAGTAAACAACTCATGTTATGTGCACAACGAAACCATATTAAGTGAGAAAATTTTATTACTGATTGTCAGACCCCTGCAAATTATTAACATCCACTTTTTCTCTTTTTTTTCTTCTTTTTTTTTTTTTTTTTTGGCTATATATCGAACAGCATCATTAATAATATTAAGGCGTAAATCAAAAGTCAAAAGGTATAAAGCAAAGTAGCAAAGTGGTTCTCTCTCTCTCTCTCTCTCTCTCTCTCTCTCTCTCTCTCTCTCTCTCTCTCTCTCTCCATCTTACTCGTAAGTATTTTTCCTATGGCTGTTCAGATATGTCTTAAGCCTTTAGAACAGATGGAAACGCCTTAAAACCTAAAAAAAAAAAAACTCAACGCGCGAAAAAAGTTACTTGTCAAATTTTAATCACTTATTCCAATAGCTAACTATATTTAAAAAAGACATCCATGTTGTTGTGTTACACCGAAAAAATTGGATCAAAATAAAGATCAAAATTAAAATCAAGTTTCTATTTTTATCCCCATTGTTGATAAGGGGGACAGCATAAACAGAAAACTATTGTTGAGAATCAAACTTTACGCTTAAAACATAGAACATAGCTATACGCTTACTCAGTAGAAGTTTGCCTGACGTGCTTAATGCCGCAAGCACGCAAGATAATTCATTAAGCAAAATTTATCCTCAAACGTTTTCGATTTGTGACTTTGGCTTACGCGAGTTGAGTGAACAGTGTGCAAATTTTACACGTCTATTATACACCACAGTAGTAAAATTCGATTAAAACAAATGATAAATGCCCAAACAGAATATTCCCTTTCAACACTGATAGTCTGCTACAGGGATAGTTCAAAAGAAAAAGATATATACCGTGCGCCTGACGTGGTAACGGTCAATTCTGTCCAGCCTTCCAATCAGTTTTGGTTATTTTTGGAAGAGGATAGTTATTAGGGGAAAAATCAATTTGATCATCATCAAAAGCACTTGGGATTTCAATGTGACCAAACCGAAAATGACAATGAAAACAAAATCCGATGGCTCTATTGCAGACTCAGCTGAGAACAAATCTGACACTGATGTCATTATAGAATCTGAACAAGAATTAGCAAATGAGCAAGACACAACTGATGCAAATCAAACGACGAGAAAAATACACAGTAAGGAAGATGTAATACAAAGTGGAACCTCAGAAAGGAGAGACAATCTAGACCAGCAGCAGGAAAGTGTTGATAATCTTGAAGAAACACATACAATAGCGACATATGCGAGAATAGTTGAACAAAGATCACCAGTAAAATCCAACGAGAATTTAGATGAGGTAGCACGTGAAGAGAATGACAAGGCAGGGCAGTTAGTAAAAATCATCAGGAAATAAAATTAACAACCAAATATTACAACAATTGACAAATAATAATGTAATAGGCAAAGCCAAAAACTGTGGATTGAAAACATTGAACATTACCAGCAGACAAAGAATAGCTAATTTATTCGTGACACGATTTGACCCATCGGTAACTGAAAAGGACATAAAAGATTACCTCACCAAAACCCTTAACCTTGACATCAAAGTGGAAAAATGCAAACAAGATATAACACTTATGCGTCTTTTCACATCACATGCCAATGTGCACAGCCGGAGATTTTTATGAGTAGCGAGCTTTGACCGGAAAACACTCTTGTTAGATGATGGCGACAACCGAGAAATCTAAATGGTGCAAATTAAGTTAATATCATATAATTGTAGAGGCCTACCAAAGGACAAAAAATCTACTATCGACCTGATATACATGAATTAATCAAAGATTGTGACATATTGTGTCTACAGGAAACATGGTTCACAAAACAAGACCTTGACAACATCAATGGTTTGTACAATGGAATGCACGGAAGTGGAACAAGTACCACGGATTATAGGAATAAAATACTACAAGGTCATGCACCAGGCGGTGTTGCAATTTTATGGAATTCAAAATTAGATAATGCAATGAAATACATTGATTTGGGTATAGACTGGTGTTGTGGAATACAGATAAAAGTTAATGATAAACAATTAATAATACTTAACGTTTATATGCCGTATCAATCTATAGAAATCGAAGATGAATATGAATTTAAATTGGAACAATTAAAAACAATAATTGAGGAAATTGAAACTTCTTGTTTCACAATCGTAGGAGACTGGAATGCAAATACATATCTCGATAATATATCAAAGGTTGGACACTATTTTCCTGCCTTCTGCGAAGATAACGCTCTGATTGCATCATCAAAATATAGACTACATTCTGATACTTACACATTTACTAGTAGCAGTTGGGGTACAGCTTCCTGGTTAGATCACATTATAAGTAGTGAAGACTTTGACAATGCCATCACAGACATGGAAGTACTTTATAGGATATCGCAAGAAGACCACATTCCTGTGTCAATGAAAATAAACTGCTCGAACATTCCAGACACAAATGTTAAAACACACAACGCTGTAAATGCAACCAGTATCAATTGGATTGACCTGAAGCCAGAAGGAAAGACCAAATATAAAGAGCTCACTGATACAGAGTTATCTAAAGTGAATGTAAATGCAAATGCTCTATCTTGCAGAGATATAAACTGTAAAAATCAAGCCCACAGAGAGTTTATTGATTCCATGTACAATCAAATTATTGCAAGTCTCAATACATCTGCAGATAAAGTAACCAAATATAAAAACACAAAAAAGAGTACGTATAACAAACCTGGATGGTCTGAGTATGTCTCAGAATTGTACACACTATCGAGAGATATGTTCAAAATATGGAAACATGCAGGTAAACCCAGACAAGGGACTATATACGATAATCACAGAAAAACTAAAGCTAGATTTAAGTATGCGAGACGATATATCAAGAAACATGAGAATCAGCTGAGAAAAGAAAGCCTTGCCAATAAACTACAAAAATTATCAATAAAGAACTCTTGGAAGGAGGTCAAAACGATGACCAATGCAAAAACACCTTTACCTTCGTCAATTGATGGAATTACAGGAAAATAAATCATGCGAGAATGACCGAATTAATGCGGAACATCTAAAATATACATCAAATAGACTAATACCTTTACTGAGCTTATCTATCACTTCGATGTTTTACCATGGGTATTTACCTAAGGATATGCTGAAAGTTACACTTGTGCCTATAATTAAAAACAAAGTACAATCTATTTCCTCCTTTGATAACTATCGGCCAATTGCATTAGCAACAATAATGAGCAAAATAGTTGAAAAAATTATATATAATAGAATCGAAACACTGCTAACAACGAACCCAAACCAATTTGGTTTCAAAAAAAAAACACGGAACAGACCAGTGTGCTTATGTGCTCAAAGAAGTTATAGACATGTATAAATCCCTTGATGCCACCGTATTTGTATGCTATCTCGATATAAGTAAAGCATTTGATCGTGTAAATCATGATAAACTTTATCAAATACTAGACAGAAAAGATGTGCCGGGGTATATATTATGACTTATTATATACTGGTATGAAAATCTACTATTTTATATTAAATGGTGTGACACAATTTTGCAATCATTTTGTGTATCAAATGGAGTAAGACAAGGAGGTATATTGTCACCACACTTCTTCAACGTTTATATAGATGAACTTAGTGATACTTTAAGGAAATGCAAGACTCGATGTTGTATAAACGAAGTACTTTTAAATCTTATAATGTATGCAGGTGATATAGCACTTACTGGACTTCGGTCAAAGGATTAAAATGTTTGCTAAGATTGTGTGAAAATATAGCTAATTGTCTAGATATAAAGTTTAATACACAAAAAAGTGTTATAATGATATTTCGATCAAATATGATGAAAACATGTAACTTTCCAAAATTTTACTTGAATGGTCGTGAACTGAAAGAAGTCACTGAATATAAATATCTTGGGTGTATTATACCAAATGAAGCAAGAGAAGATAAGGATATTGAAAGACGAATTCGTACATTCTATGCTCAAGGAAATAAACTTATACGAAACTTTGGCATATGTACCATTGATGTTAAAATAACATTGTTTAACAGTTATTGCACAAATATGTATGTGTCGCATCTCTGGCATTCGTATAAGAAAGTGACTATAACAAAACTACAAACAGCATATCATGATATATTGAAACAATTTATGGGGTTAACAAAATATGACAATACAAGTATGACTTGCAGCTTCTTCAATGTCAAATCGTGCATGTCTGTGATGAGAAATTTTATATATAAATTTATGCAACGTTTGAGTAATTCACCAAATGTAATAACAAACAATATTCTTCAGACCAGTGTGCAACACACATCTAACATTTGGAAACATATGTATAAAGAATTATATGTCAATTATATGTAAATATATATGTATGTATTAGTTAATAATTATTTGTTTATTCTATGTACAAATATGGAACAGAGTCTGTAAATAAAAATCATCTATCTATCTATCTATCTATCTATCTATCTATCATACGGTAACGTTCATGTTTGTTTGTTTTTTTTTACTGAGACCATAATCTCATTGACGCATGAAGGTTATGTCTTTCTACCTGTACAACCCCCAAAAGTATTGATAATGTTTATAACGGACTTTTGACCTGAAGTTTTGTTCAAGATAATGTGAACTTTTCTTTGGGCGAAGTGGTCAAATATGACAGATCGCAGTTATAAACAGCGTTAGCTAATCATTTCTCAGTTAAAATCTCAATTATCACCATTAGAAGTCACGAAAAAATTAAAAAGTAACCGTTGAATAAGACTGGTTCGACAAAATTAGTTGCTGAAATTATAAATGAATTCAAGAGGGGGATGAAAACGTTTCCATGGAAAATTCTATAGACACATTTTTTGTCATTTTTAAGATGTTGTTTAGTACACATTCAATCCAAACCTGGATAGTTTAACTGATTCAGAGTTTTTGGGAATACAATCATTTATACATATTGTAAAAAAGTTAATCATATATCGTTCTGTAATAATGCCGGAGTGATTCAAAAAAGCTTTTCCGCTGAATTCTACATCAAAATCGTCGCACTTTATTTGAGATAATTGAGGTCATATATTAAATGCAAGGGTTATTTGGCTCAAATGAATAAATTTTTAAATAAAACTTAGAAAACAAAAACTGTGAACATTTAAGTTTTTTGACTGCTCTTTGATTACACATCAGTTCCACACTATCACTTCCAGCTTTACAATTATAATAGATAAAATATTCGTTAACACTTTAAGGCATGAAAGTTGCTGTAAAAGATACAATAAACCTCAATAAACTGCTGCATGACTCTATGTTAAACACTATGAGTTAATTTGATCTAAAATATTTAACATAATATCTTAACTTTAAATTCTTTCATATGCAGCTTTAAGCGAATTTTCTAAAGATTGAAGTTGAACCTTGTATATTGGATCACTATTTTCAGAATAGCTGCCAGTGCACTCCATGGATGGGACGCAATAAATAAACACCAAATATCTTCGTGCATGATATCGGCAGAACCAGAGAGTAGTTAGAGAATGCTAATTCTGAAAAAAGACCCATCCAAAGACCCACACTCACATGCACACCAGACCATTCCTGGTCATGAAAAAGAAAGGAAATCGACTGCTTCAAAATCGAATCTTTATCGGCACCCCGAAGTACAAACCATAGCTGTAATGATCACCAGATCGGGGTTAGTGATATTATTAGAATTTGTTTACTTTATTCTTTAATTTATTCTTTTTTTTGTTAATTTTAATTATTTATTGAATTACTTGTATTCGTTTGTTTGTTGATTTGTTTGCTATTTCCTTATTTACTGACTTACTGTAGATTGTTTAGCTTTTTATTTAAGATATGCTTATTTCTCGTTTACTTTATTCATTTGTGTTTCTGTAATAACTATGCTAGCATATGATGTAGAAACAGGAAATTTGAAGCGAAGGGTATCAAGGCTTGGAGGGTATCAAGTCCATTTTCTTACAACAATTATGCTCTTTTATCATAATGGTTAAAAGAAATTGATAATAAACTTGTTTCTATTTAGGCCTTAATATGATAGTATGACCCGTTAAAAGTGTATGTGGTACACACGTTGGTACTGCAATTTGGATATTTAGACCTTTTTATGGTATGAATCTTGTATTATAATATGGACCTTTAGAAGATATAGAAGTTATATGGCCATTTGCTATGGTGGTAGGTATATTTTGTGGTTTTTCATGTCATGAGCCTTAGTATGTTACTATTAACCTTTAGAAATGGTATATTGCATAGACCATGGTATGGACGTTTAAGTAGTTTTTATAGCATGGGACTTGTATGAAATGTGATGGTATGAAGCACTAGAAGATTTGTAGGTTTTGTCTAAGGATTTGAGGATATACTATATATAGATTTGCGAAAATGTTGCATCTTGACGACTCTAGGTATCTTGGGACAGAGAGTGCTATAACAATGCATAGTGATGGCTATGGTGCAATGTTAGCTTATGCACATTAGTAATCTGTTTGAACAATGATAGCACCTACGAAACTACCACGAAGTGTTGAAAGCTCTACTCTGCGGTTAGTCCCCAGAGGAGAAACATCAAAATGATTGAAATGAAAAACTTGTAGAGAACATGATATCGCAATGAGGGAAGATCAGGAGTATAAGGATAATTAAAGCTGCCAGAAATCCAACGAAAGCTGAACCAAATGTTAGTTTGGATCGAATTTCATTCAAGCACAAGGCATAAACACCAATAATGCGAAAAAACCCCGAAGTACAAACCATAGCTGTAATGATCACCAGATCGGGGTTAGTGATATTATTAGAATTTGTTTACTTTATTCTTTAATTTATTCTTTTTTTTTGTTAATTTTAATTATTTATTGAATTACTTGTATTCGTTTGTTTGTTGATTTGTTTGCTATTTCCTTATTTACTGACTTACTGTAAATTGTTTAGTTTTTTATTTAAGATATGCTTATTTCTCGTTTACTTTATTCATTTGTGTTTCTGTAATAACTATGCTAGCATATGATGTAGAAACAGGAAATTTGAAGCGAAGGGTATCAAGGCTTGGAGGGTATCAAGTCCATTTTCTTACAACAATTATGCTCTTTTATCATAATGGTTAAAAGAAATTGATAATAAACTTGTTTCTATTTAGGCCTTAATATGATAGTATGACCCGTTAAAAGTGTATGTGGTACACACGTTGGTACTGCAATTTGGATATTTAGACCTTTTTATGGTATGAATCTTGTATTATAATATGGACCTTTAGAAGATATAGAAGTTATATGGCCATTTGCTATGGTGGTAGGTATATTTTGTGGTTTTTCATGTCATGAGCCTTAGTATGTTACTATTAACCTTTAGAAATGGTATATTGCATAGACCATGGTATGGACGTTTAAGTAGTTTTTATAGCATGGGACTTGTATGAAATGTGATGGTATGAAGCACTAGAAGATTTGTAGGTTTTGTCTAAGGATTTGAGGATATACTATATATAGATTTGCGAAAATGTTGCATCTTGACGACTCTAGGTATCTTGGGACAGAGAGTGCTATAACAATGCATAGTGATGGCTATGGTGCAATGTTAGCTTATGCACATTAGTAATCTGTTTGAACAATGATAGCACCCACGAAACTACCACGAAGTGTTGAAAGCTCTACTCTGCGGTTAGTCCCCAGAGGAGAAACATCAAAATGATTGAAATGAAAAACTTGTAGAGAACATGGTATCGCAATGAGGGAAGATCAGGAGTATAAGGATAATTAAAGCTGCCAGAAATCCAACGAAAGCTGAACCAAATGTTAGTTTGGATCGAATTTCATTCAAGCACAAGGCATAAACACCAATAATGCGAAAAAAGTGTCATAGTTTTTAACGTAAAGCCAGCTACAGAGCAATCTGCAGCACACACAGAGCAGCAAAAAAAAGCTGATCAGGGAAAGATATCATTCAGAGTAGAGAAATTTATCACACCTCAATCATATTTTATATATCGACGAAACAAGATAGAATCTACAACATCAGAAATATATGCATCTACTCTCTCTGTGAAAAAGGCGTCCATCTGGAGAGAGCTCTTTCTTCTGAGAAGAAATCAATAAGCCTGCGAACTTTTGCGTGTACCACAACATATGGATATGTTCTTCCTTAAAAAGTACAAGTTCTGTTCGCATTATAGTCTTCGGGATTTCTACTAGAAAATGAGAAACATAAATTAAAACACTTTCATACAGCCTGTAATTCACTGGGAAAGATATGGAACAAAACATTTGAATATTCAAGCATCCGCGAAGTATTTAGGTTCATATAAACACCATTCAGAGAATTCGCAGATAGATATTTTAATAACCACCACCTGATAGCCCGTTACCGAAATTGTCAGATACAGTCGTAATGATTGTCCCATGGAATACTGACAAACTCGCCGAATATCGAGAACACAGTCATTTATTTACAAAACACAACCATCAAGTGCATATAATCTGAGCACATGTGGAGGGTATGCGTAAATTCAAAGAAGGTTTAAAACACTCAAAAGAAGTCCGGAGCCAAAACCCTGACCATGACTATGTTGCTCCAACTGGCTGTAAAGGAAAGATATTTATTTTTAAAAACCTTAAAGACAAGTATCCAGGGTGACTATTCAATTTTACTAATTTTAAGTTATAAATAAAATTTCAATTATCAAGTACAGCATTGTAGGGCACCAGAAGTCATTTTCTGCAATATTACACGTTTTCAATATAATTAAAGTATGGTTGGATTTTATCAAAAACAAAGCGATTGAGATCATTAAGCGTGATGCTGTGAAAAAAGAGTGGTGGCGGCGGTTGCTTTGAAAACAACCCACATGTGCGTATTTTTTCAAATCAAAACTTTGCATTTTACATTTTGATATTTAACGCTGATAAAAACGCATGAAAGAAAGTAAAAAATAACCGAAGAAGAAGAAAAAATGGAAGTATCTACCACTACTTGATTGTCATCAAAGAATTATCACAGATAAATTATCACAAAATATCGAATTGTAGACTACGAAGCCATGATAATGGGTTTTCCAATGGACAAACATCGGTTATCGCAATCCATAATAAAATTTCACGAGATATTTCTGCAAATGTAAAAGTTAAATGGGTGTCATCCAATGCTGTGTTTACAATTAGTTGTCAACCAGTCGACCAACCAACGTCGGTGTAGTGTTAGCCATCTGAACGAACCATTCGTAACTTATCGTGATATGATAAACAGGGATTTTTCGGCCGTCCACATCTTTTATTGTGACCGATGAAATTCTGGGTGAATTGAATATTTTTCGAATATTATCTATCTTTATTAGTATTTGTGTATTTCATCTTGTTTGGTTTACGAATTACGGTTTGCTGAGCTTGCTGTTCTATGTACGTCTTAATTCTATTTTTGTCAAACAGGCTTCCGCTCGGTAAATGCTTTCCGGCCATCGAGAACTTAAGTGCGGGTTACATGTGATTCACAGTGAGGTAATTGCTGAGCAATTTTCTTAGAAATCCTATCTCTCGGGCTTTTCTTCATTGACAACACGTAGTTTGCATCGAGTTGGTTCTGCAAATAGGAGAGTTTTGACTTTCCACCCGTCCTCTTACCCTTCTGCCAACAGCCTGGCATTGTAGAGTCGTTGGACACGCAGAAGAATGCAGCTCTGAGAGCTCGTGTCTCCCACGTGATCGATACTGCAGCAATTTTTCCTTGTGGAATGGTTGCAACCACTGTTCCTTTTCTGTGTCAGTCTTGCAAGCGTTGTTGTGCTGCAGCAACTTGACACAGTGACCAGTGGTGGATGGGCCTCTAGTATGACCATCGAGTCGGCCAGGTGGTTGCCACGATGTCTCTTTAGCGTGTACGCCATCTCGACACTGTGTGGAGCTGCTTCGTACCTAGTCCCTGTATCAGTTTTCGATGTTGCCTCTTGCTTTGTTTTTTGAATATAGCATCATTTAGGGTTGGTGTACCAGTTCTTTTCTGGTTCTCTCATCGACACAGTTTCAATCACATGATCGAGCATGCGTCGCTGTCGTGACAACAGCGACCCGTCACATAACGGGTGTCCCTACTCGTACGCTATTGTCACAAATGAACATTGTTTCAGTTGTTGCATCAATTGCCGTAATTGATGTGTCGTGGCCTTGTCAACTCGAGTATGTCACGGTCACTTGCTCGTTCAGTTGTCTTCTGTTAGGACCCGTGGCTGTGACAGGTTTGTCGTGTGACTAGTCGTCCCTGTCACGTGTAATGCATGCAGGGGGCTGTCGCAGTTATGACCCGTGGCAGTGGGAGGTTGACAAGTGAGGGATCGTGCAGACAATGACTCGGTCCGGCGTCACTTGCTGCTGTGACTTGTATCGAGACAGTGTCGGGATGTGTATTTTGGTGCAATATCGCGATGGCGTGTCAACGTCGCTGCATCGATTTTGTATCAGTCTTTAATGTTTTCATTGTGCTGATGTAAATTTAATGATTAGGTCGTGTTGTTATCTTGCGTTAATCAGTCTGCACTGCAACATACTAGCTCTCTGTTGCAGAACGGCAACAGACTCCTGTGCTCGCGTCAGGAGAAACAATGATCCACCCACAAGACGCACCGCGTGTCTGCGTCGCTGGGACATAGAGTCTTGTACTTTGGAAGTTTTTAACCGACAGCATGATTGAGGTCGAGAAATTGGACACTTACGCTTCCATAAAATCAAGAAAGCGTAAACTCAAGGCTACGCCATAAGTGTTGCTGCGGTGTCGCTGTCATTAACGGGGGTCTATCTTGACGATCCATACCAGCTGGATGTCACTTTAGGGATTGGACCAGTATTGTGAGATTGATATGCGCTGTGAACACGCATATTCGATCTGTGCGGTCGACGCCGGTGTTGTTCAGGGACTTAACAACGGAACCTAACGCGACTGTTCAGGAAGTGATTGCTCTAGATGTGACTATTCCTCCGAACACTGAGTCGCAAATTATTCTGGCAATGCAACAAACTTTTGCTAAGGCACATCCTCTTCACATGAAGGACTTATCTCTACTTAACAGGTTTGCTTTAAGTTTGCATCCGGACACTCTGAGACATGAGTCTGATGAAGAGCTCGAGGTACTTCGTGGTCTGTCGGGGTAGATTGCTTACGTCACATTATGTCTTAGTGCCACATCACGTCTTGGTACACCAACAAGGTTATTGGCCCTGTAGTGACCACGGAGTTGGTAGTCGCCGACCTCGTTGGTTACCTCTTCGAGGTCAGAATGGCTACAGTTAAGTCATGACGTATCGGTCAGTATTTACGTTTTATCCCTCTCGTGCTCTCGGATTTGCTAAAGTTCTTTGAGCTGGAGCAAACCCCAGACGACAAAACAGTGTTTCTTGGGCTTTATCCCTGGTTTGGAAATAGCTCACTTCTTCACTCTTCCGTCACTTTATTATTACCGAACCACTACTTGAACTGAAGTCCGTTTTGCTCATGGGAGTGGCATCCGAAAACGCCGTGTAGAAATACATGCTTTGCAAGAATCAATCGATCAAGTCAATGGTTCATGTGAGGTGGTGATCATAAAATAATTATCAAATCATTTCTGGGCAAGTAACAAAGGCTTAGGTACATTTAAGCAAATTGTGATACCAGCCTTTCTGGGTGTGAAATTGGGTGGTATTGTCGACATCGCCTCGTCTCTCACTAGGCGCGTAAGTACAACGCTCAAGCTGTTATCATAACACGATGCAGTGGCGTCTATATGAATGTCATTCATTCAAGTCTTTTGGAAATATTTATATCTAACTACATAATGAAGGTTATTTTGTTATGACGATCATTTGAAAGAGCTTGATGGTGATATGTCATTTGTTGCGAATTGGCTTTTGGTCTTCTCCAGTCGCGTTTATTAAACAGCATTTGCAGCAATATAAACCGATCCGTTAATTAACCTCAAAGTCTTGTTCCTGCTGAATCAATGATTCATAATATTCCTTCTTCTTGCAAAACTTCACAGGAATCGGGCGGAAAGAATCCCTTCAAGAGAAAGAAGATGCCCTAATAGATGGTGTCCCTGCTGTCGAATGGTTTGCGGCTCTGTCGACTTCAGTAAAACTGTTCCCGTTACGTAGTTGGTGTTGTGTCCTTGTTCCGACTCTGACGTTTTGCACAAGGTACGACACGCCACTGTTATGGATCTGCACACATTGCTAACCGTGTGTTGCTGTTGTGCTTATGTGCTATTCCTGTAACAGAAATGGCGGCATCAGCTCATATTAGTCTGTCTGTTACTTGTGTACTAGCGTTGAAACTTCGGACTGAGACCACGCTTAATTAACGGATTTTATTGAATATCATTCCTTTATTTCTGTCTTTCCGACTGAATATCTTGAAGACAGCATGTCAACCAGTTCGTATGCATTCGTAGTCTACAATCCAGTATTTTAGATATTAAAGCTAATTTCTTAATACTAATTTTATGGGGAACATGTCTTCTAGACGAAAAAGCCATCACTCGAATTTTATCTGCCCATCTCTTCATCATTTTAGATGGTCGTTTCGACAAGCTGAGAATGGTCCGGTCAGATAACTGACACTGCACTGACGCTGATTGGTCGTTTGGTTCATAGTGTTAACAAACTGGAAAAACCAGTGTGGCTCCTATGCCTGCAAGATATTTTACTCATAAATATGAGTATTAAGAAATTAAATCGCCTGTTAGATTTAGAAGAGATCCCGTTTTACTACGCTCAGATATTTCGACAGAAGAATTGTGAAAATTCGGGGCTCAGAAACTGATCTTTTCAACCTGTCATGCATGGTTATCGGGGAAACAAGGGTCCAGATCCTGACGCACGATGCGTAAAGAAATGGCACTTTAGCAACAACAATATTAGTGACAGCATTCGACATCATTGAGTAAGCGACCAGTATTCACAGCCTCTGCACAACCGCACAAAGAAACGAAAATCGAAACAGAACAGCTCTATCAACTTCTAGCTTCAGTTGAAGGTGAAAGCGAGCAAAGGATTCGCTCCAGATTTCAATCGATATCCTTCCTTTATTCTACAATCGCACATTTCTTGGGTCTGGCAACAAAGCAAAGTAAAAGAAAATGTATAGAAGACCGGCTGCCGTACTACTGAATACCTTGCAAGCTGTCAGGGCCCTCAAAAGGTTGATTGTTGACATGTTGCGATATAACCACTTCTCTTTAAACCGAAAGAAATATCACTTACTTCCACTCAGGGTTGGTATGATTTAAATCATGGTTTAAATCGTGATTTAGATCAACGTAAAAAAATATCGATTTTTTATTTTTTATTTATTTTGTTTTGTTTTGTGATTTTGTCTATTTAGAATGTGTGTCATTGAGACTGTGTTCACTGAAGGTACTTTGTTTAAACAGGGCATTTCATAGAGGACGCCTATTAGTGCCCATGAGCCTCCGAGGTGGGGAGAAGGGATTTAGTTAGGGCAGCACGCTTTAAGCAGGTAACTGCCTGTGGTGATGGAAAAGAAAACCTTATGTCTCATAGTATTTTTATGACTGTTTGAGCAAGTACTCTAGTGGATATGTAATCGCACAACTTATCTTCAGAAACTCCCGGTAGCATCGATATCTCCAACGTCCTGCGGCCTTTCTCTCAACAGCGTGTGCTTTTAAACAAAGTATTAGTGTTATTTAAATCCCCCCATATCACTGCTTTTTCGATTGTTAATTGAAAAAACCTCGGAGTGGAAAGGCTGGCTACCGATCGCTCAATAAATAAAGAATTGAACTTGAAGACAGTTATCTTAACATTTGAAAATTGAGAACAGTTGTCACAGGTTTTGTGAGATGTAAATGTTTTTGTAGTACAAGAGAGTGTTACGAGTCTTCAATTAACTGCTAAAAGGTGGTGCTGTTGGATATTTTGTCGGTTTTTTTCAGTTTGATTTAAATCAAAAACATAAAAAAATTAGATTAAAATAAAAAAATCAAAAATCATGATTTTTTGAAAAAAAAATCGGATTTTTTCCAGCCCTACTTCCACTTTCCCAGCTCTATTCACTGCTACGAGTGAGATCAAGAAAATGAAATTTTCTAAAGACTGAGCAAAATACAGTAACAAAAAGGCAGTGAAATTAATGCTCCGGGGCATTTAAAGTCGTGTCGTTCCCGTCCACAACTTACAACGGCTGGTTACTTGGCATATACCCCACCTTCTTCCAACTCGAGTCGTTTAGTATGGAGACTCATATTATGAAATTTTCGTTAAGACCACGAATGCGAACCGTCCCTGTCGGCCTGTTCATACGTGCTTTCATATACCTATGCACGAAACAGTTCGTCACTAAATGTGCGATCAAGTAAGAAATTCAAGTATTGGCTTGGACCATCACAATCACGTTATTCTACGGCTTCTTATGCATTAGGTTTTAATGGAGTTCAGGAACTAGAAGGAGGCGTTGATATTTTAATGTTCAGTATCAATGACAATTGGCTGTTAGCAAGAATTCTTAGGCGAACACAAATTGTTGTAGAAACTTAGCTGGCGTTATTGAAAAGACGAAGTCTGATTCTTGGGTTGCTGGTAAATTTCAACAAATTAGATTTCAATACAGTTCAGAAAATAAAATTTCTAGCCCATTTCAGATTTCATTCAGGGCAAGTCGTTCTGATCTCAGATATGCATAGGGAAGATTTCCAATAACAACAAACGAAGACTTTGGGTGTATCATCCTAAGTGTGGGTACGTCTGATACATGGTGACATTTTACTGTTTACTAATGATAGGTACTTTGTCAGTCTAAGCGCTCTTTCACAATTCAGTCATTAAAGTTTTCGTGGTGCTCGCATCCTCCAATTACCATGGAGAAGTCCATGCTTTGCAAAGCAATACTGAACAGTATAAGGGTTCGTTTTAGCATCATTTTACACTTGTCTACGTGTCTGCTTGTTAGAAAGATATTGTGACGAAACGTTTAGGCATATTAAAAGTCTCATTTTGCAGCATTTACATATGGCAAATCACGCTGGGCGTCGATATGTAATGGCTGTGTATAGAGTTATTATGACGTACGTACATCAACCGGTCGAATGCGAACCAGAGACGTCGACCCTGAACGACAATTCATTTCATTCGTGCATAGATTTGAGTCAGTCAAAAAGTTCCATATCTAGCAATATTACAAAAAATATATTCTTAATTTATAGTGATGTATAAAATTCTGAAAGAGTTTCCAAAACTGAATGTTTATTGCCTAAACATCAGGCCACCAGATCCGATTAAATGCTTGACAACGGGTGTTTTATACATTGATTTCTAAACATATTTTGACATGCTAATAAAGTATTATTTACAAGAATATAGAACAGATATGCCAGGCAACCTAAACGATCTTGTTTCTTTGTGACCACGAATTCGATGATTCAGACAGGTTAATCTATTTGCTTCACAACGCAGCCAATTATGCCTTGGGAACCATTCAGAAAGGGCAAAACTAAGAAACTCAACAAGTAACTTATTTTAGTACTGTCCATACCGTGCCGATAATGCGAACGTGATTACAGTGGGATTTTAAAGAGAAAAGGAAAACGTCAATTGGACGTTTTGAAACTGATAGGTTCAAAGGATAATTTTAACTAAGTACATCCACCAAGGAAACCATAATTCGTCTTAAGCTCTTATGTTCTGCATTTCGAAGCAGTAAAATTTCTGTCGTAGCTCACAATTTATTTCTTCTAAACCTAGCTTCCCCCGTTCAGTAATGTTTTTCAACGGTTCAGTTCTGCTGGTATAGTTCGTATCTTGTACTCCGTCCTGTTTGAATTTGTTTTGTAACTTATTCCTTTCTCATCGTTTATATCCAGCAATGTCGTTGAAATACGCCATGGTGATGTTAAAACATCGAAATAATCTTGGGTTAGGAAAGAAGACTTTCCCACTTCTTATTGGTAGAAATTGAGCACCCAGTAAGGAACAATATTATTATACTAGGAAAAATGACTCTTTTGAGTAATTCTTTTATCGGCAACAATGATGTTAGTTTCATATTGGGCTCAAGAAATTTAGGTTAATTTAATTAAATGTTACGCAGTTTCCGTTTTAACCCTTATCCGAAATGCAAATTTAAGTTCTCCCCGCACTGAGCGTTAGTTCATTAGTTTATTGCAAACTTTGTAAATGTTGGTTTCATTGATTCAGCCTTCACTTCTGTTAATTGAACACTTGTTTATTTAAATACATAGCTGCACCTTTAAAGGTTGGCATGTTTAAAGTTCTCGATGTGCTCTTTAGGATTTTAAAGGTAAATTTGTCTCTTTTAAACCAAAATTAGGCTTGAAAAACTTAATGTGCACGTCAGATGGTCCTTAATTTTTCTAATTAAGGAAAATATAATATTTAAACGACACGATAAATCATGATAGATTTACGCCTCTTGTCCGAACCAATTCGGGAGAACGTTACAATGCACCCCGACCCTCCCAAACTTTTGCCGGTCTTCTAGTAAAAGTTAAAAAGAAACTTTTGGCTGACTTCTGGTAAAAGTTAAAAAGACAGTTACGCATTGGTCTTTGGACAAGAAACATCAAAATTCAATAAACTAAACATAATAACTTAAGCACAAAATTTTGGAAAATAACAAAAAAATTTAATAACTAGGACGGTCAAGTGAAAGAAAATACAAGGCTGAAATTAATATATGCCATAACGCTACGATATTGCTAAGGCAGCCAGTTTATTTTAAGAAGAGCAATTAAGAGTGTAAATAAGCGAGTAAATAAAAGAATAAATGAAGCAGCAATTAAATACAATACGAAGGGTGAACAGAATACATGTTTCCTTCACTCGCATTATTGTTACTGTACAACAATTAATTACTTCGAAATAATAAATCAATAACTAGATAACTGAAAATAATAATTTAAATAGTCCCTTCCGAACATCGCCACGACTTTTGCTAAAAACTTGACAAAACCACTTTGTCTCGGACCAGACAAACTCCTTTATACTGAGCACTCCCAAATACGATATAAAAGTATCATCGTGACTTCTAATTCTATTGTACAGAACGTATTTAACCGAAATAGGTTCAATACTTCCAGCATGAACCATGGTTTCAGATACAAAAAAAAATATTCCTATGGTTCCTATCTGAACATATACCTTCTCAGAATACTTCACCACAGCTCTCATCAACTGTCAATATATGGAACATAAGGCTGATAAAGCAACCACACCAACGAAAATAACGTTTTTTTTTTTTGACAGTTAAGTTGGTTCAGAATGATGTCAATGATATTCACGTCAAGCTAGTCGCACCTGGTGGAACTCTAGCGTTGATATATCCAGACTAGATGGCAGGCTAGGAGTGGCGTTGCTGTTTTTTCTGGGATTCCATTATATAAACAGATGTTGCGGTTCAGTTAAAGTCTTTGAGCCTTATAAATGGGTGCATTTGTGGTAAATTAATTATTTGTCATTTAGTGGCTACCACCATCCATGAAATTTCAAACCAAAATAGTTTTAACAAGAATTTTCGATTAATCATCATCATTTATAGCCAACCTCATATATATATATATCTTCTTGGAGGCATTCATTGCTATTATATACCGCAACCAGAAAGATGTCTCGATTGTGTTCCTTCTTTCGGACTCATCCAACAAGTGCAACTCGTGACCGGATAAATTTGTGGAGTTTTAGATTTTTCTGCCCTATATTGCCTACCAAGCCTTAAAATGATATACGGGTGCCTTTAAAAGCAACCTGCAGTACTGTTAGAGACAAAACAACTATGATGTTAGGTAGTCAAACACAATTATATGATAAGTAGAAAGAAGTGTCTTGTCATCGCAAAACGGACAAGGCTAGCAATGTTACAGGTAAGTATATCTGAGGTCAACACATTACTTTACAGCTGGACGCTTTCGTAACTGGATTCAATCCTCGTCGTACCAGTTTCATTCAGATTCATGATTAAACCAAATTTAAAGTAATTTGTATGTAATGTGAAGCGTATGGTCACGTATGGTCTTTTTTCTTTAAATCATGCAATCTTAATATGAATCTTTTTCATTTAATGTTGTTGGTGTACCTGTTTTATAAATTGTTTGTAAGAGACTAGCAAATATGTCTTACAGCCTCTTAGGTTAGAAATATACCCTTAAGGACAGTAAAACGCAACAGTGAAAAAGAAAAATCATATAGTAATATGTACTGTATCTGTTTTATTAAATTTTTCAAATTAAGTGCGCTGTAAATCTTTATCTGAGTGCACGATTTTTTCTTCAGCACTAGTTGTAACTACCGCCATTGAACAAAATGTCTTACTCATTTCAAAAATTCGCCATACAAATTAAAACTTGAAGACATTTGAAATGTTTAGTGGCGCGTGTGGGCATCTCGCGCTTTTATAGGGGCATTTATCCGCCTGGGCTTCGACGTCATGAGCCTGTTGATACGCCACTGTGGTATGCGATTCCATTCCTCGATCAAGGTCTGGCGCAGTGCTGCGTGCGTTTGGAGTTGCGGCATACGCGCGCGAATTCTTCGGTCGAGTATATCCCACAAGTTTTCGATGGGATTCATGTCGGATGAGTAAGGCAACCACTGTAGAATGTTGATGTTGTTGGCGCCTAACCTATTCTGACAAATAGCGGCTGCGTGCGGACGAGCATTATCATGCATGAATATTGCACGAGGATTTTGGTTGAAATAAGGCACAAGCACCCCTTCTAACACAGTGTTTGGGTATCGCTGAACCGTAAGAGTGCCGTCAATGATTAGGAGCCGTGATTTCCATCCGAACCATCGCTCCCCAGACCATAATACTAGTACCTCCAAATCTGTCGATCTCCCGAACCAATGGTGATATCGTTCCCCTACTCGTCGGTATACGCGTTGCCGTACATCATTGCGGAATAGCAGAAATTGTGACGTTGTCAAAGTCTGCCTGAGTGGTTTTGTGCTCACTGACGCCTTACACGCTGTCTACGATTATCCAACACAGGTCCAACATCACGAAGACGTCGCAACATCGTCTTTGCGCTGATTCTCGGGTTATGTGTAACTCGCGTAACAGCCGCTGTAGTCACAGCACTTTGAAATTTATTGCGGAGGTGTAGCAATCGAATTTCACGATCATGATGCACTTTAGTTACTCGCGAGCGGCCTGGTCTGGGGCGATCGCACCTTGATCCGGTTTCCTCGTAACGTCTTGCTAGATTAACGAAGAATCGTTAATCTAGCAACGTCACCCCTCAACATTCCTGTAGCATGTAACCTGTAGTTTTCGGAAAGTCGCTGCATCGTAACTTCCGCGTTGAATAGGACCTTTTCAACTGCATAGATTTTTTCTTTTTCAATAGTGCTCAACAATATTGTTTTTAAAGCAATAGGCCCGTCAGTCAGGTCATAGACCCACAAATTGCATAGACCACAATTAACTCAGAATTCACACATTGATACCGCCAGAGAGAAAGGTGTAGCCAGACACCGAAGCGTGACTTAGCTTAATAAATTGGCTGCTTATTTGCAATTATAACTTAACAAATTGAAAAAAAACCTTTCTTTGTTGCTTTTTAAAAATCCCTAAGTATATACAAAGCATCAACTGTTGCGTTGATTTTTCATATACTCAAGTTATAGGCCAAACGTGTTCAAGTACTGTTGCATTCAACAATTACTACGATAATAATAAGCGGAGAATCTCGGAATTCATAAACATATTGGTATAAATAAATTCTGTTTAATTTAATTTTCAAATCAAAATAATTTAATTTTAAATACTGTTAATGCAAAGGGTTAGATCCAGCTTCTCAAACTTTTTTTTAATTTCGTTTGGTTAGAAAGGCATGAAACAATTTTTTTTAAATTGTTGTCTATAGTTAAAAATATGTATTTGTTTTTGCAAGCTACCAGTTTTTCCCCTGGGAAACGGAGTTATATTTACATTATATTTAATCCCTACCGATTTCGTTTGCACCATTTTAGATGGGGTCGGGTCACACATGTTTTTCATTTCCGAACTGGCGGAGGGATGATAAACAAGATTAACCTTTTCTCGACGCATATGTGTATATTCTTTTTGTCCGTTTGGTTTAGGGAACTTTAATATTTAACTAAATAGATAAGAAATTGTTGCTCATACTTGTTAGCTGTTCTTTGATGTATCTTTCTTCTGTAATCTGGATGTGCTTATCAATTTCCCTACAAATTCTTCGACGTCGGAGATGCATATAAAATGCGTCGGCAATATCGGCAACATACGTCGTATATACGCATATTTTTTCCGTTTTGCTCATCGTTTATTAGTCGTTTCTGCGCATATTTTCCGACGAAGTTTTTTATGCATGTATTCGACGCATATCCGACGTATTACCAAAAGTCGGCTATACGTCGTTTATACGTTGATATTCCGATGCATTTCCGACGAACTTCCAATAATTTTTATACGTATAAAATGCATATTTCCGAGGTTTTCCAACGCATTTCCGACCAAGTGACAATAGGAAAATATGCGTTTTTTAGACGTATAAAAAATGCGTGTGCGCATTTGAAAAAAATGTTTCTAACCTTAACTGACCCATTGAACCCTTACCAACCATTCATAATTCACATATTCATACATACACCATAGCATATTAATATACAACATAGCATATTTATATATTGCAACTGAACACTAGAACTTACTCGGGTTTGAACCGGGGACCTCTTGCATCCTAGGCGCGGAACATACCTCTACTCCACGGCGACTGGAGCTGTCTCGGCAGTGTAATTAAGTTGTCTGATGTTTCTATTTCGTCCCAAAAAGTTTATCCCTTACATTTTC
Source organism: Protula sp. h YS-2021 (assembly GCA_949752745.1). Taxonomy (NCBI): domain Eukaryota; kingdom Metazoa; phylum Annelida; class Polychaeta; order Sabellida; family Serpulidae; genus Protula; species Protula sp. h YS-2021. Next base: position 42,485,395 of record OX457029.1, on the reverse strand, counting down.
GTCTTTTTTTTTTTTTTTTTTTTTGTTATCGCTGGCGCTTTTAAATTTAGTTATTTGTATTGTCTTTTCCTCCTTTATGTTTGCTGAGGGATAGTTTATTGAGGCAAATGATAATTTTCAAGTATATTCATAATGCTCCACTATTGATTCTTCATAATGTCCCCTACAAGACGTCAATCGATAAATTTCCGACGTCGAATAAGCATCGGAAAATATGCGTTTTATAGACGCATAAAAAATACGTATAATACACGTTGGCAATATCGGCATCTTTTTTCCGATGTATTTCCGACGTCGTTTATACATAGGAAAATATGTGTTTTATAGACGTTTAAAAAATTACGTATAATACGCGTTGGCAATATCGGCATCTTTTTTGACGCATTTTCGATGCATATACAATGTTTCTAAAAATGCGTACATATTCCGCCGTATATCCGACGTATAAACGATGCTTCAAATCCGCTGCCAACGCTGCCGATTCAATTTAGAGATTAACGACGTCGTTTATTCGTCGGCAGTTTTGTAGGGTTATGGAACTGATCTGTTCCAGCCTGGGTTTGCCTGTTGGAAAAGAAAAATACCTATGTAATAGTTTTTTTTGTGTCTATTTCATAATAAAAGAACCCATATTTCAAACAATAGATCATTGGGTCCCCTTTAGAATGCCTTTGCAGTCACTCTAACGCGTAGTTGTCTTTCATTAGAGAATGAATTGTATCCCGAAGTAACTAAAGAGCATAGAATTTCTGGTGAGACCAGTATTGGTCTGAGCCGGTTGAAATTGCATCGAAGTAATTTTGTGTACCCTGGGATTATGCAAATTTATGTAAAGCTTTTGTTATTCTTGCACATCTGCAAGACTGTGGCTGTGTATTTCGTACCATTAACGCTGTGATTAGAATGATTACGATTGAAAATTGCTTGATTTAGAAACATTTTGAAATGCACACATTAAAAAATTTCAGATGCCTCTCTTAAAAAGGCTGAAATCAAGGCTTTAACTTTTGCTACCCTGGATGTTTAATCAGCGTTTCTGTTTTCCACAACACTTGTGTGATGTCATCAAATTAGCATACAGTCACATGATCAGTCATTGACGGGTGGACCAATGAAATATCATAATTTTTGACATAATAAAAACGTCATAACTGCTCGTCCAATCAGCGTAGATTTCACCACAAGCACCTGCTCATTCACCATTTTAGTAAATTTCAGCGAAGAAGGATTACAACGTCCGAGATTTTAAGAAAAGCTACGGTAATATTCACTTTGGACAAGTACAGGGTTACGTAAAAATAGGAAAAAATAAATGTATTGTATCCCATGAAACGAAAAACGTACACAGACAACTGTTTCTCGCAAGAAAGGAAAGAATCTGTACGGACTTTGACATATCGCCAGACCAATGATATCACGTATCTAACAGTCATCGAGTAGTTTTGAGAGTGGTAGATGTTCAAGTTTATTGTAAGGTATGTGTTCAATACCATAGCGTAATACGTTATTTCAATACATACCATACAAAAAGTAACATAGAACAATATTACAATTGTTAGTTGTGTTATTCATACAAGGAGAAGGTGTAAATGCACGTATACTACAACATTCTCACAACTTCCGCACTGTTCAGTTTTCGTAGTCGTACGTACGTAGCATTAACTGGAAAGTAGTACATTTCACTGCAAGACAAAATATAATGCCTTCATGTTGTTCGCCAAATGCCAAAATTATCAACTTGCTTTTACCCCTGTTTTCTTTACTTTTTGAATGTAGCTATTTCTGGCGTTTTCAGCCGAGGTACATTTTAAACCAATAAGAACTTACTTTCGCCAAACGATAGGCATAAGTCATCATTGTGATGTGTCGGTGTTCAAGTACCAAGCAGGAGGTACTTTGAAAAAAAAAACAGAAATAAGTAAAACGGTGTTAAGAGTGTGGTATTATGAATTGTGAACTCATCCACAGAAATTAACGTGGATGTAGTGAATATTAAAAGGATTTGCTCTATATACGTTTGTGTATCTATTTTTACTTTGTTATAGTTGGTCAAAAAGGGAGTGTTCAATGGAGATGTGTTATGTTCAGTGATGAACTACAATACACGAACCACATTTATGTACTATCATTTGGTGCCCCCAGCTTACATAGTAGGAGGGGTAGCTCTTTAATTTCTGGAGGTAAACTGGTTGAAGATAACTCATTCAAGGGGCAAGTTGATTCAGTGACTGAAATGAGTTGAACCATAAGTTTATCGTCTTAGAAAGCTTGACATTGTTGGTAGCAGGGTTAAGTTGGTCCACTGTGTTATTTCTTAAGATCTTTGAGAAAGTTGGTGAGTAATTGAGACATATAGTGTGCCAAAATGTATCACTAGTGTCACATATACGGGCATTCTGTTTTTCGCCCCAGCTAACGTTTGCAGGAGGATCAACTATCCCCACAGACACTCTCGTAACAGTAGCTGGTGTAAAACGGAGGAGCAAATGAGTTGGGAAGAAGTAATTATTCTTCATTTCTACCAAAGATTTTAATACTCCTAAATAAAACTTTGTGCCATCGACAGTTACAATCAATTAGGAGAAGTTGATGGCATTGCATTTTTTTTGAAATATTCACTTTGGAGATTGCTTCATACGACTAATGAACAACATGTCGCTCAAAGTCCATAATAACAAGAATTGGTCACATCAAGATTCACCCTCTAGGGAGTGATTTTCCATCCTAACAATAACAGGTGCATTGGCAGTGGGATGGATCAACTTCTCCCTGTGTTCAACTTACCCCTGCTTACTTTACTTGAGAGCGTTCGCCGTAACTGTTTCTTGCATATCCTTTGAAACTTAAGAGAACCCATAGAGACTTGCATAAAGGCATTGAATATTGATTTATTTGACTTTTTATTTTTAGCTCGATGAGAGATAAACTTTGGCCTGATAATGTACTACTCACATTAACTCAAACCGGAAGGCATGATGATGAGGCGAAGCCGGTCTCGCAAAGGGCCGCATGAGACGTCAGCGCCAGGTAGAAGTCTTTTCATGATTTAAAAAAAAATGATGTGTAGTTTTTGGGGGGGTTCTTAACACACAAAGAAGTGCTTTGAACGTCTTAATTGTAAACAGCGTTTATGCTGTAATAATGAGACAACGCGACGCTTCATTTTGACCTGTGCGACCAAAAAAAAAAAACAGTTAAATTTGTATAATGTAAACATGTACCTTTTGATAAATAGTTTGAAGTTATTTAATTATTGCTTATAAAATTTTCTTATGTTTTCTGTACAGCCGATTTTGTTCTTCGAGCTAAATGAGGTGATGGTTTTTGTAAGGTTTGGAACAGGGGTCCCCTAGACAAGTGGCCACCCCGTCGCGCGTTGTTACGCGAAGCATGCGCGGTGAGACACAGATGGACAGCCCGATAGACGTTGCCTCGGTGACACCACCCCTTGGTGGTGTGGATGAGGAGGGCCAGGCGCAGAGCCTGCAAGTGTTCCCTCAGACAACCCGGAGTAGTGAACTTGCACACGCCGATGTTCAGCAGGGTGGAATGTCCGGCAACACATATCCCACGTAATTTTTATCTTTGTTGCCATTATAGTATCTATTGAGTGTTCGATAACTACACCGTGAATGGAACCTTCTACTTTGTGTATGTTTGTGTATTCGTGGTACTTAGCATAACTATTGAATGAAATTCGAGAAGAGAAAACGCAAATTTGGTGAAAGGTGCATTGCACAGTTGCCATCCAGTGAAAGTTTGTTTTTTTTTTATCTGGAAGAAATTCTTGTTATTTCAAGCCATTTCCAACGTGCCAGTTTTAATATTTTTAGACAGAATTTGGCACTCGTATTAACGATAATAAGTTGGTTGAAAGTAATTTGTTCAGGCAGAATATCTTGTAATTTCAAGTCACTCCAGTGCTATGAATGGTATGGTATGTACGATAACCACCGTATTATTTAAAATAAGATGTTTGAAGCAAATAAGAAACCACATATTGTTTCGTTGGCTATTCCTGGAATAGACTAATGATAAATCGAATATTGCAGAAGTCGAAATATGTTTACTTTTCTTTTTGACATAGAGTGAAAAATACTTGACCAATATAATTTCTTATCTTTTGATAAGCGGAAAATAAATTTGAAAATTTAATTAATATTCGGTTGTTTTTTGTGTGTTTTTTTTGTTGTTAAATGTCAGTACTTAAAGGTTGAAACAACCCATCGTTATTCGAATTATTTGAAGTTATACTGTTTTCATTTTTATCTTTTTTGTGAGACAAGGAAATGTATGGTTTTTGTAGTTTACAGCTAGAAATAATGAAAAGGTTTCAGTTTCTGCTTTACTTGGTTTATCGGTTGTCTGTTCCGGAAACGCCTACAAAGAAATATGTGGTTTCTTATTTGCTTCAGAATTCTTAATCTAAATGATACAGTGTTGATCATTGGCTGAAATTCATTGGTACAGTGCCCAAGAGCCGGAGCAGTGCAGACCTGAAGTTGGCGAAGTTTCCGAGGAGAAACAGATTGCAAAGCCACCGAAGAAACGGAAGGCTGCAGAGGTGTCTGCTTTGCCGTTTGACCGTGATGCCCCATCTCCTTCGTGCAAAAGGTCATTGATTGATCTTCAGGAATGGAAAGGTCACCGTGTTCTGGCACGTAAAGGTAATTCCTTTCATCCAGGTGTGATTAAGAGTCTGCAGGGCGACCAAGACATAGGTATTCAGTTTGACGGAGAAAGAAATGAAACAATTTTCCGCGATATTTTGTCCGACAGGACTGTTAGCATCATCAGTGATTCTAGTCCCGCAGCAGCGCTGGTTCAGATTGAGCTCGCGGTGTGTGTGCGTGGTGATGTCGACGAATCCGAGTTCAAACTCGGCAGGGTTATCCACAAACGGAATGCACCGGTGTCTTTTCTCGTCGCGCTTGAAGAGGGCGGTGAGAAGTGGGTGAGTCGGGCGAATTTGAGGCTTCTGCAGCCGCCTTGGCACGAAGACCTTGAAGAACAGGAGATCATAGACATCACCACGGTAGCCACACGTGACGAGCCGAAAGTGCAGGAGGAAAGAAAGGATGACTCCCTGAGCGTGACGACTGCCAGTGGCAGCGGTACGAGCTTCGAGTCGAGTGGTCTGAGCACACCGCGATCGGGATCCAGCACACCGGCTCATCACAAGGACAGTCCGCAGCAGATGAGCAGTGCGTCTTTCCAGCAAAACCAACCTCCTAAGAAGCGCGAGATCGCGCGCAGCCGCAGCGTGCAGTCGGTGGAGAGTAGCCGCTCCAGCACACCGAGAAGTCCAGTCACTACGCAGCACAAGTACAAGAAAGGCGATGTCGTGTCGACACCGAATGGTATACGCAAGAAGTTCAACGGAAAGCAATGGAGGAGACTTTGCTCAAAGGAAGGCTGTACAAAGGAATCGCAAAGGCGCGGCTATTGCTCAAGACACTTATCATTAAAGGGGAAAGCTATACGCGGTCCACTGAACTTCCCAGGACATGCACGGGGACAGATGCGCGATGGATCGATCGACTGGGATATGGAGTTGGATCCCACATTAGATCCACGCCATACCAGGATTGATGATCACATTGAAGCAGCAAATATGTTGATTTCTTTATCCGCAAAGTCCCGATCGAGAACACCCGGATTCTCACCAACGCCCATGCAGAGTGCCATGTCTCCTCATCCGGGACATTCCCCCCTGTCTCAAGGTCTGGGAAATTATCGATCGCGAAGCACCTCTTTTGCTCCCATATCACCGCACGCCTTGCCTGGGGCACCGCATTTGATATCGCCTCGTCGCTGGAGCAGTAGCACACCTAAAAGCGACGTCGTCCCCCCGATGAACACCCGCTTTTCCACAGGTGTCATGCCAAGTTTTCAGGCGCAGTTAAGTTTCAGTACACCACACTCTGACTTCCCTCACGTCAAGCCAAGCACGTTAAGCAGCGCGGCGAAATCAGACTTATTGTCAGAGAGCCCGGACTCAGGGCTTGGTTTGCACACACCTTCGAGTATGGTGAGAGGTGGCGCCATGTTTTCAGGGCGCTCTTTCTACTCCAGAGAGAATGATTCCACAAGCACGGGCTCCGATGAAGCGGCAATGAAGGAACGCCATACGTAAGTTTTTGTTTATCTTTGCAACAATAATGTTACCATCGCTCAAAATTTGTATAGTGTACAATAGAGTTTACTTTTTGTGAGGTACAAATTTGTGTAAATTTTCATCCAGGATATCGCATTAGTGGAAGAGAAGAGCGGATCATATTTAATTATTTCACAATTGAAACAACAGAAACGGCTATGCAGTGTGTAACAAGGGAAGGTGTTTGTTTTGCCAGTTCAAGCAGCCAGATTAAGACAGACCAGGTGGACTCTCCACCTCTGTCACATCACGCACCGACGCCTTCTAGCACACCCGTTGCCAAAGCAGCGACGCCACTGCGGGCAGCCACAAGTCATGAGAGTGGTAAAGCGTACATTGTTTATTTCCTTATTTTTAACACATTAGGCGTGTTGCGTGTTTAACTGCGAGTGCACACATATCGGAGATTTAGAATGAGTACACTTCTTTCATGTACTTGTACGAAATGCGCTGGTATGATTACAGGATATTAAAGCTTGATTGCAACGATTTCGGAAAGCTTAATTCTATCACGAGCTATATATTGTAGAAAGTTGTAGCCTCGTCTGCGTGCTTACAGGAACCTGTAGCTTGCCTAGTCCCGCCTCCCTGCTGCCAGTGCTCACAGTGGACACGCATCACCAGGACACTCAACAAACACTACGCACGCCCGATACACCACGTAATATTTTTTTCGTTCCATATTCTTGATCGGTTGGTTGGGGAGGGTTTGGGTAGGTTACCATTGCAACGGCGGCGATTAATCGCTCTTAACCGGTAAGGTGGTCGGTAAAGGTGTTTGTTTTGAAGTCGATATATTTGTTGACACAGTAATTTAGGGACATTGACGTCTGTCTGTGTGGCTTGATTTATTTTAGTACAATTTTCAGACTCAACTATAAGCGATTCAAAAGAGGTTACGCATCAAACGGGTATTCCCGTCTACCCCTGGCATTCACTGGTCCCCTTTCTGACAACACCAGAGCATCCGGAAACATTGAGTGAAGGCACTACCGCACCTCCAGACCGGCCACCAGCTCACCCCACCACAGGTTTCAGATTTTTTTTTCATTCATAAATTAAGAAACTCACCATGTCGTTTTTCGCTGCGTCGGCATTGTCAGGGCACGAAAGTGACTTTTTCCTGGGAGGTCCACTGAGCCTCTGACCCGCAAAACCCGGAGGCTCGAGCGAAACACCAGAGGTTCGGTTTATTTTCATATAATTGTTTGGAAGTTATTTCTACCGTTTTCACTCAGGAAAAAGCACCATAAAGGTGGTCAAAAATTTTAAAGACGGCCAGGTTGCGGTGGCCCACCTTACTGAAATTGCAGCAAACCAAATATTGTGTGACTTCGCTCAGGTTGAATTGGCCAGGGCTGAAAAATATTCCAGTAAGTTACCCCTCCCCTCCCCCCTCCCCTCCCACCCCCCCCCCCCCCCCACGCTGTAAATGACTGCAAACGGCCATATAATGAGGAGTAATTTTGAGGACCTCTTGCGGAGAGTTCATGCTAACTGAAATATTAGTAAAACTGAACCTAGCGATTGAACAGTCCTGATTTATTGGATGGAAATTTCAATTTCGATGAACCTTTACCGAAATTATAATATTGTAGATGCAGATGACGAGGATGATGATGTATTCATGTCGGACGACACAACAAATGTGACGTCACAAACGACGAAAGACGAGCCACTGAGTCCTCACAAGGTATTCCTTGTTCTGTGATTGAAATTTTTTCCTGTCATTTTATTATTATTTTTTCTGTACGCTTATACGACATTTTCACGTCGTGTTTATGTTACCTTGATAGATAGAAATCGACTTATACTTCAAGTGGAGCGTGGTTATTCGAGGCACCAATTTTTGACATTGATAATAAACTGACATTTGATTCCTCACTGGAAAATGCTAATACTTAATAGAAAAATCTATACAGAATTATAGGATCTGATTTAAACATCTACAATTGATAAAGAACGCTGCTTCCCCCCCTCTCCCCCCCCCCCCCTCCCCATCCCAACGCAGCAGATATTCCGTAATTAGATTTTGATAGCAGTACTAGTACCGTCTTCACTCGTTGACTTATTTGTATTGTTTTTGTAAGAACTGAAGCCATTTTAGTGTTAATATAATAGTAAACGATATTTGCCCATTTTTAAATGAAAGATTTCCCACGCGCATTTTGTTCTGTTTGCTTGACAGGTGCAGAATAAGGAGGGCAAAGAACACATCCGGCGCCCTATGAACGCCTTCATGATTTTCAGCAAGCGCCACCGCGCCCTGGTGCACCAGAAGCACCCGAATCAGGATAACCGCACCGTTAGCAAGATCCTCGGCGAGTGGTGGTACGCCCTGGGTGCCAAGGAGAAGCAAAAATACTATGACCTTGCCTCACAGGTACTAACTTTGTGTTTATGGGACAGACCAAGTATTATAGCATCGGGGCAGACCGGGTACAAGATTTTGGATCTCGTGCAAAGGGGCTATCATCAGACTACTTAATTAAGGCCCTGAGTAGTGAGTTAAAGCGCCACAATGGTCAATTTTATATTAAGGCTGAACTGTCTTCTGCCAAGTTACATGTGATATGAAGGGTCAGTTGACAGAAACTGCAGGAAATCCAGATTGCAAAGTTACGGATGCTTCTATGTTAGCTTGGATGTGAGTGTTGATTTTGTAATGTAATTGTCAGGTAAAAGACGCCCATTTTAAAGCTCATCCCAACTGGAAGTGGTGTTCAAGAGATCGCAAAAAGTCGGCGTCATCTAAAGGCAAAACTGAGCGGAGTAGTGTGTCTGATGATCCCCCGCAACAGGCGTCAGGTGAAAAAATAACACCTGTGTTGTTTATTTCAATAAACTTTGTTTAGAACTGTAATTCTACGTAAGTGTTGGACTTGATGTGAACACAGAAAACGTCTCTTTACATAGAGTATATGTGAATATACTGCAAGGGCTATTTTTAAAAAAAAAAACGAGTACATGACATTATTGATGTATTAAATGTGCTTTTGAAAGAAGCTTACATTTCACGCGCTGATTGCATTTTATATTCCAAGCTTCTGAAGGTGTTTATTTGGGAATTAATTGTGCAAAAAAATTCTAAACTAACCAATCATGTTGCTGCAGTGTGACTCGAATGAACGTTTCGATGGTAAAATTTCAGATGTTATAAAGAAGAGATCCCAGAGTCTGTCTGCCTTGCATACCGCTAGAACCATTGTTACAGACGTCCCCGTTGCCGCACAGGTATATTGTGACTGTCTTTAATCTAAATTAAAAACGTTTTTGTATCTTCTTTGGTGGGGGTGGAGGCATTTGCGTCTTTTCTACCTTATGAATGCGCGAATCCAGGTTATTGTCTGAAATAATTGCGTATATTAGCTGAAACAAATTATATTGACAAGTTAAAGATTAATATGAATGCAGTGTTTTGCCCAGGATGGAAGGACAGGGGGCTTAATATCCCCCTCTGTAAAAAAAATTGGGGGTTTTCCCAATGGGAGGGGATGTCGTAGGAATTCTACACAAGATACAAAAGTACTAATGTTCGATTCATCTATTCTAAACCGTAGCCATTTTGTTTTTTTTTCAGCAGAAAGGAAGGTTTTAGGGATTGTTCTCGTAAATGCGAAACGATTCCACACAAATTGTGATGTTTACAATGAGCAGTGGTCACTAATTAAATTGTAATGTTCATCCGACCATCGAACAAAAACCCCCTCGGTGGAACAAGAAGGGTCTTTTTCAAATTCAGTGGGAGATTTTTTAGCCCCCTCGTGTTCCAAAAAGGGGGCTAAAATGGTGAGGAGAGAGGGGGAGAAATCCCCTAAATCCACCTCTGGGAGAAACACGACGCTGTGAAATTCATATAAAGTTATCTGTTGCCCGTTGTAATAGGAGGGTTATTAAATACCGGTTTTGTTGGCGTAACTAACTATTAGCATGTTTTCTACATTCTGGTGTGCAGGAGGTAGTGCATGGTGGTCCCGAAACAAATGATCAAGCGAATGACGCAAAGATGTCGGAGCCTTTCATACCCCCTCCAATGAGGATGAAAACCAAGGCTCAGGTCAGTTCATCATGGCGTTATTATAAAGTTTTGGCTGTCTGTCTATAAACAGCTGTTCCTTCCCGATCCTACTGATCTGTGGTTTGTGATTCGATAAAACACATACTGCACTTTAAATATGTTTCCGAATCGTCTTTCACGTTGGGTCGAACGGGGTCAGGACATCTCGCCACAAATCCAACTCGCCATATGGCGAGATGGTATACCAACTCGCCATATGGCGACTTGGAAACCAACTCGCCATGCTTTTACACCAACTCGCCATACTTTTTTTTGCTTACATTTTACACACCATTTCGTGAAAATGTCCTCTTTTACTTAAAGTTCATTATGAAACTAAGAGCAATTTCGTGCATCCATTTTTTATGCATGTGAAACTTAATGGTTTTTTTTCTTCTTCAATTTTACACACCATTTTAAGTTTTGCCCATTTTAAGTTTGGCAGTAATGGATCGCAATTCCTTTAATCGACATACATGAAAGTAATTCAGTAAAACCGGGAGAGAAGTACTTAGTTGGAAATACAATGGAGTATAAACGGGAGAGATTGTAATTGTTTTTGAAATGAAATTGCAATCCCACTATGAGCAATTATTTTTGAAATGAAATTGCAATTGAGTGTTAATGGGAGAGATTGCAATTACTTTTAAGGTATAGTGTAATGGAGTGTTAGTGGCAGGTAATGCAATTATTTTTGAAGTGAAATTGCAATTGAGTGTTAATGAGAAAGATTGTACTTATTTTTTACGTTTAGTTCTTGTATTTTACACACCATTTTCGGTTATAACAAATATATATATACAAGAACGGAAGGGCATTTGAAAAGTATGGCGAGCTGGCAAGACCTATGGCGAGTAGGTAAGCATTTCGGAATTTATGGCGACTTGGTTTATGGCGAGTTGGCGTTGTGGCGAGTTGTCCATACTCCGGGCCGAACCGGTTGGGCCGAACTGGTTTTGGGCCGAACGGTCCAGAAACCGTTTCGTATAGTATTCAATCCGGCTTTGAGATTACCAAACACATTGACTAAAAAAAAATTTTGGGCAAGTTGTATTTTGGGCGACTTGAAAAGCTCCCTCCAGTGTATCCGGAAAAGCTTACCGTCCAATTCGAGGGGCGCAACAGTCGTGGATCCAGTCGAAAGCTGCCCGAAGACAAATCGCGTTAAGTTCAACATTTGTATGTATTTTGATTTTATAGTGAACTTGCTATTTCATTTTGACCTTCGTTAAGTGCCTAGTTCATATGTGTCAAGTACACAGATCAATGCGGGCCTCATGAAAAAAAAAAAAAAACAGAATTACAGAGAATGTGTGCATGTGTGTTTGGTGACAGATGAAGGAGTTCCCGGCCAGCCTACGCCGTGTGAGCGAGCAGGACGAACAGACGGACTCCGACGAGGAGACCGGCATGGTCATTGACATGGGTATGGTCCCTACGTCACTTCCACTGTTGCGGTTATTCAAGTCACTTGTCCTGTTTGTCTGTCCTTACTGACTCGTCTGTATCCGATTTGTTCAATGTGTAATGGAGCAATAATTCTAAACGAAATACCGGAGTTCTTACTCATGTGGTTTAGAAAGTGTTAAATTGGAAAAAGGTTTTCTCAATTTTCTCTCCATTTTTTCTATTTTCGAAGAGGTATTTGAGATATACGATTAGAAGAAAAGTTCGCCTTTTTTTAGAAAATAGCAATAGTCCTAATATGTGGTTCTTAATTAAATCAAGTTACGGTTATTAGCAGTGTAACAGGGTTATATTGAAGGATATTACTCTAGACCCACCGCTGTTCGTCCTGTTAGTTAAATAAAATTTTCTGGGCATATAAAGACAATTGGCATTGAAGACTTCCCTTTCACCTGTTACCATCGACATTTCTCAAGCAACACCTTAAAGGGAAATGCGAGTGTCTCTGCGCCATCTAGCGATCGAAATGCGCATTACATTGAATATCGCTGAGTTTGAGTCCCTGTTTACACAGTATAAATAACTAATAAATCCGTCTAGATCGAAAAATTCTTTTCAACGACAAATAGGGTCGTGTCCAGAAATAGTCTGTATTGATATTTTGTTTCTAGAAGGGCGCCTGTTGATATATTGTCCATTAAAATCATATAACACTGTTTTCACCATCCTTGCATGGTGAAAATATATATATTGAAGATGTGCAACGTGGCATTATTATCAGAATGGGCCAAAAATTGATGTTGTGGGATATTGTCAAATATGGTGAATTTTTGGCTTGAACTTAGCCGTGAGACGATGTTTTGTCCGGCCGACTTCTCATGGAAGGGATTGTCGTATGAACCTGAAACCTTGCAGCGTGACTTCACCTCATTTTACTTTTACTGCTTCACGGGGGATCCTGCGTTACTGAGGCTCTAGTTGATACGGTGACAAGTATTTGTTATTTGCTTAAAACATTTCGTATGACGTGTTCTTCAAACAGGGGAAAAATGAGGCAATTGTCAATTGGGAGTATGTGAAAATTTTGTATTTTGATTGAAGTGTCTTGGTTTTCCCAATTTTTTCTATAGTAAAAGTACGCGACCTTTCAGTGCGTTTATTTCTCTTATAACATCGGTGACCCCCCCCCCCCCCCCCACCCCCTCTTTCTTTTCAATTTTTGAATGTATACCCTCAAAGCATTAAACTGTGAAAGTATAAAGGAAATGTCAATTGTTGGTGAGATACCCGCATTTACCTTTAACGGTAGAGCACTTGGAATCTTGGAATCGGTGATAGGCAAAGAGTCAAAAGCCTTCACTACGGATAAGCCATTGTAGCGAGTCAGAGGGAAAGAAATGGGGTGTGCGCTGCACATACTCCACCTCTCCTGTATCTTCCTCTCCTCCCATCCCCCACCCCCCCCCCCCCCCCCCTCTCAAAAAGGAAGAAAAACATTGAGAACAAATAACGTGTTCCAAAGTGAAGAGTCACACTCTGTGTTTGCGTTTACAGACGACGGTAATACTATAGAGAACCCTGGAGATAACACAGACAGCTGTGAAGTAGACCTGAAGTGCAAGGAACATGTGCGCGACTCGGAGACCGAGACCGAACCCGAGGAAGACGGCCTGATTGAGAACTCGGCGTTCCCACAGCAACGCTTCTCACCTGTTATGACACGACCCGGTGCGTCTGACGTCACGCACAGGCCTAAGCCAATCAAAATTCAGCTTGTGGAGTCACCAAATACGGGCTCAATTTCGGCCACATCCGCTCACGAGGAGCAAGCCCGTACACCAATCAATGCAAGCTTGTTCCAGCGCACAGGAGCCGTATTCAAGGACGTTACAGGGAAATCTAGGCCCTTGGTGTTGGGACGACAAGATAGTGAGAGCGGCCGTCCGTCCAGCGTGAAAAGCGACAGCGCCTTGCAAGTGAACATACACGCTGTTAGCAAACCCGATTTCGACGTTAAGTATGCACCAAACAAAGACATTGTGCGTAGTAACAGTTTGGAATGTGGCCTAAGTAAACCTGCAGAAACTATAAAAAGTATCAATAATATCACCATGCGAGCCGGGCCAAATCGCCAGATTGTCCTGTCCTCGAAAAGCGAACGCCCAGTGGCCAGAGGGGGCACTCTAACGGACGGCCCCCTACTGGGGAAACTCACTCAGAGACTAGCAAAGCACCCGCCAAACACAGTACCATCTGTTCTTGGCGGCGGAACTTCTGAAGTAAAAACCGAAGTGACATTAGCTGGTGTGAGTGCGTCACATGCTGCAATAACAACGCTCGTGACGTCAGCAAAGCCGGCGGCTTTTCCCATACCTATTGCGTCAAAACCGGTGGCCAGTCAGGGAACGAAGACGAGCAGTACACCCATGCTACGACTCATGGCCAGTCCTCAAATCATCGGGATCCAAGGTCAGACTAGCGCAGTGGCTGCGTCACAGTCTAGTGTAGCCACGCCGCCAGTGGGCACTCTCCTTGTACCAAATACACAATACCCGGCCGCCGGCATAACCATTCTCAATTCGAATGACGTCAAACAGGTGAGTAGCGCACCTGCCGTTGGCTTGCGTATTGCCCAACCAGCCATGACGCAAGCACAACAAATTGTGACCAATTACGTGCTGCGTCCCGCCCAGCCGTCTGCGCCCACAGTCGTGCAGCAGCCGCAGTTGGTGACTGTGAATACGCCCCCACGAGCCCCCGCCCAGATCCAGTACATCCTGCCCACTGTCACCGTGCAAACGGCTCCCAATGGCAAGGTTACCAACTTCGTACAGATGCAGCTGCCAGGCGCACAGTTGCCGACGGCTAACCTGCAGCTTGTACAGAACACATCCACACCAACAGCTACTATGCCGACGGCTAATCTGCAGCTCATCCAGGATGGACCATCGACCAGTGCGCTATCTACAACCAACCTGCAGCTAGTACAAGGAAACACTGGCGCGAATACTGGCCAGATAGGGCGCATCGTTATCCCAGTCAACATCTCACAGCCGCAAGGCGTACCAGTACTCACCAAGGCTGTCAACTCGCCTCAAGGTTAGCTCGTCTCACTTTGCATTGAGTTTTACTTATTTCTAGTAGATTTTCTTGGTATGATTTTAAGTGTAAAGCTTCAGTAAGTGGTGTAGATCGAACTGAATATGAGTAAGTACATTGGAGGCAGGGGTTGATGTTGATGTACCCACTCTATCGAAAAACGTGTTGTGGTTAGGACGCAAAAGCACCGCATAACCGCCCTTTTGTGAAGAATGGATCGATATGCTATTCTTTAGTGGTAACAGACATTTATTCATTTTTTTCATCTCCAAAGTAAATTTTTCCGAAAATCCAATATTATCATCATTCTCTTTATTGACTGTAACTACCGATGGCCACAAAATGCCACAAAAGAGTAAAATTTATTTCTATCCAACTTCTCTTTGTCTGTATTTTCACGTTTTCTGTCCTGGCCGTGCCTAGTAGTTGATCCACTGCGAATAATTTGAGTTGTGGCAGCAAGTGATAGTACATATGTACGGGAGATATGTTTGCCTAGGTACAGAGTACATCACAATTCTTTATTCACTATCTGGAAAACCTGAAATAAATGAAGAGCGGATCAACTTACCCCTGCTACCGACAAAATCTCGTTTGGCAAAATAATACATTATGGCTCAGATTACCCAATCAGTTGCGCAACTTACGACATGGCTGGGTTTGAGCTACTTTAGAACTTCAAATTAAAAAGCTACCACTTCTACGAAGGCTGGGGGCACCGAAAGATAGCACACAAATGTAACACTTGTGATGTAGTTTGTCACTGTACATAACACATCTCAACGACGCACTTATTACTTGAACAGTCATAAAAAATGGACATACCTCTGCTTTTCGTGTTACTTTTATAGGCGAGAGAATCTTAATATTTTCAATGGTATCTTCTTGGTATTGACTACATGAGTATTTTCGGCTTGGTTGTGGTTTAAGTTAAAATAGTAACTGTAGCATAATGAGAGTTTTGTAGCGTATGCATGTCTTTCAAATACACGACGCTGTTGTTACCCAGGAGTGAAAGTGTTAGGCGAGAGTTCGCCGCAGGTGCCCGCCGACAAGATGCCGTCACTGTCACAGACTGCCATGACGGTCAGCAACCAGCAGGCGCTATCACGACGACCGGCTCAGTACCCTGCCACAGCTGTCATAGCAACGCAGCAGCTGTCAGCAGCAGGCAACGCGGCCAATCAGCAGCTTCCCGCGACAGCCTTGTTTACGTCACAGAAAGTGCCTGTAGCTACGGTTATGACGTCACAGCAGCTACCCAGATCTACGCCCGCTGTGATGGTGCAGCAACAACCGTTGCAGGTTCTTTCATTTTTCACTTGTGATCTTAAAGGGCAGATAGAAAAAAATAGGTAGTCTCAAAATCTGGCCATGAACCGAAATTGTAGGCAGGATTGTATCCCTGTTGAAAACGTTAAAAACTTAGTATACATAGCGCCATGACGGTTGTGACTGAACAAAAGAACCAGGCTTGCCCTTAATAAACAGTTCTACACAGTATTGCAACAAATAATGAACTAACCACGCATCAACAAAACTTTTTTTTAGAAAACAGATAATTGCTGATTTTATAAGGTATCCTTTTGTACTCAGTGTAAAACAGCATTCTCGATACACGTTCTTCCACAATACATTTTGTTAAAGCTGGAGTTCAGAAATTTGCCGAAATGTACGGTTCGGGGTTTGCATTTTCGGTCACGTAGAGATTTCATTCGATATTGTTACCACAAAAAACATAGATCTTATCTTTGATATGTTTCCGAAAACACACAGTTCAAGGACACTTTCTGTGTCGTTTTTTTTTCGCGGGAGAGCCATTGACCCTTCGCTAAAGCACCCCCTGTTGGCGGACTGGAACCAATGCTTCCCGTTAAAAGAGATAGTTGCAGCCTGCCCCACCCCCTCCTCATCTTCCCCAATTTGAAAAAAAGCTGACATCTTTTGTAAAAAGAAGAATTGCACACTGATTCAATTCCCAGTAAAAATAAAAAAGTGTTAGTAAAGGCACTGCATGTTTTGGTTCCAGGTTGACATGCGCCGTGAAGGAGTGGTTACTATGGGCCAGCAGACTGTCACTGTGCAGCAAGCTCCGCCCCCAGCACAGCAGACCCCGCCCCTAACCGGGTCGTACATGTCACAGAGGTAAGCCGCGGGCTAGGTGTCTGTCAACACGAGCAATATGACAATGCTATCGCAATTACACAGCGAGAGCGATGTGCCGAATACTTGGCTATTTATTTTAAAGGGGGTTTAGATGCTATTTTTGCAATAAACGAAGATTTAAGTGTTAATTACATAAGCATTTGAGCATTACATTAGCATTTGAGCGAATACACAATATATGTTGCAGGCACACTGTCAAATCAGGAAGTTTACAAAGCTCCTGAAAATTTCAGGATGTTTGTAAATTGGCTAAAATATTTCAGGAACTTTGTAATCTTCCTGATTTTGGGGGCTTGAAAATTTGATAGCTTGTCTGAAATGAGAAATCAGTCATTGTGATAGTTATAAGCAAAAGTTTCTCTCATTTCTGACCAAAGTTGTGATAATGATAACCATTCTCGGGCCTTTGATACCATTGTTATGAATGTGATCCCTTGAATTGTTAGTTAACTATGAATTGCAATTGACCTGTAGATTACATCAAGAGGAGTAAATAAAAGAAAACCAAGCTGATTATATGCAATTTGTAACATCTCTGTTTTGTGTACTCCTTGCAGAATGACTGTGGCGAGCCTGCCGTGTGAGGGTAACAGTACAGTTACCGCGTCAGACAACAAAGTGAAGCTGGTACCTCCGGCCAGAGCCCAGTCTGCGGATCAAGCAGCACCGCAAATAGCCACTGTGACTAGTGACGTCACCGGAAGTGCGCCAGCTACGCAGCAACGCGCCACTGTGACGTCAATGCTCGTGACACAAGCAGACCCAAAACCCAAGCTATCGATCGTCATGGAAAGCGCTCATAAAACTGGTACGTAACTCTTTCTTTTCGAAGTCGTTAGGGGGCCATTCATAAAGTACGTATGCAAAAATTTCGGAATTTTGACAACCCCCTGCCGCAGAATTTTTTGACATCACTCATTGAGTTTAACAGTGGGTGCGCAATCCCAGACCCCAATCCCCCCTCTGTATTTATGCCCCTGTAGTAGAGTCAGCCTGTTTTGATTGGTTTCTGGAGTCTTCCGGGTTATATCAAAGTTTTCTCAGTCCCCAATTTTGTGATTGGTTTCTTCTTTATTACTCGAACTACGGATCTCTCCAAATAAAACTAATAGCGCTGCTAGCGCTATTTGGATTACAGTGATCAGTGGTGCCATTACATAGTAATGCCTTATGAATACAGGCCCTGATGCCTACCCATGAAACAAATACGATAATGGTGTTTCAGAGGCAGCATTGAGCAGTGCGGTCCCGTTGATGAAGGACAGCCGACCACGTGCTTCCGTGGCCAAACAGGTAAAATACAAGCTACTTCTTTTGTACAGCTGTTTGTGCTTCAGGTAACGCTCTGTGAGATTATGTTCAAATCAGTGCACATACTGCCTGCAAGATTTGATAGAACTATTTGCGAGAAATATCAATAAAACACAACATCCCTATTATTGCAGTTCATTATAAGATAAGCGCATCTGTCATAGACTTGAATAAATTGAATATTTGTCATGTGTTTTACTTTTTAATTTTTTTTTTTTTGGAATATATAATGTGAATGGAACAATTGACAGGTAAATGAAGGCGGAAGAACCAAGCCGATTCCTCCGCCTCTGCCCATCAGCGTGGTCACATGTAGTAGTGACGTCAGCTCCCCCAGCCTTGGCGTTCAGAGTCCCCGAAAAAGTCTGTTCCGGAAAGCCCGAGATGACGGCATGGAGAAGTAAGTGCTCGCAAACAGGGGTTGGCATTAAAGCGAGGAGGACCCCTTCTTGGTTCACGTTTACATATAGGTAGCCTTTATTGGGTTCGATTTAATGGATCTAGTTACATATGAGCCTCAGTCATGGGCTAACTGCGTTTCTGCATGTGTTTACGGTGCTGGAGCTTTCTACGTTCTTCTTTATGCTTGTTAGTGCCCACTGCGTTCTTCTTAATTGAATCAGTGCCTTGTACGTTTTTCTTAATGAGGTGAGTGCCCTCTGCCTTCTTCTTAACAAGATTAATTACCTCTGCCATTTTATGGACGGAGTTAGTGCCCATTGCGGTCTTCTTAGTAGAGTTTGTATGCTATGCGTTCTTATCAACGGGGTTAGTGTTCTGTCTTTTTAACGGGATTAACGTTCTTGTAAACGGAGTTAACGTTCTGGTTTTTATAACGGGGTTAGCGTTCTGTCTTTTATAACGGTGTTAGTGTTCGTATTAGTGGGGCAAGTGTTCTGTCTTTTTTTATACGAAAGTTTCTTCTGTGTTTAAACGATGGGGTTTTAATGGCAGAATACCAAGCGAAACGACAGTACTGATTCTTTTAACTTCGTATTCTCGCCTTTCTATAGAGTGCCATAGCTTATTTAACATATAACTTATGATTCAGCTGACTAATATACTTCCACACCACATTGAAAACTGTTGACGTCATTATGGAACATGTGATTGACAGAGTCCTGGAAGAGGTTGACTTCGAGCGCCGGTTTGAGGAGCTGCCCATCATTGACCCGGACACGGCGGAGGCCGGAACTCCGCTGCCCAAGTCCCCACGTGACATCATCAGCTCGTACAGGAAGAAGAAGCGGCTCTCCATCGGTAACACTAATGACAGCAGCTATGATTTGGGTAGCGGGTGCATCATTATATAAGGGCTTCAGTTGACAGATGACGAGTAAAAAGCTGTATCGCTCATTTTTTCTATTTATCATTTATTTTGTAAACTTACAGAAGAATCTTTTGATGTTGGTGCCGCACGGTACATTCTGCTTCAACAGTTGAGTGACATAAATAATTGAGACTAAAATAAATAAATAAACAAAAAATACAATATGAAATAATTTAACAGATACCCGGCTGACGGAAAGCTCCGACACTGACATCATGAGCTCGCCTCGGGTGCACTCGGCCCGCTTGGATCAGGGCACGCCGCTCACGCCGAAGACTCGCGTCGACGACCGGCACTTCTTCGGCAGCAGCTTCAGCCTGGAGGCGCTGGCCGAAGTGGCTAGCCTGCAGAGGCCAACACTAAGTGAGTGACACCGGAGTATACTGTATTAAATCATGTCTGTGTTACAGCAGATCTGTCAAATCAGCGACTTGGCTAAACAGCTGAAAATTCCAGCAGCTTTGTATAGTCGCTGTATTCAGGCCTCGAAAATTTGACAAATCCGCTGAAATGTGTTCAAAACTAGAAGTTCAAGAAAACAAGCAAATTTCATGTTTCTTCAAGAAAATGTGACACCAATTTCATGTAATTTAATCAAGTTTCTTTGAAGTTTTTCTTCGACGACAAGAAGTATTTTTCAGAGATCACTTTCTACTGAGAGGCTAATGTCTTTATTAATTTGGGCCGTTTGATGTTTTTTATTAATGTAAAATCCCAGAATGACTTCAGCGTTTTCAAATCTGAACCACTTTGAACGCTTTGAAGTGGAAACTTATAAATCCACATTGTCAGATAAGCATATTCTGAATCCATTAAAGTATATTCTTTGGAAAAAATGAAACGAAAATTTTTCGAAAACTTAACATAATTTTACGGGTTACAAAAGATAGCAGGGCGGCAGGTTCAGTTATAAATCATATAGACTATTTTTCTCCTTGGCCTAAGCTGTATAATAGAATTGACCAGACCAGTCTTAAAAGCTATTGTCCTTTAAAAAAGGGGAAAATACCGAGAAAAGTGGTGTGTAAATGTCATACTGCATTCCACGTGCAATATGACATTTACTGGAAGTTTTTCAAATACGTTTCCTACCATTGAGTCTTAAATTCCTCGGAAAAAAAAACAACTCGAGTTGGTAAAAAAGTTGTTGTATGACTCACTCAGGTGAACTGGAGGAGGGCAAGAATTCGCCGATGACGCCGAAAACTCCCAACTCCCCAGGCGCCTTCTCGTCTCTACGCAAAATCTTGGACCAACGCCGACAGCTGGTTGTTCAGCTCTTTGAGGAACATGGCCTGTTCCCTTCAGGTAAGAGTGGCTCAGCTTGAATTAACAGGCAGTTCGTATTGAAAAAGTGTGTAATAAAGAGCGCAGCAGTTGTCTCACAGCTTATAGTGATCTCTCAGTCAACCCTTTAACTTCTGTCAATTCTTGCTCCTTTCAAAATTCTCATTGTTTAATATCAGAAAGAAGTCTTTTGACTCAACGATATTTTGCCTCCTCAGTGGGCCTGCTTCGGTGAAGTAAATATGTGGGTACTGATTTACAGCACAAGCCACGTCACAGTTCATCGCCAAGCATCCGGACATATTTCCTAGCAAGTCCTGCTTACAGCTCAAGATCAGGGAAGTGCGCCAGAAAATGATGGCCGAGTCTCAAAATGAGAACCAGGCTGCGACGCCTAGCGCAGCGACGGGGACTAGTGGCCTTGCCGTGCAGGCGAGGCCTAGGGAACCTGCATCGCCGTCCCCGCTGTTGCTGAGTCATACGGCTTCTGTTACGTCATCACACACGGGGAACCTGCCTGGGCAGGTGTCTACGCCCATTGTCACGTCACTGCAGGCGCCCCCGCAAGCGACTGTGTCAGTACAGCAGTCTGCGTCAGCGCTGATGTCACTGGGAACGCGCATGCCAGCTGCTGCACTGCCGCAGTCCATGTCGGCTGTGACGTCACTGCAGCCGCGAGCGTCGGCCGTGACGTCACTGCAGACGCGCATGTCAGCGGTGGCGTCACTGCGTCAGCCTGCATCAGCCATGACGTCATCGAAGCCGCGTGTATCGCTGCAGTCGTCTCAGCCACGTATGTCGGTCACTACGTCACGCACGCAAGCCGCCGTGGCGCAACAGGGCACGATGTCAACGCGACGCGGTCACCTGCAACGTTCTGTGAGATATGCAAATTCGGGGTTAGAAGGAACTGCTCAACAGTATTCCTAAGCAATGAAATGATGCTGCAGCATGTCACAACAGTTACGTTTTCGTTGATATTTATTGATTCCTTATTGATCTTAAATAGCAACCAGTTGCAAAACACCCACAGATCATGATTATACTTTTACGTTTACATATCATGGTCTTTCTGCCAGATTTATCCATGCACATCATATTCGTTTAGTTTGTTGTACGTACTAAAGCCACACTGGCTTTTGTATTGAGCATGTGGTAAGCTTAAGTAGCAGTGCGTTCACCTGGCAAGTATTTAGATGAATTATCTCTATTTACCTATTATTTGGCAGGATAACTGCGAAATTAACCTGGGCTTGTTTGTGCACAGCCCCCCCCCCCTCCCTCTCCCCCCCTGAAGTTGAGTTACGCCTGATATATGCGGTACTCGCTAGGTGGCGTTTGTGCACTGTGGAACTAATGAGCCTACTCTTAACCAATCGGATTCCACATAGCCTACTGCAATCCAGTTTCTTGAAGGACAAAAGTATCAAAACCCTAGGGCTTTTATGGTGAGAAAAATTCCTTGGCTCGCAAATTATGGCCTTTGTTTTAGTATTGAATTAGAATTAGACTTGTTGTGAGAAAATGTTATATTATTATTCAGTCATGTATAGAATCTGTTTGTGTATTTAATGCAAAATGTAGATAGGTTATGTATTATACCAGTTACATCTAACTGCGATATTGCGTTGTCAAGTATCCTAGACACAACACTACGCTCAGTTAAGAAGAGCATTGTGTATATTATATATATATATACATTTTGTATACAATGGGTTCAGAAATTATATATAAATAGTGCTTATAATATGGCATGTGTTGACGTTATAAAATTTTGCAGATATTTTTAGGGGGGCTCGCCACAAATGTAATGTTTTCGTTTTTTTTAGCTTAGCTTCTGTTACTGAAAGTTTGATAGAGATGCTGAGTGCCTCTCATGTGGTGAATGACAAGGATAGTGGCTTCGGTTGACAGTTTTCCTTTCAGATGGAATCAGTATTAAGAAGGTCTTGGGTCAAGTCAACCCTCGACCATCTCAACCCATACCAACTCAACCCACCCTGAAAGTCAACTCAACCCAGTTTTTCATACCAACTCAACCCACCCTGAAATTCAACTCAACCCACCTTGTTTTATTCCTTGATTAGTCAATTTATTATAAATTACTCTTATTTGGGAGGGAAATAAAAACAATGACTTCTATTTACAACCCAAATTTATTTCTTTTACGGCAATACGCATCACATTTACACAACAAGCTGTGTCTGGTCAATAACACTGCGAGTTGCATGATAATTCATAAATTTATTTACGTGTGTATCCTTTTAAAATAACTAACCAATCTTTTCATACATTATTAAACAATTCAAATACGAGTCTTGCTCAACAAATATACACTACAGACACGAACTACATTACGCTTAAGTTATTTATCTGACCTGACAAAATGACAGTTTACATATCACGTTTTACACACCACAAACTGTTTCTTAGCTGATCCCAATCAATTGAAATACTCATTAACCCAAATGCAATTAATTGTGACATTGTTAGCTGCAGTTCCCCATTGCCGAGTTCATACTGCATACAAACCTTTACAGCATAATTGCAATTCAATATCTGTGTCGTCTTAAGGAAATATTTCGAATTATATGCTATGAAAATCTCCCATCTCAGATGGTTTCTGTGATTGTATAAAGACAATACATTAAAGAGAAGACTACGCACCTGGTTAAGTTTCTTTCATCTGAAACCAGTAACTCATCTTAGAAACTGATTATTTCGTTTTTCATTAATATATTTTGTCCTTGGAATGATTTCATTTAGGTGGGTTGAGTTGACTTTCAGGGTGGGATGAGTTGGTAATAAGGGTGGGTTGAATTGACCAAACATAGGTGGGTTGATTTGACTAAAATGTGTTGAGTTGGCAGAGGGTTGAGTTGGTCGAGGGTTGATTTTACCAAACCCCATTAAGAACCAACAGATTTTGCTTTAGCTCGTTTTGGGTAGCTAAGCTACCTTTGTTTTGGGTAACTAGGTTACCCTCGTTTTGGGTAACTAAGCTACCCTCGTTTTGGGCAACTGGGCTATCCTCGTTTTGGGCAACTGGGCTACCTTCGTTTCTCGTGATGTTTAGGTCGTTGTCGTTAGCATCAAAACGGTTCAGTCCAAAGGTCGTTGAAACCATACCGCATTTCTTCTAAAGATTTGACGGAAGCGTTTTATAACGAGATTCTGTGCCCTCGTTGCTATTTCTTGCTTTTCAGCAGCTACTCTTCAAGCTTTGCTGGTAAATCTTGTGCTGTATATACCATTTTCCTATATCTGTGCATTATTTTCAAATATCAATCGGCTGAATTCATCTTACCCCATGGGATTATTAGCTATTGTGACGTCATATTATCCTATAAAATGTCTGCTTGTAACGACTTCAGATTGTCGTGTAAAAGTGACAAGCAGTGGTGACCTTGGGTTATAACAGATATCCGAATACAGGGTCCTGCTGAATAGCTATGTATTTGTGGGGGCACAGACTGTCAACCTGACTTGTTATCAAACAGTTCTGCACAATTCGTCTTCATGCTGGGCCGCAGGTTAACGCTGACCAGTTTATGAATGGGCCAGAAAGGTGGGCTCGACATGCCGGTCTTTTTTTTTTTTTTTTTTTTTGTATTTCTTTTTTCTTTTTTTTTCTTTCTTTATTTTTGGTATTCTGCTATTCAGTTATAATTGGTGAAATTATAAATTGCAATTATCTTTCCTCTCTGTGGCGTGGTAGATAACTAGAGTGCGTGAAATACAATCAGCTGGTAAATTTAAACTGCTTTGGGGTTTTTGAGGAAAGATTTCTTAATAGTTGAAGCTTAATTACTCAGCACTGTGGGTCTGGATGTATGACCACAAGAAGCGGAATGCAGCTTACGACAGAATGCCAAAGTAAACCTTTCTAGTCCGTTGATAAACTGGTCCGCATAATCTGCGGGGAGGGGAGGGGGAACGGGTGGGGAAGTTTAAACTGGTTGTCCGCGTATAAACACTTTAAGCTGATGAATTGTGCTCAACTGTTTTTAAACGGGTCAGGTTGATATTTTTGTCCAACCTAATCACTTATTAAATGTGAAAAATATGAGGGTAATGAGTTGAAATAGAAATTAAATTTAATTAGCAGTAACACAAAAAGTCATCCATTCTTCAGAATGAAATAAGATATGAAATATATGTTGATAATTTGGAATACCTTTTACATACGGTACAGGAAACGGTGATAAGTGAGGAAGGTCTTTGTAAGATGGACACTGGAGATTTATGTGTGTGACTGGAGAAATTATCATTGCAGGTTCGTTCAAAGCGGCCGTGAATAAGTGACGTACTGCTTAGTTGATACTATGCATAGTGCGAGTTGGTTATGATAACCCTGGGAGAAAAGTTTATTTGTTACACTTTCCCTCTCTGTACAAAGTTTATGCAGCCTTTGCTTGTTGATTTCTTCACAAACTTGTCCCAGTCACATTCGGTAGATGTCAGCACCTGCGGCCGTGTTCACAAAAGTTAACTGTGCAGTTAACTGATTCTGTTAACTTTTCTGTTAACACGCAGAATATTCAATAGTTAATTTGTAAATATGAGCTGCTTTTCAAAAAGTTTTGCGTGATTTGGCTGGACCAGCTGATTCTCGCTGCCAATGGGGTGTATCCACAACAGTTAACTGTTAACAGTTAAGAAATTCCGTTGACTGCTGCTGTAGCTAACAAAACTTTTGAAAATTAATTACTAAATTTTACTTTTACATTAGAACATATTCTTGCAGAAACTGTTTGCGTTATTTAACTAAATCTGCTGATTTGCGTTGTGCGATCTGCAGTTAAATTTTCTGCATACCGGGGCCGGAGGTCAGTTAAATGCGCAGTTAACTTTCGTGAGTAAGGCTGCTGGTTTTCATAATCTGTTCTTAAGCAAAAATGCAGGAAGAATACAGCAGTTTCTAGCAGCTTGTATATTTGTTGCTGAAGCGTTCTCTACCCTAGTCAGTGGTTTCGATGACGTCATTTGCTGGTTCGAAGTTGCTGATTCGCGGTATCCATAACGATGCAACACACGTGTTCAGCGCTTGGTTCGGTATATAACCATTTGCTTCACTCACCGATGCGGTGATTGACTCCTTGTTCGACTCACTGACCGACTTCTTGTAGTATTCTTATGCGCTGTTACGACTGCTCGAGATGAAATAAATGTATGCATTGCGAAGACATCATTTTTCGTGCGCAACTGCGCGAGCCCCCTTCAGGTGCCCCGAATGTTATCAAAGTGCCATATGTACTACCAGGAAAGGTAAGAAACGGGCATTATTGAAGCTTATTTTACATTTGCGTTAATTATAATTTCAAAAATAAATATTGCAAATCAATGCTGAATTTTATTGGACCAGCTTACTTTGTCGAGCTGGTCTTATCACATCAGTGGGCCGGAGGAGGGGGGGGGGGGGGGGGGTGGCATCCGTCGTCTGTATGTACCAATGTTAACTTTTACTTAAAATACTTCATCTCGCTCAGTTTTGATGGGCTTCCTTTCACATTTTGTACGAATATTCTCAGAGAAGGACTGTCTTTAAAAATCATTTTTATGGCCAACCGCGGAAATTTGGCCAAATGGGGACATTTCTAATTTTCGGTGGCCAATTTTCAAAGTGCTTCTTCCACAGTTTTGATCTGATTGCCTTCAAATTTTGCATAAATGTTTACCAGGCTATCCTCTCTTGAAAAGTTACTGTTTTGGCGATCCACCAAAAATTAACCAATTGGAGGGCATTTTTTATTTTTATTTTTTAGCCCAGCTTACGTTACACGTAAGCTGGGGTATTCCTATCGGTCTGCGGATGGCGTCCGTTAGTTAGTTAGTTAGTTAGTTCGCTGTAAACTTTGTTTCAAAATGCATCTCCTCCTACAATTCTGATCCGATGTCATTTATTTTTGATGTGAGGCATCCCTAAGGGGTCGTGCATACGGCTTGTGCTTTTCTAGTCGATTGGGTGATTTTTGAATTTTTGGCGAATTTTTAAAGAAAAAAATTAAAAATGTATCTCCTCCTACATTTTTGACCCGATGTCATTTATTTTTGGTATGAGGCACCCCTAAAGGGTCGTGCATACGGCTTGTGCTTTTTAGACCAGCCGACTATGTCGGGCTGGTCTTATCTTATCAATAGAGGGGTATCCGTCGTCCGTATGTACGTGTGTACGTGTGTATGTACGTGTGTAAACTTTTACTTAAAATGCTTCTTCTCCTTCAGTTTTGATCGGATTCCTTTCAAATTTTACACGAATGTTCTCTAGGTATACCTCTCTTTAAAAATTATTTTTTTTGGCGATCCGCCAAAAATTGGCCAAATGGGGGGCATTTCAAATTTTTCGGTTGCCAATTTTCAAAATGCTTCTTCTCCTTCAGTTTTGATCGGATTCCTCTCAAATTTTACACGAATATTTCCTAGGTAGACCTCTTTTGAAAAATTACTCATTTTGGCGATCTGCCAAAAATTGGCTAAATGGGGGACATTTTTTAATTTTTTGGTGTCAAATTTTCAAATTGCTTCTTCTCGTACAATTGTGATCGGATTCCTTTCCAATTTTGGATAGTTGTTCTCTAGCTAGACTTGTCTTGAAAAATTACTCTTTTTGGCGATCCAGCAAAAATTGGCCAAATGGGAGACATTTGTAATTTTGTGGTTGCCAATTTTCAAAATGCTTCTTCTCCCACAATTTTGATCAGATTTTCTTCAAATTTTGCACCCATATTTTCTAGGTAGACCTATTTTGAAAAATTACTTATTTTGGCGATCCGTCAAAAATTGGCGAAATGGGGGACATTTTCAAATTTTATGTCTGCAATTTTCAAATTGCTTCTTCTCGCACAATTTTGATCGGATTCCTTTTCAATTTTAGATAGTTGTTCTCAAGATAGATCTCTCTTGAAAAATTACTTTTTTTGGCAATCCGGCAAATATTAGCCAAATGGGGGACATTTGTAATTTTGTGGTTGCCAATTTTCAAAATGCTTCTCCCACAATTTTGATCAGATTGTCACCAAATTTTGCATGAATATTCCGTATGTAGACCTCTTTTGAAAAATTACTCATTTTGGCGATCCGCCAAAAATTGGCCAAATGGGGGACATTTTTTAATTTTTGGTGTCAAATTTTCAAATTGCTTCTTCTCCCACAATTTTGATCGGATTCCTTTCCAATTTTGGATAGTTGTTCACAAGGTAGACCTCTCTTGAAAAGTTACTTTTTTTGGCGATCCGCCAAAAATTGACAAATGGGGGACAGTTGTAATTTTGTGGTTGCCAATTTTCAAAATGCATCTTCTCCCACAATTTTGATCAGATTTTCTCCAAATTTTGCACAAATATTCCCTAGGTAGACCTATTTTGAAAAATTACTCATTATGGCGATCCGCAAAAATTGGCCAAATGGGGGACATTTTTTAATTATTGGTGTCAAATTTTCAAATTGCTTCTTCTCGTACAATTGTGATCGGATTCCTTTCCAATTTTGGATAGTTATTCTCTAGCTAGATCTGTCTTGAAAAATTACTCTTTTTGGCGATCCGGCAAAAATTGGCCAAATGGGGGACATTTGTAATTTTGTGGTTGCCAATTTTCAAAATGCTTCTTCTCCCACAATTTTGATCAAATTTTCTTCAAATTTTGCACGAATATTCCCTAAGTAGGCCTCTTTTGAAAAATGACTCATTTTGGCGATCCGCCAAAAATTGGCGAAATGGGGGACATTTTTTAATTTTTTGGTGTCAAATTTTCAAATTGCTTCTTCTCCCACAATTTTGATCGGATTCCTTTCCAATTTTGGACAGTTGTTCTCTAGCTAGACCTCTCTTGAAAAATTACTCTTTTTGGCGATCCGGCAAAAATTGGCCAAATGGGGGACATTTGTAATTTTGTGGTTGCCAATTTTCAAAATGCTTCTTATCCCAAATTTTGCACGAATATCCTGATATTTTGATCAGATTGTCACCAAATTTCGCACGAATATTCCGTATGTAGACCTCTTTTGAAAAATGACTCATTTTGGCGATCCGCCAAAAATTGGCCAAATGGGGGGCATTTTTTAATTTTTTCCCCTTATGAAAGAATTGAAAGAATGACTCCTCATCAGCCACAACTACACCGATCAAGTGAGCGAATATTTTCTCCATTCAGTTACGGCTTTTTTCGTAACCGCTGTCTGCGAATTTGATCATGATTTTGTCTGTGATTCTTGGATATATATTCTGTAGGTCACGGCTGGTCACCATGTCCCTGGACATGCTTGTTTAGTCGATCGGACAATTTTTGTATTTTTGGGGATTTTTTTAAGCAAAAATTTAAAAAAAAATGCATCTACTCCTACAATTTTGATTCGTTGTCATTTATTTTTGGTGTGAGGATTTCCCAAGTGGTCGTGCATACGGCTTGTGCTTTTTTAGTCGATCGGGTGATTTTTGAATTTTTGGCGAATTTTTGAAGAAATTTTAAAATGTATCTCTTCTTACATTTTTGACCGGATGTCATTTATTTTTGGTATGAGGCACCCCTAAAGGGTCGTGCATACGGCTTATGCTTTTTTAGTTTATATTTTTCGGGAATTTCTTAAGCAAAAATTTCGAAAATAATTCAAAATGCATCTACCCCTACAATTTTGATTCGATGTCATTTATTTTTGGTGTGAGTGCATACGGCTTGTGCTTTTTAGTCCATCGGGCAATTTTTGTATTTTTAGGGAGTTTTTGAAGAAAAAAACTTCAAAATGCATTTCCTGCTACAGTTTTGACCCTTTTTTTTTTTTTTTTTTTGGGTTTGAGGCATCCCTAAGGGGTTGAGAATACGACATTTATTTTTGGCGTGAGTGCATACGGCTTGTGCTTTTTAGTCCATCGGGCAATTTTTGTATTTTTAGGGAGTTTTTGAAGAAAAAAACTTCAAAATGCATTTCCCCCTACAGTTTTGAACCTTTTTTTTTTTTTGGGTTTGAGGCATCCCTAAGGGGTTGAGAATACGACATTTATTTTTGGCGTGAGTGCATACGGCTTGTGCTTTTTAGTCCATCGGGCAATTTTTGTATTTTTAGGGAGTTTTTGAAGAAAAAAACTTCAAAATGCATTTCCTGCTACAGTTTTGAACCTTTTTTTTTGGGGGGGGGGGGGTTTGAGGCATCCCTAAGGGGTTGAGAATACGACATTTATTTTTGGCGTGAGTGCATACGGCTTGTGCTTTTTAGTCCATCGGGCAATTTTTGTATTTTTAGGGAGTTTTTGAAGAAAAAAACTTCAAAATGCATTTCCCCCTACAGTTTTGAACCTTGTTTTTTTTTTTTTTTTTTTTTTTTTTTTTTTTTTTTTGGGTTTGAGGCATCCCTAAGGGGTTGAGAATACGACTTGCGCTTTTTAGTCGATCCGACAATTTCTGAATTTTTTGGGAATTTTTAAAGAAAAACTTCAAAATGCATTTCCTCCTACTGTTTTTATCCGATTTCATTTATTTTTGCTATGAGGTATCCTTAGGTAGGTCTCGCATATGGCTTGTGCTATTTGACTCGACTTAGGAATTTTCGATTTCGGGGGGAATTTTTGATGAAAATACCTCAAAATGCATTTTCTCCGGCAGTTTTGATCAAACATCATTTATTTTGGGGCTGAGGCATGCTTTAGGGTTTCGTGAATATGGCCTGTCTTTTTCAGTCGATGAGAGAATTTTTGAAGAAAAAAATTCAAAATGCATTTCCTCCTACAGTTTTTATCAGATTTCATTCATTTTCGATATGGGCCGTCTCTAGGGGGTCATGCATACGGCTTGTGCTTTTTGAGTGAATTGGAAAACTTTTGAATTTTTTTCGGAATTTTTGAAAAAAAAAAAATTAAATGAATCTCCTCCTCCAGCGCATAAACGCAAGTTAAATAAACTTGCACAGTAGTCAGATTTAACAACCGCACATCGACGCAAGTTAAAGAAACATTCGCAGTAGTCCAAATTAAGTACTCCGCATCAATGCAAGTTAAATAAACAAGCGCATTGGTCCGAAATGTGAACTGCGCATCGACGGAAGATAAATAAAGATGCGAACTGGTCCAAAATAAGCACCGCGCGTCAACGCAGGTTAAATAAACATGCGCACTGGTCCGAAAAAATAACTACGCTTCGACGTAAGTTGAATAGACATGCGCAGTGGTCTGAAATGCGAACCGCGCATCAACGCAGCCTAAAGAAACATGCGCACTGGCCCGAAATGCGAACCACACATCGAGGCTAATTAAATAAACATGCGCAGTGGTCCGAAATGCGAACGGCGCATCAACGCAAGTTAAATAAATATGCGCACTGCTCTGAAATGAGAACCACGCGTCAACACAAGTTAAATAAACATGGGCAATGGCCTGAAATGCGAAGCGCGCATCGGCGGAAGTTAAATAAACATGCGATCCGGTCCAAAATAAGCACCGCACATCAACGCAAGTTAAACAAACATGTGCACTTGTCCGAAAAAAAGAACCACGCATCGACGCAAGTTGAATAGACATGCGTAGTGGTCTGAAATGAGAACCGCGCATCAACGCAAGTTGAATAAACATGGGCAGTGGTCCGAAGAAACAACCATGAATCGACGCAAGTTGAATAGACATAAGAGTCGGGCATCGACGGGACTTAAATAAACATGCGTTCTGGTCCGAAACGCAAATCGCGCGTCAACGCAAGTTAAATGAACCTGCTCACTGGTCCCAAAATGCGAACTGCGCATCAACGCAACCTAAAGAAATAGGTATACTGGTCCGAAATGCGAACCGGATATCAACGCAAATTAAATAAACATGCACACTGGTCCGAATTGCGAACCGCACATAAGCGTAAGTTAAATAAACATTTGCACCGGTCCAAAATAAGTACCGATCATCAACACAAGTTAAATAAACATGCGCAATGGTCCAAAATGCGAACTACGCATCAACACAAGTTAAAAAAACATGCGCGCTGGTACGAAATGCGAACCGCCCAGCAACACAAGCTAAATAAGCAAGCACACCGGACCAAAATAAGCACCTTGCATCAACGCAAGTTAAATAAACATGCGCACTATTTCGAAATGCGAACTGCCCATTAACGCAACTTAAATAACATGCGCACTATTCAAAATAAGAACTGCGCATCAACGCAAATTAAATAAACATGCGCACTGGTCCAGAATAAGAACCACGCATCAACTCAAAGAAATATGCGCATTGGCCTGAAATAAGAATCGCGCATCGACGCACGTTAAATAAACATACGCAGTGGTTCGAAATGCGAACTACGCGCCAACGTAAGTTAAATAAACATTTGCACTGGTCTAAAATAAGCACCGCGTATCAACACAAGTTAAATAAACATTTGCACCGGTCCAAAATAAGTACCGATCATCAACACAAGTTAAATAAATATGCGCAATGGTCCAAAATGCGAACCACGCATCAACACAAGTTAAAAAAAAACATGCGCGCTGGTCCGAAATGCGAACCACACAGCAACACAAGCTAAATAAGCAAGCACACTGGACCAAAATAAGCACCTTGCATCAACGCAAGTTAAATAAACATGCGCACTATTTCGAAATGCGAACTGCCCATTAACGCAACTTAAATAACATGCGCACTATTCAAAATAAGAACTGCGCATCAACGCAAATTAAATAAACATGCGCACTGGTCCAGAATAAGAACCATGCATCAACTCCAAGTTAAAGAAATATGCACATTGGCCTGAAATAAGAACCGCGCATCGACGCACGTTAAATAAACATACGCAGTGGTTCGAAATGCTAACCACGCGCCAACGTAAGTTAAATAAACATTTGCACTGGTCTAAAATAAGCACCGGCCATCAACGCAAGTTAAATAAACATGCGCACTTCTCCGAAATTCGAACCGCACATCAACGCAAGTTAAATAGACATGCGCAGTAGTTCGAAATGCGAATCACGCTCCAACGCAAGTTAAATAAACATTTGCACTGGTCCAAAATAAGCACTGCGCATCAACGCAAGTTAAATAAACATGCGCACTGGTCCGAAATTCGAACCGCGCATTAACGCAAGTTAAATAAACATGCGTAATGATCCGAAATTCGAACTGCTCATCAACGCAAGTTAAATAAACATGCACACTGGTCCAAAATGCAAACCGCGCACCAACGCAAGTTAAATAAACATAGGCACACGTTTAAAATAAGCACCGTGCATCAACGCAAGTTAAATAAACATGCAAACTGGTCCGGAATGCCAACCGCGTATCAAGGCAACCTAAGAAAACTTGGGCTGTCCGAAATAAGTACCGCTCATCAACGCAAGTAAAATAAACATGCGCATTGGTATGGGATAAGAACCGCACATCAACACAAGGTAAATAAACATGCGCACTGATCCGAAATAAGAACAGCACATCATCACAAGGTAAATAAACATGCGCACTGATCCGAAATAAGAACCGCACATCAACACAATGTAAATAAAGACGCGCATTGATCCGAAATAAGAACCGCACATCAACACAAGGTAAATAAACGTGCGCACTGATCCGAAATAAGAACCGCACATCCACAAAAGGTAAAAAAAAAAACAAAACATGGGCCCTCGTCAGAACCGCATATCAACGGAAGTTAAATAAACATGTGCACTGTTCCAAAATGGGAACCGCGCATCTACGCGAAATTAAATAAACATGCGCACTTGTCTGAATAAGAACCGCGCATCAAGGCAAGTTACATAAATATGCGCACTGGTCCGAAATGCGAGCGTTGTTTGAAGGTATCTATCCTGTCTACCAGAGATACAAAAAATCTGTTTCCCATTTTTCTGAGAAAGAAATCTTTGTATGCATTTATCGATCTATGTTCTGGTCCGGTGCTAAATTAATTATTGGGCTAGCTCTTTGCCGTCTCATCTTTTGAAGCCCAATTTTTTTCAGGAAAATTCCCGTACTCATGCACGCTGGGATTGGTTTTATTGCTTTTCGTAAGCTGGGACTTTGTCCTTGGACAAACTTGTTTTTTTTTTTTGGTTACCAGTCAAAATACTTCCACAATTTTCATCGGATTGCCTTGAAAGCATAAAAATTCACTAGGAAATCTTCTCTTGGAAAGTCACTTTTTGGCGAGCCGCCAAAATTGCCTAAATTGGAGGGGGCATTTAAAAAATTACCTTCATGCGACCGTTTGAAAGTTTTAGGGGTTAAGATTTTAAAAGTAGTTCTACTAGTAATTTTAGTCAGAGCGCTTTCATTTTTTAGGCTTCTTTGAAATTTACTTTTCTGAACTCCACCAAAAATTGTCAGTGACTTGAAATAATTCATTTCCCCTCTTTGACCATTTTCCGGGCTGTGTTGTCGCTTGTTTATCGCACGGCTATGTTCTTAAATGAAAGCTGAGTTTAGTCGCAAATCCCTGGTCGGCGTCACGTTGGCTTACACGTATAACCAGTGAATTCCCCATTGGTTTCGAAGTTCATTTCGTTAACTCCTGCGATTTCCTATTATTTCTTTATACCTGAGTGCACTGTCACTCTATGCGTGTAATAGTTGCAATTTAAAGTTAATATCACTTTCGACACTTAGTACCAGTAAAGCCACTGTTCAGTATCAATTTCAATTGAAATCAAGCTTGATCACGCTTAAAAAAATGACAATATGGTTTACAAAATGGAAACTTGTGTATAGCCCACACACACAACAAT
The DNA here is from genome assembly GCA_949752745.1 of Protula sp. h YS-2021. Taxonomy (NCBI): domain Eukaryota; kingdom Metazoa; phylum Annelida; class Polychaeta; order Sabellida; family Serpulidae; genus Protula; species Protula sp. h YS-2021. The sequence goes on along the minus strand of OX457029.1, from coordinate 42,450,898 downwards.
AGCATACGGCCAATTCAGTGAATAAGCGGTCTTGAAAATGGTAGTCAAAGCATTTCAGGCTAACTCTACAATTTTTAAGCCCCAAATTAGGATATCTATAGGTAGCCGAAAGCCTTTTAGTCCATCTGTTGTAGGCCTGATTGAGTTGGGCCATCGGTAGATAGCCTGACATTTTTAGGCCAACAATATATAGCCTGAATATAGTCTTGGCCTGTAACATATATATTACCTTGTTATAAATCAGTGAAATAAACGTTAAGTTAAAGATTTTTATTTTTTAAAAAGTTTCATTTGCTTAGCTTAGGCAAGGATACACCCCGGGGACTACTTGGTATCATATGTGCAACCTTGCATGTCCATATTCTGAGATCAGAACGGTCGGAACGATGTGCTTGTTTCGTTAAAACAGGGGGGTAATTTTCATTCAGTACCCTGTGTCCCCAAACGAACACGTATGGTAACCAAACTGTACGTGGGTACCATCCTCCAACCCTCCCCCGCCCAACCCGGGATATGGCATTTCAGCAGTTACATCCCTTGGATCAAGCTCTTTTGTTCAATATATTGATCTAGCTGTTATTTTGATTCAATTCAAATGTTGTTTCAAATTTATTCTTTTTTTTAAATAGCTTCTTCGGTACACATAAGCGAAGGTCACAGAAATGAAGGTTGTAGCACTGTTCTACACTTTTTTTTACCGCATGTGAATGTAACTTGTTTGTGTCGATGTACATGGTCATTGTGATCTCGATATCGCGTTTAGCCACAGCCAATACGCATTTTTGCTGTGTCCGGGTACCGGTCCCAATCATGTAAAATCGTGGATTTCTTTTTCAATCTATTTTAGCTTGTAAAAACCATTGATAATTTTCTTTTGATACTAAATTCACTTTAATCAAACCTTGTACCTGGTCTTTCCGCAGAATATCTTTTATTTACATATACCCCCATTCGGTTCCGCACCAAGGTAGACACTATAATTATTTATCAGAACGCTGAAAATCATATTTTTCGCCAAGTGTCTTGAAAAGAATAGCCATTTTATTACGCATATCGAAAAATAAGGATAATTTTTAAAATGGCTGCGATGGGGATACTCGGATTTTTACTTCTCACGTACACAGTTGGTAAGAATGTGTCACATTTTATACCAGATTTTTAACGTTTTGTTTAAAAGGAATGACGGAGGGGTGGCACGGGCGATTATGTAAGACTTTCCTTCGTCGGGCTGGCATTGTCGCATCAGTGGGCGCATCCTGCTGTATGTTTGTATGTATGTATGTATGTATGTATGTGTGTGTATGTGTGTGTGTATGCATGTAAACTTTACTTAAATTGCTTAGATAGTCCTCTCTTGAAAAATCCGCCATCTACCAAAACTTGCCAAATGGTGGCATTTCATTGGGGTGGCAAATTTTCAAAATGTTTTTTTTTTTTGGCAACCTACCAAATGACGATGTTTTAAATTTTTTGGGAGCCGATTTTCAAAATGCTTCACGTCATATTTGATCCAAAGTAAGGCCTGGCTTGAAAATTGGACCTTTATGATCCATCAGAGATCGGAAAAATACCGGCTTTTTTCAGTATTAAGTTTTCAATTTTAGAGGAAACGCCACCCAAGTGAAATTGGGGTTTCGCAAGAGGGACCTAAAAGAGGGACCTAAAATTTTATACAAACAATTATCAATGTACGAATGTATGTGTCGGTCGGTAACTATATATTTGGGTGAAAGGAGGTTTCTTTAAATTAAATTTGATAGTCAGCGCTTCAGGTGCGAAATTTACCAGGAGGTCTGCGTTTGGTTAAAAAATGCGCGTGTCCAGGGACAGGTCGGCCACCATTCAGTAACAACTCGCTTTTATGAAAGAGTATTTCTTACTCCAGGTCAGAAAATGCAAACCAGTGTGCCACTTTTTTGCGGAATCGCGGTACTTCACCGAATAGATGCTTATATTTTACCAACAATAGACACTAATATCTCGACGAAAATACCCTGATGTTTCGCCGAATAAAATGCTTATAGTTTACCGAATATATATTGGTATTTTGTAGAATAGGAACGAATAATTCGTCTTTGGTCAAGTCTTTTACTTTTATGTCATTTTAACCATTTATAACTTCTTGGTTGTGGAAATAAATAGGAAAAGATCATTTATAAATACAAATTTTGTTTTGTCAAATTTAAAGTGCCGTCATTGAAGTATTAAGATACGTTTATGCGCATTTCCATTTGGCTACAAAAATGACTGATGCAAAAACATTAGCGTTTGTCAGGCTGGCGAATAAAACGTAGAAAACAGTTCATAGCTTAGTTTAGTTACATCCATCTTAATTAACGAGTTGGCTTTATTCTAATGCAAATTTGATCAAACACAAATTTTATGTTTCTACAGAACGAAATGGGAATACAATAATAAGTTGAATCCCTGCTATTATTTTCAACAGAAAAAAATAACATTAACACTATGATCACAAATAAGAAAGGGGTGTTACGGCCGATTTTAAAATAATTCAGTAAAAAAATGGACCTGGTGTATAGAATTTGAAATAACAAAAGATACCCACAAAGCAGATAACGTATTGAAAATCGCCTTTTGGAGGTGACGATTTATCTCAATATTTTGCGCTCGCATCTTCGTCGCTTGCATTTTTTTTAGAACAAACAATTCAAAACTCGTCAAAACAATAATTTGTGAATTACTAATATGTATTACGTCGTGTGTATTATGTCAAAAAAAAAACTAGAACCTCACTTCGCTAGCGAAATGTTAAACACTTGACAAAAATTAAAACGCAAAAATACTTCCTCCAATGGGTTATTTCTTGAATAGTATATTGCAAACAACACAGCTTGAATATGTCTTATAAGCCGAGTAGTGTTTGGTTTCTGTTGACTTCAGGTTTTATTGACTGATCTAGCATACGCCGTGTTAGCTATTTACGCAGTGAGAGCTCGCACAAAGCTCACTGTGCAACTGTGTGTGATGTGGGTTAAATGCTACGCATTTACTTGCAAAAAATGCACTCTTTTCACCTGGCGTTTTAACAAAGAAAACGAAATCAAAGACGAAAATAAAAAGTGACATGCACATGTTCAGATCAAGCTCTTCATAAGTCCCAAGTTTCATGGTCGTAGGGCCCATAGTGTCAGAGGAGAAGAAGACACAAAAAATCGGAAAAAGTGTCAAGAAGAAAAAAAAAAGGACGAATTTTGCTCGCACAAATTCATATAACTCTTGCAAGCCAAAGGCTTGTCAAGTGTTAAAAAGAAGTTTCGGCGCGGGCCTCGTTCAGCCTTTTTGAGGAAAATAAAAATTCGCCTTCCCGGTCAGATGTCTAAATCTTCATGATTATATCCAACATAATTTAGGAATTTTTAGAACAATCAAAAATTCTCTCATCTTTTAATCTACAAACCGAAAATTCTGCTGTTTATGCGTCAAGCATATTGAACTTGATAGTATCTGAACTTTCTACGTGTGCAAGTATCTGTGAATAGGCTGTGGAAAAAATAGAAAAAGGCACGTTAAAATCTATTGACTGTTATTACACGGAATAGTTTGCGAAGATGAATGCCTCTCATAGCTCTGGATGACCCCTACTTAAGTTCCCTTACAGTGTAAAATTGCTTGCATGCATAACAAGAATGTTTTTGAAAAACATGCGATTTGGTTTAAATAGGTTTATATACATTGCCCAAGATATCTTTTGACAAGGGATTATAAATGCGGAAACAAATATAAATGAATCCATGAAAAGCAATAAAGAGCTTTCAGGGCCCATTCTTTAGTATGTTTGCATGGGAGGTAGGTAAAGTCGTTTATTTATTTATTTTTGAAAAGATTATTGTTAGCATAAAAGGCGCAAAATTAAAACATTAAACTCATATATATTTGCTCCTGTGGTAAAACCCGACAATACCCACTCCCCCCTCCCCCCCCCCCCCCCGCTGCCTCACAGATATTAGGCCTTATAAAATAACGAATCATCACACAGTCCATCTTGATCATATCCTCCCTCAGTACCTTAGACCGTTCATTACAGGTGTTTTTGGCTCTTGTGATGAGGGGACCATGCTATCCTGCCATGAGGCTTCTGGAATGGGTGACTTTCTGGATGCACAGGGCTGGGGTGTCCATCCACAGCACCCTTACGACGAACGCCTGTACACTCTTGATAAACCTTACCTCAAACTCTACTGCAGGTAAACTACTTTTACCGGCTTTATGATCCTTATTAATTTTATCGCACATTTTCAGGGGGCGGGAAGGGGTACTTTTGCGGGTTGTTCGGAACTGTCCTCTTCCAAACTCTCAGGTGTTATTGTCTGTCTGTTTTTTTTTCTGATTGCATGTTCTAGTTGCTCCTAAACCCACGAATGTTTAATTTTGCAAAACGTGGTGTTTTTTTCTGTTAATCTTACAGTTGGCGCTAAGGGAGGCCTAACAAACATTTGTTGAAAGAGGGTATTTTTCAAACTTCCACAATTTTTCAATTGTGTGCCCCCGGAAACGTTTTAGAAACAGTTATCAAACATTGTGTTTCAGTTACTCTGTGGCAGAAGTACATTTGGTGTCTTATTTCGTTGTTTGTCTTCAAGGATTTACAATGCACAATTGAGATAAAAAGTACTACCAAGGCTAATGACTAAATGTTAGTAAGAAACCGTTAATTTAAACTTAAAAAATACGACTGTTTGTTGAAGACTGTTCGGCAAATTCAAGGCCTGCTTGGACACTGATGTCCTGAGCACCTGCAGCAGTGAATCTGAGATGTACCTTATTGGTGCAAACCAAGCCCTGCATTTCTTATGTGGCGAAAGTTACAAGGGTACGCTTTTTACTACAGATTAAATTAATATTTCGTACCACAGTATCAAGTACATGTTCATGATCACCACTTACCTGTATTGTTGCATAAAAGTTTAAATGGAATAGATCTTTTTCTTATATACCAAACAATGCAATCTTAATCCAGCCCAATCTGTTGAACTGTTTTAAAGACATTAGTAAAAAAAACTGTCGCTTTATTTCGTTAAACGAGCTTTTAAGCGTATTTTCCCTTCTCCACTCTTAGATGTGTTCTCCTTGCGGTTTATTCCTTTCACGCAACAGAAAAACAAATCATGCAGCAGATGGAACAGTTCTCTCCGTCCAATCACTCACAGGTCAATCAGATATGGGAAAACACTTTGTAGTACGTCACTACTGTGAGAATGACATTCCTTTTCGGCCCACCCAAGAGGTGCAAAGTCACTCGGACTTACCGATAGAAGGTGGGAAGAAAAAAATAAGCTAAAAATCACTATTCCTTATGGATGATTTGTCCTGCTTTGGAGGCTAGGTCTGCAAATACACTGAGTTTCACCGCTAAATGAAGGGCCTGCATCGAACAAGATTTGAGATCTCAGATTCAAAAGCTGGGGGAAACCGTGCCTCCCTGCTTGTTCTGGTACGCAACTTGTCTGGAAAAAAACTAGGACACATATGACCCTTAATATGTATCCCTCACCAAGAACGTGACACGTCTGTTTGGGTGTCCCTTTCAGGGGGAGGGGACGAAACGTACCCCCCCCCCTCCCCTCGTTCAAAATTATGGTCTTGCACCACATCTGGAGGGAAGACAACGCTTCCTGTAATACTAGCATTTTGGCTTGAGGGGAGCTAAATACAGGGCTAACCTTTCCTCCCTCCGTAAAGGTTTGCAATGCAGTCGGCCCTTTAGGTTGCTACTGACAAACCTAGGAGAAACTCACGGAACTCATACTCACCCTTTGTTCCATGAGGATACCTTGATTATGACTGGATATCCTTAAATGTTGATCTGCCACGGGGTACGCATGGGCGGGTTAGATTATGCCTTGTTTTGGGATTGACTCTGACTTTTTCAGGTTTACCTCTAGCCCTATCTGTATGGTTTCTTCGACTAATTGTAGGGTATGGTGGTTGGCTGTCTGTGTACATATGTGTACCAGAAACCAGTCGTCCAGATATTGGACTACTAACATACCTTGTGGCGGGGTCCATGTTTTGCATTTAGTGATCTTTAAAAAAAAACGTATGGGGCAGTAGACAGACCGAAGAGGAGAGCCAGAAACCAGAAGCATTTTGTTCTGTTTGGAAGCACAGATAATTTCTACCTGAGTGGTGATGAGATCTATCGATGTACTCGCAGGCACGGGGTCACGTGGTCTCAAATTTTCCAACCTAGATTTAAGGGCGTTGAGTGCATGGTCCTGAAACGACAAGGAGACGCTCCCATAGCCTTTTTTTCTCCTCCAGTTGAATTTATGAATCGCCTTTGACTGGTGGTATCCAAACAGTGCGTTTAACTGGCTGCTCCAACGGCTCGATCGGGATACTCTCATCACGGATCGGGCGGATGTAGCAGCGGTTTGACGGGTGGAAGCGTGACATCATTCGGCTCTCTCATCCATCCTGATGAATTCGTTTGATCGGACCAGTACAGCGTCGGCTATGCCTTCACTTGGGTTCAATACAAATCCTGGTGTGGCAGTGCGGAATGGGATGTCATCCTAATAGGGGGGGGGGCATATCTGTCTTGCAAAGGTGTGCCACATGTCACTTGCAGCAGGTGAAATGATACATCTTCTGCCATCGGCGTCGAGGCTGTGCACTCTTCACCTGACGGGTTGAGGTCCGGGGAAGAGTGAGTGTGGATATAGCAACGGCCTGCTGCTACTGGGTCCTTCAGGAACCATCGTCTCCGGCCCGGTGACCTTACACAGTCCAAACGCTCGTAGTAGTAGCTGGAATTGCGGGGTGGCGGATAATTCTTCGGTGTCTACGCCTCCCCTGGACTCCTCGTAGTCCTCGTCAGAAGCCTCCTCGTCTGTTTTGTTTTTCTTGATTAGTAGTAACCCCTCATGAGATTATATCCATTTGTCTCTGTTCTTAGTAAAGGAAAGCAGGGCCGAATCCTGAAATTGAAAGAGTTCGTCTTCCTCGACAAGGCAGAAGCCCGACACTTGACCTGATGGAGGTGCCAATAGCTTGCCTTTCTTCGCAAGCCCGTCTCGTGACTCTGTACAGTCCATTTCAATTCTTGTAACTGGGCTGTATTTGGCCTGGACTGTCAGAAAAGCCGACAAATTCATTACTTTTTCGTGGAAGGGTGGTGGCTTGGGGACTGTAACAACTCCTAATGTGGAGTATACCATGATGGCCCACTCGAGCCGTAAAAATAGCCCTCGAGTCCCGATGGGTCACTGTCACTTGTCCACTTGAGGGGTGAGATGTGTTTTCGGCCTCCTCCAGATTTTTGCCGTCTCCGAGTGCATAGTAGCACACGAATTGGCGTTCCCATGTCAGAGACATGTCCAGTTATGCCATAGTTTTAGAATAAGCCGTCGCTTTCTTTGTGCTGTTTTACTTTTTCTGAACTGGTGGGGCATTAGATTCGGCCCCAATGTCCACATGGACCTGTGATGTTACTCGGTTCAAACTAACTGAGCTAGCCTTTTTCATGGGGTCCCCTAAGTTCTCAGTACAAAAAGGGTTTGCGGCTACAGTCTTTCTTTTGGCACGTCTCCGTTGTTTTGGAATGGCATCCGACTGATGGCTTTCCCCTCCTGTTTCGACAAATGGCAGTTCTCTACATGGGTTAAAGTGCCGTCCCAAAGGGGGCAAGCCACAGGTCCGTTTACACATGTCACAAACCGAATGCTGGTTGTGAGTGGCGGATGGATGTGTACAGAAAAAATTCACCGAGACTGACTGTAGACTGGCCTCTGCCATGTCTGAAAGGCAAGCAGAAAAATGAGCATAGGATCACCACAACTATTACCAGCAAACATAAGTTAATCTGACAGCAAAAACTTATTGCATGTGTCATCATGGCACCGAAAAATTGGTGTCTGCAATCCCAGACACTCTTGGCGATAAGAGGTGCTATAGAAGCGTCAAGGTCCCTTTCGTCCGAAGCGGACCGTACGGTGCGGTCAGCGTGGGTCGGAGACGGATCGGACCCTTACTAGAGCCAAGTGCCACAGCACAGTGGCCCGAAGACCATCTTGTGCCATGATGGTTCGATAGTGGAGTTGAAACGGTTCTAAACGGGCCTGCGGTAAATAACCATGCCACGATGCCTAACAACGCTAGCCACATCTCTTATCTCCCGGTCATGGTGTAGTAACGTCTCCCATATTTTCGAGGGAACATTTGTCATACGGAGTGCATACGATTAAGAACTGTCCAGACATGGATGGCACAGTAAGCTGCGAAAAGCTTGGAGTGAAAACAGGCAACTGTGGACTGAAATTACATATTACAACTCCTAGTTAATATGTGAAATTAAATCAGCTGAAATTTCTTCGAGCGGTGTCTTCTTGTTTAGAAGAAATGCATCAACATGTCACCGCTACGTGTAAATCCACCACTATCAGACCGAAGTTACAGATGCAAGAAAGTCCGCTTCTACCGAACCATTTTTCTTTTTAAAATTTCAGCCTATGATGAATCAGTTCTTTTAACATGACATATGGAAGATGAAATAACACCATTCAACTGAGCCCCTCGACGAAATTTGAGGGTCACAAACAATGGCGTGTGCTTGCTAACTGACCCTTAAGAGAAGGCCCTATCACAAAAGTGGAGTAATTCAATGTGTAGTTTCCCCCTTCTGATTGGTCTTTGAGGGATCAGGTTAACGGAACTGTTTGAACTGCTACAGAAAATTTTCCAGTGTGTAAAAGGAATAAACCGGGAGGAAACCCATTTAAAAGTAGAAAAATCGAATTCGAAGCTGTTGCGAAGTAAAAAGAAACGTATTTTACAGAGTATATCGAGAAGCATCAAAAGTGTTTTGGGAGTATCGTGATGGAGCACTTCGGGGACTGTGGACCCCATGCCCAGAAAAATCAAAATGTGTCTCACTTCTGCAAGTATGACATTTTTTACTTGAATCATAGTTATATTTAGGAGTGTGGGTTATGTAAAGGTTTTCGGGTGTGCTGTCATGGATGAAAACATGATAAGTGCTCTCATAATAATCACTTTTTTGCATAAACACTACTTTTAAAATATAAAAATCTTGGCATTTATTCCAGCTTCCGTTAATTTTCATTTAGAACCATTACTTGTTCTGTATCAGTTAAATTATATTTGCCGCAATGCGGCCTTTAACCTAAGGATATAATTACGCAGTATTAAGTGTGAATTTAAGTTTTCTTGATATGAGTTTGAAAGGACTACAAAAGACAAGAGCTCATCCATTTTTTGAAATATGTTGTGTCATATTTGATAATAAAAACAAGCGCTTTCTTAAAAGCGATGTTTTCAAATCTCTCAAGAGAACATAATAAATGATAAAATTCTTCTTCAGCATTGTAAATAACCTTATCATTTAAAGGCACATCATGCGTACACATGTTTTAAATAAAAAAAGTCTTAAGTATTTTAGTCTTTAAAAATTGAGAATAAAAATTTTCTGTAATAAAAACGGACAATACAACTAGCAGAATAAATATGAGTTCCAGAAACTTATACATTTTCGTGCAACGGAACACCATGGTTTGTATATTATTATTTTTTCTAACTTTTCAGGAGCACAAAAATACCTAAAATGAAATTTAAAATCTTAGGTGAATGATACTAAATCTTAGCTCTAGTTGAATATATGATAACTCAAATAGCAGAGCCCTCAATAATGGTTCCTTTAGATACATGTGGATAACGTAAGTTGTGAAATTTTATATCGTGTCAGATTACTGTGGGTAGATACAGCATTTTTTTCATCCCAACACCCACCAATCACCCCATAAGACAGTTAGAGACATAAAATCTAGAACTGTTTTGAAAAATGGTATTTTAATTTTGAGGTGCATGAGTTTTTTATTAAAAATTAAATTGCGATACGAGGTGGATATTAACCTCTATGAAGTATGGTAGACACATAGATCTACTTCACATGGCAGATATGGGACTTTGTACTTGTACAGGATACCACAGGCATTAACAGCTCCTTCTCTGTACCACAATCTGTATATCAGAAAATGTTTTACTTAGATCTATCTATTTTTGATGTATTTAAGGTTGTATGAGAGCTGTTTGATCACAGTCTTGAGGGTTGTTTCACCCATAAAAACGTACATGTTAGTATATATCTTATTTTTCACAGAAATATGAAAGAAAGCGAATCATGCCAAATAAAATATGTGGACACTAAGTGTGGACACAAAACTGGTAGTTGGGCCAGAAAGTTTATCGGCAAAATGAATTACCCGGTTTTGAATTATTTTCGATGTGACACAGGTACTACAGTATAAACCCTTATATTTTATATACACATTTTAATTTATTATAAGCATTTATAAACATGGCTATAAGCATTTTAATAGTTTTCGTGAATCCTACGCATATCCTTTCTATAATATAAGTGGGAAAATGGAAGGAAGTTTCCTCCTCTGAAACAAGAAGATTTAGTTTAACGCAAAATTTCAAGATTATTGCACAATCCTCGAAACCCAATTGAAGAACAAAGTGTGGCTAAGATTTTCAAAACATCGTGACATCTGCTCGAACATAATAGCTTAAAGGCACAAATTTCTTCAAAAAGCGCCTTCTTATTAAAATTCCACTACAATTACTTTGTATGAGGAAAATTTTTGACAATAAATTTATTGCAAATCTGTAAAGCAATAAATTGGTAAATTAGGAGAAAACAATATTGTATCAAATATAAATAAGTAAACAAAAGTAAACAAAATTATTATGATTTTTAGATGTATCGGCAGAATATCCACAGCAGAAAAGCTGTAAGTAAATATTAAACTAAATCATCGTTGACCCCTGAGTGAAACTGATTTCTTTGCATTATAGTCTTAAAATGTAAACAGCTAAGAACGACTACTGACAGTCCATAAGGACCTTTCTTTAAAATTGGTAGAAAGTTCTGAATTTTCATTAAAATGTAAAGGATTTTTAGACTTCTTATTAGCAAAGAAATATTAGTAAAGTTTTCTTTTGTATGCTTTTGCACAATGTATGCATTCTTTACTAAAATAAACTTAGCATTTTAATTTAAATAAAATAGATTTTACATGTGTCGCAGATAAAAGTGAATAGGTTACACCGATTGTTTTTCACAGATATTTTTCATATTTTCTAAAATGCGAGCTATAAAATATAACAGTTCATAACTTAGGAAAGAAAAACTACTTCAAAGCAGAAAATCAAAATATAAAATAAAATCTTCACTTTATCTGCAAAAGTAATTCTTTATTAGTTGGTTACTATTTCAGTGGCTATTATTTATATGTTAAACTGTCTATTTGTGTTCTCTTTTAATCAGTTAAATCAAAGTTGATATCATTCGGAATGGCCATGCTGGGACTGACGCTAATGTGTGGGCTTTGTGTCATTATGGTGAAAAGAAAATGGAACAAGTCTAACGGGTCCACTGCTGACCGATCAGCCGCTGGTAGCACGTCTGACCGTGAGGGTAAGGCACTTCACACACAACTATTTCAAACTCTCAAACTCTGTTTGATCACGAGTTAGTGTAAGGTTCTTTTGCATACTGTGATTAAAGTGGCACTTTTTTTAGTATTGTTTGTCTTTACTTTTCTGAAGTGTAACTATTTGTTTGTCAAACCTCCCAAAGTGAATTTTAATAGGATATAAAACTTGAACATTTGTCAAACTTTCAATCTGAGAACTGTATATCAAAGGTTCAAATTTCAGTTTTGGCTCATTTAACCTAGTTTTTGACTGTCACCCGAAAAGATAAGACTTTCATTCATACTTAAATCAAATCATATCCTGAACATTCATTATATTTTGTACTGATTGTTTTGGACCTCTTCATTCTATTGGCTTCTTAATGGTTTGAATTTAAATCACGGGAAGTTACGAATTTAGATTCAGGTACGGACATTGAAGATGACACAGAAGAGCACAATGTGGCAGGATCAGATGACATCTTAGAGCAGCATGTGGCAGTGTCAGATGACATGTCAGAGCACGTAGTGGTAGTGTCGGATAAGAAGAAACTGGTTTCGGTCTGAGTTAAAGGCACAAAATGTCGCGTTTCTTGTATTCAAACAAAGCAAACTCATCTCAAATTGTTCGTGAAATAATGCAAAATCGACACTGAGCTTCTTAATTTTGCTGTAATTTATTAATATTAATGACATTTTTGGAAGGTTACCATTTCAAAAAATATTTTGGAACCTTATTGTTGATATTTTGATTTTCGGGGCAAGCTTTGTAATGTTGCAGTGCAATATGTATTTTATCTGATTTGTATAACTCTGTCTCCCAAATAAAGTCAATGTTTAACTTTATTTTAAACTGTAGTTTTATCTACACAGCGACAGATTTGACCTTTTTGCACTCGGGTTTTCTAACCAAAATAAGAAATATGTTTGTAATTGCCTAATTCTAGCAACTGTTTTAAGTGGAGTATTTAGCTGTTCATTGTTTTATCTACATAGTATCAAATATGGTACTCGACATGATTCATGATGTTCGACTATCATTAAAGGTCGCTTTTAGCATGCAGATAGCCCGCAAATACTGCTTTCATTAAGGGCACTCGGTGGCCATCTTATAGAAATATGCATGGACGAACAAAAGAAAGTATACATTATATTTTTATATAATGAAAATAAAAATGTCTAGATTCTAAAATTTCGAATATAAGATTGCCTTTCAATTACGAGCCTTGGCTTCAATAAGCATCTTTTTAGGTATTGCAAGCATTTGATCATGATGCGTTGTGTTCTATCAGTACTGTGTTTATTTTTTTCACCATAAACTCAAAGTTCTTGAAGAATTGGAAGTTTCATTGAAAGTGTTTTGTGCAATGCAAAGTAAGCATGCCACGATTTGCAAAAATCTTCAGCAGATTGCTGACATGCTGAAAGCGGGAAGTTCTGTGAACCGGATTTCTAGCAGATTTGGGTGTACTTGTGTTGTAATATCGGTTTGCAACAACGATACCAAGAAACAGGAATCACGTTAGGTCCGCCGCGAAGTGGTAGTCCACTAGTTACTACGGCTGCACAAGACCAACACGTGCGACTTATCCACTTGCGTAGCAGATTCCAAACGGCAACTGAAACGGCGGTGATTACATCAGGATCAAACAATAACCAGATAAGTTAACTGACGGAGACCAGAAGACCAGCCGAACACGTGCAAGCTGACCATATTGCAAAAGAGTGCTATGCGAACGACTACGGAAGGACTGGAAGAGAAAACAGAGTGGCTCACAGTAGCCTTATCGCAACTGGTTGCGAATAATGTTTTCCATTGAACCTCGGTTTAGTTTATACATGCCGGCAGACAGCGCGTATATCGGAAAATCGGACAGCGACACGGTGGACAGAGCGTTTTCCAAGTTGACATATTTGATGGCGGTTTGCTTATGGTTTGGGATTCAATAAAGTCACAGCTGTAGATCATTGACGGCAATCTGACCGCAAAACAGTATATCGACACCGTACTTATTTGGCAGGTGGTGTCCTATATCCAGCAAAACAATAACACAATGTTATGCAAGATAACACTCCATCACATGTTACTAGAACAGTTTGTGGCCACTATGTGGCTACTATATTCTCCGGATACGAATCCACTGGAACACCTCTGGGACCAGAAATTACGCGGAACAAACCCTCTTCCCAGAAATCATACAGAACTTCGACAAGCGTTAATCGAAATGTGGCAGCATTACCCACAGTGTCAATCAATCGACTCATTTGATCAATGCAACGTAGAATTCAAGCTATTTGTAACACACGCGGAGGTCACACGCGATATTGACACATTGCTCAATTGACATTTCTTCATGAACAGTTAAAACCTTATGTGAGTTTTCAGAAAGTACATTATCTAAAAGTAAACGACATTACGTTTTTAGTTTTATCAGAGCTTGATGCAATAAAATTTCGTTTGACAGTTTTAATGTCATACAGGTATAATTAAGGTAAATACAAAATTTGAATATTCTGTATACTTTCTTTGTTCGTCCTTTTCTTTGCCAGGTTGGAGATCGGACGGACACGCACACAAAATCAATATGTCCAGCGCCATGCGCGGACACATAATTACGTGCCGTTTTGCCTTTTATTTCACCAGTTTCCACCAGTCGGCAATGCAACGAATAACCGTTACAACGTCTATGAATCTAGTTGACCGTGGTGAATTAGGTTTGTTATCATGCATAAGTAATCAACAATCCACAAGATACTGCACTTGTTTATTGTATTTTAAACTTTGTTGTTGTTGACAATTTTATTGTCTTCATTGTCCTTGATTTAGTTAATTTGTCACTGAAAAGTGTTGAGTAATAAAAGAAATATTTTAATTCATGATTAATGATTCATGACTAAGCTATATATGTGTTCCTACGCACAGCAAAGAAATCACTCCACATAGGGTGTTGACTAATAAATCAAACATCCTAAGGTACACTATTAAAGTAGTGCGCTCCATGACTGAGCTATATATGTGTTGCAACGCGCAGCAAACAAATCTACCCAAATATTTTCTACTAGTCAGCTTGTAATAATAACTGTACTTTACCACCAGCAAAAACACTTTAAAGGGACTATTCTAGTTATTCTGCTGTTAAATTGAGAATGTCCGACTGAAATACTGGCAGTAACATGCAACGCAGTTATTTCTACCAAAAGCTCGCAATGTTTAAAAACACCTGCAAGGATAATAGAATAGGTAGCCATTTTATCAGGACGTCAACGTACTTTAAAATGTCAACATTACATTTTTTAAAAATCTATAGCTTCGTTGGCTATACCAAAATCCAAACTTGCACTATTATGTGTGCATTTATCATAAGTATATTATATTGCGTCAAACAACATATAGTTTTTTTTATTAGTTTGTTAGGTGGTAGTAGTTATCGTTTAATGACTGATTAGTTTGGAGTTGGTTGAATCCTTCTGTCTAAGATGCACAGTATTCTCACTGCTCGTGTAAAACAGGTAATAGGCTAACGAACTCTGAAATAAATCAGAAAGGATCACGTTATCAATTAAATAAAGTTATTTACATTTGCAAAGTTTCACTTCCCTTGTGTCATTAAGTTCGTATTGGAAAACAATTTTTTCTCTTTTTCTCTACAAACCTTTTCCGCTCGTCAAAACGCAAATGAAGGAAAGTTTCAATTTTACATGAGTGTCGAGGTGGGGGTAGGGTATCTACTCTGGTATAGTGTGACATTTTGAAGCGAAAGATGTCTTAGATGTTGTGTTTTTTTCATTACAATTTCATGCCGCATTTGAAAGCTCGAGTAGCCTTAACTGTAGCCAGTGGACAGCGAAATCTTACATAAGCAGGCAGTGTTCGTTTCGTGTGGTGCATTGCACAAAGAAAGAAAAATCGATGTAGGCATTTTGTGGTAGCAAGGCAGGAATGGAAAAAAGGACAGGTTATGTGTATTGGTGATTATGTGCTTTAATATTAGTACACTTGGAAAAATTTCCCGATGTAATTAAGTTCGTATTGTAAAAGGATTTTATTTTCTCTGCAAATCGTTCCGGTGGAACACGAACAGCTTGAGATCCGAAAGTTTACATGTGTAGAAGGAATATCCTTTCTGATGCTGTGTGAAATTTTAACAAAAACGTAAGGAGCCTTAGCTAACGAAACTAAACAGTAAGCGCTTACGGGCTTTGTGTTGCCGAACTAAGAAATTAATGCGGACTATTGGTAGCAAGGTATTCCCTGTAATGGCCATTAGGTGCTTTAAAATCAGTATTAAAGGTAGAATTGCCGAAAACATATAGACCTATAGTTTGTCGGACCGTCATAATTTTGAAACCCCGTTCTAGCCTACCCGTACTGAATTTTCTCTTAACTCCCACCCTCTGTTTTAGCTCTGTAAATAAAATTATGTAGTACGTAAGAAATACGTAAAATATAACCTGCTGTGTGTGTACCATTTTATAATTACCACAACTGACTTCAGGCAATTTTCGCTTTTTTTCAAAATTGTCTTTGGTGGGATCTGATGATTGTCGCGAAGTGTTTTTGATCCATGATTTCATTTAGTAATCTAGACTCAGAATGCAACACCTCACGTTCCAGTTGAAGTCGCTTTCCAAATAGAACAAACCTTCTTGAATATCAATCATAACTTCAATCGGTACAATGATAAAATTGAAATTCTACCGTCTACGATAACATGCTCCTGTCGATTTTTGACATGTGTGCTCGCATATGTTGTTCAAGAAAAGTGTCAGTACAATATAGTTTAACAAATCACATTTACAGAAATAAATACCACTAGGGTCGGAAATCTGCTTTTTGGGAGAGAATAAGATTTGTTGCAAACAAATCAACTGTTTTTATAGGTAAATCAATCATAATCTGTTCTTAAAAAGTTCACTATCTGAGACGGAAGAATCTTTGAAGGAAGAATCTTGAGGCTGGGTATTGGCCATTATTATTCACTGCATTTGGCTTCTTGTAACTGTTATATGCATACTAATAAAGCAGCTATACCTCTAGTGAACTTTCGGAAGTCTCCGTAACAGTACTGTCATTGAAAATGAACCATTTACGAAGACCTGGAGGTTTGCAAACTGCATAATCTTGAAAATAAGAAGTTAATACATCATGTAAGCCAGTGTTTTTTTATACTTTAGACATAACAAAGTTGCTGCAGTGACATTTAGCAATTATTTCATATCTTCTTAAATTTTCAAATTACTTTAAATTTCATTTTGCTTCCTCCGGATATTCAACTTATTTGCATTACATCAAATACAGCTCGCGAATTGGAGTATTTTCTCGTTTGTAAGTCTCGGGGTAAGTTCTTACAAAGGTATGATAGTGTTTATACTAACAGTGTCCTCCTTGTAAACTGCCATTGTGCATCTGAAATAAAAACAAGAGGTATTTGTTAAATCTAGAAGTGAATTGATGTTTTCATACTGGCATGGTGTTACATGGTATATCTGTATAGACTTACATATCCTAATTTCATTCTCAGTTTTAACAGTTGCAGTGCCAGAGCTGGGATTTAGTAGACAATATGAGAAAGAACGCTCGAGGAGCTTTATATGAATTGAAGTTTAGGCATTGCTCAACCAGAAAATCTGTTCCTATTTTCTCAAATAAACCGCTGAATATCTTTTCCATATATGATATTACTAGTCTTTTTAGCATATCAGTGTAAAACTACAATTTTACCGATACTGCGGTTAAGTTGTATTTTTTTCCAGAGCATTTTCCAGGAATGTATCGATTCAAATCAAGGTTTTCTAAAGGAAAATGGACTTCAGAATAATTCTTTTGTAATTGAAACCAGTCATCAAAGTAAAATCTGAAAAGAAAAATCACTTTGAAGTGTTATATTTAAATGTGTATTTTGAAAATAAATTTGTTTTAATTAGAATGATATATTTATTACATTTTGTAAGCATTACTAATTTAAGGACGTGATTTTAGATAAAGGATGTCCTATAATTAATAAAGATATAGTTTCAAATAACCTGCATGAATAACCTGCAACATCAAACAGAAATGAAGTTATATTTTAAAAGCTAAAGCACTTCTATGATTTTCTACACTCACTTTTAGCTTACACGTTTATTTTTAGCAGGCGATGATATACGTGATGCTCCTGTTTCAGAATTTCGTTATTTTACACAAAGCATTGTACACACTCATAACAGATTTCCTTAAAATAAATTTTTCATTATTGGAGCTTTTTCATCTTTCATTTTAAGGTGAATACAACCTTCTGAAGGCAATTATAACAACTGGAGGAAGCTTCCAAATAACCATCTGCTTTTTTGCGTCTTGTAATGTTTTACAGAAGTCACAAGCCAATTGATTTGGACCTGACAGTTCTTCTACTGTAGAGATGTTCTCCAAACATTCCTATAGGATTAAATTTATTTATTGAGGATTAGTTGACGATCTGTAGTGCACAGTATAGCATTTACTATGCACATAAGAATGTCTAGTTATCAACAGAAAGTGTATATAAAGGAGAACCGTATATTCATTATTCAACCAAGTTTTTTTCTTTCTTCAAACACATGATCTCAAAATATGTTAGAATATAACTGTTATTTGGTCGTTACCACCCTTTACGTATTTAGCTGTTTAAAGTGTACAAATAATCCTTTACCGAAATAGACCGTTATTATTATAAATTACTTAATACTGTTAACAGTAGAGGTTGTTTATTATGGAAGAAAAACTTGAAAGGGCTTTTCCTGGTAAGAACAGAGAAGAGTAAATTTCAAGGGAATGTTGTGGCTTGTTTTAATTGAGTTTGATTTCACACTATTCTGAAATGTCAAAATACGGAAATTCGACATTAATACATACACTGAGATCACAACTACGACTTTCTGGTATGTCTAGACTTAAGTCTAAGAACACTTCAAAATTCACCGTCCTCTTTCCGCATCCCATGCACGTAAACGTAGTCTTATACTGTCCCTTTTAATATAAACAAGAAAACAACAACAGCTGGAAATTACATGATGCAACATATATTTTATGCAAGCCAAGAATTTGCTTTTAAACAGATCTTAATGTTGTGCTCAATATTTTAGTTTTAATGAACAATCCACACTCTTGGTGTGTTTGAAAAGAAATGAACCGGCGAAATTAAAAATGAATTTTAACTAAGAACGCCATGCTCATAGAATTTGTTGATTTTGTTCAAGTTTCTGGTCTTCTGCATTTAATACTATTCCATCAGTAATTTTAAATGTATGGCTAAAAGTCATAACTAATAAATAATACATGAAATAAGTCAACTATAACTGAGTCGTTGGCAGTTTTGTGCATTTGCCACGCCATCTCTCCTGCCTCTTTGTCATATTTAACGTCATTGGTCAGTTTCTGCTGTTTTCGAACGTATCCGTTCTACAACATGCCAGTTTATGTTACGCTTTACAAGTGTAGCAGTTCTGTATAAGTTTATGGTTTGGTTAAATAAAGATCATTCACTCTAAACATAAGCATTTATCAATAGAAGCTAAACAGGCCATTTAATTGGCAAACTGTAGTGCACAAAATGGCTGTAGGGAAGCTTGTATTCATTTACAAGAATTAGCAAACCATTTTAAGCTGAGGAAAAAAATTAATTAAAAAGAAATCAATATTTATGCTGTGTTCAATTTGTTGATTTATTACAACATAATGTAACACTGCAAATGGTAGTTTTTCTTTCATATGCTATACTGATTATGTAAATTTTTCTAAGTCTATCATCCTCAGCGAATATATACCGTTTTAGATTTTCCTTGTGTTCTCTTGTATATTTCATATTTCTGCAAGAGAAAATTGAAGATTCAATAACAATGTCTGTGAAAAAACCAGTAAAATGTAACATCAACATGTGTACCAGTTGACGGTCGTTTAACATATGAAGCCACACTTAACGTTGTAAGAAAGTACAACACGACTCATCAGTCAAATAAAGAAATAGAGAAAATATTGTTCTTAAAATTTTTAATGCCACATAATAATTCAGTAGATTGTATATGAAGTTAATACGCAGAACTACAGAAACAAACCACAAACAGTTTTGAGATATCTAGAGATGCTTCATAAACCTTAAAACATTATACATTTTGATATAAAATGGGCTATACTGAAAAGCCTTGCAAAAATGCGATGTATGCATAAAGCAACTGTATTTAGCACAGATTTCATGAAAATTTTAACCACACATGAAATGTGGTCATCAAACAACTGGCATGTAGTTTGAGTTTTGTAAAATTTTAATCATTCTGATCAAACATTAAGTCTATGGTTAACAAATCGTTACATATTTTTGTTAGCATACATTTTCTACTATTTAGTCACAAGGAATAATGTAAAGCCGACAGCATAGTTAAAATAAGGTTTATGCTGGGCTTAACATCGATGAAAATTTGGTCCCTATGTGGTTGATTACAGGTAAGTTTATTTACGATTCATGCTAACTATATGCTACACGTCGAGTGGCTACGTGCATCGCTTTAAATTTTCCAGCACAGGAAGGGTGACGATAACCAAATGACAAAATACGTTGCTGTGAAACTGCTTACATCCGTAGATATTGTTCAGCTGAGAACTTTTGTTCTCCACTAATATTTTTATCGTAGTGGAGTTATACTGAGAATTTACCTGCAATATCGATACTTTGAAATACATTGGTGTATTTTAATACGTTTCAACATTTATTTTACAGATAGCAGTTTGAATAATATACTTCCCCATGTAATTGCAGTGCTTTGTATTAGCTTAGTTTGCACAGCGTAGGTAAAAGCATTTGGACTTTTGTCAGTCGGCGTGATAGATCGGGGTAACGGACTCCAGTTTTTTTTTGTTTTTAGGTATGAGCTGTGTTGCAGGTGGGGAAATTTGTAGAAGTAGCCATGGCAAAAATCTTCCTCACGAAGAGTAACATTTTAATTTAGGTCTTGTGTTCTCTACATACTGTGGAGTGCTAACGAAATAGCTCACCTGTTCTCGTCTCTGTTCACTTTTATTTCTGCATTTCTTCCCTTTTGCAGTTTGATTGTTTGCCTGTGCGAATTGACGTGTTTTGTTATATCAAATCAGCGCTATTTTAATTCTAACAAAAAAGGACATATGCAGTTCATTAATTTGAGAACAAATTGATGTCGAATAATTCTTGACTTGGAGTTTTTGTCAAGGCTTATAGCATAAAAGTTGTGCTTGTAAAGGTTCAGTATTCAGAAATCAGGCACGTTTGAGCAAAAAAACTAGCATCTCAAAAATACCTCATTTAAGTCATCATGAAGGCCTTGTAACAGAAACCGGAGAAATTCCATCGAATCCTCCTGTCGAGTATTTGAAAATCTAGAATGTCTACATGCCACTGCATTCTAAAATTAAACGATTATTATTATTATTATTATTATTATTATTATTATTATTATTATTATTATTATTATTATTATTATTATTATTATTATTATTATTATTATTATTATTATTATTATTATTATTATTATTATTATTATTATTATTATTATTATATTATTGTCATTGTTATTGTTATTGTTATCATTATTAATTGTGTTGTTTACCTTGACGTGTCGTGGAGAAATGCAATAGTACTTCTTTGACCATAGTTCGTTAACCAAGCGCCCGTATTCGACAGCTATCTGTTTGCTGGTGCTGTATGAACACAGTAAACCGTTTTTATTTATTATCTTTTAACAGTATACAAAGTGTTGTTTTGTTTCTTTTACCTTTAGCGCTTTTGAAGTAATTGGCTTATTTATGTTGTATTGTCTCATGTTTCTCAAACTATAACCAAGAAACAAAAACATATAAATAAAGTGAAGCCTGTAGAAGTATATTAAGTAAAATGTTTGGATTTTTCATCTCAGTTTGTCATTTAAAGATAACAGGTAACCTGGTGCAGTTAAGTATGAAACCGTTGGTGAGGAAGCGATCGGTGAGAGGGCCCGTGTTACTCAGACACTGCAAGGCTGTGTTCATGTAGCACGTGTTTCCTATATTTACCAGTCCCGTCAAACCACGATCCTTTTACATATTTAAATGCAACTATTATGTTAGTAATTCACCTTTTAGAAAATATGCTTATTATATACTTTAATTATATTCTATATATTTAGTAAATTATTATAGAAATTGATTTAAATATTAAATAATGCTTTAATGATATCTGTTTGCAGCTTGTGCAGAAAGTGACGTAACCAATATTAAATATTCATCGTTTAAATAAAATGTTTCATCTATTCTTCGGTTCTGCAGCACACATGAATTAATTTATGTCATGACTTGATATTATGTCAAATACATACCATGCGAGTAGCAGGGGGTGCTGAAAAATAATTGAAATGTTCAGTCATGAATGCCAAAAGATGACAGGAAAGGGAGGTAATAATCTTCAGCATTTTCTTTAGCCCAATCACAGTTTTGTTGCCAAATTCTTGAAAATTAGCTGAAATTTAGGAGTATGAGCGGATTTGAGCTGGTGACACTTACGAAGCATAAACGCAAAATTCCTATAAACTGAAAGTTTTGTTAGTTATTTACAAATAAAAATGAACAGATCCGATATACCAAAAAAAGAAACAAACTAATTTTCAATCTGGCGGCAAGACTTTGATTCCATATATTAATTTGCTGATCCGAAAAGTATTTTGCGACACGCAGATATGGCGATAAAATTCTACCCGATTTTTTTTATTTTTGAGGAAAGGTTCCATTAAGTCAGAACACTTGAGAACTGAGTACATTGCAAACATATCACAAAAATTAAAGATACCTTTTCCTTCTTTATTGAATTTTTTAGTTAGTTATATGTATGAATACATTGATAAATATTTATTTTAAATGCAAAGCTGCGGACTGGGTGGTAAAGAGCCTGCACTGTTGATCAATGCAGTATTGATGCCAGTGTTGACGGTGGTATTGATGCTAGTGTTTACCACTGTAGCATTGATACCAGTGCTGACAACTAAAGCTTTGATACCACTGTTGGCCGCAGAAGTATTGATGTCAGTTTTGATCACTGCAGTTTTCAGGCCAGTGACTTCCTCTGGTGCCCAGTTTTGCAGTTTTGTTTTACAAGTTGAACACCTTAAAAGAAAACAGAAAACACCCATAGCTAATTATATACCCTTTTAAAGCCTAAAAATCGAAACAGTCATAATTATAAATTCATAGAAAGGGTTTTTATAATACTGTGCTCAAATTTAAAAATTATGTTGCTACAAACACTGAGTAACATTAAGCTAATTCAGTATCTTCATTACCTCTGATGCGATGTACATATCGGGCATGGAGGCTTCTCGCCATCTCTTTTTTTCCTTGCGCTATCTTCTGTTCTTGTATGTTCTCTTGCATTAGCTTTATAATTGTAGAGAACGGCTATATATTTAAAAAAAACTACTCGAAAACAGAATACATTAAACCAACGTTCCTTGATAACCACTGGCAAACTATTCAAGCGTATATGTAGAGAGAAATCTCTTACTAATGACAAACTATTGAAATCAACAGTCATAAAAAGATTTTTTCACACGAATAATACCATTTAAATCTTAAATTTTAGTTGAAAC
This sequence comes from Protula sp. h YS-2021, assembly GCA_949752745.1. Taxonomy (NCBI): domain Eukaryota; kingdom Metazoa; phylum Annelida; class Polychaeta; order Sabellida; family Serpulidae; genus Protula; species Protula sp. h YS-2021. The sequence continues at coordinate 42,427,838 of OX457029.1, read as the reverse complement.
CAAAAGTCTGTACCCTGCGGTGTAGTACTTGTGGTGAGAGTCACATAAGCGCTGCTTCTATCTCTGTTGCCACTAACGTTATTTGTTTTACAGGTGCAATATATGAACAGAAAGAAGAAACTTGCAATAAATAAATAAAAACATAGTTAAAATTTATAGGTAAGCTGAAATTGTTTTCACAATTTTTAAGAAGCAAATTTACAAAAGCCGAAATATTTTTTCCGCCGCTTTGAGAATATTTTAATTTTGCTTTACCTGTCATACGGGGTGCACCTCGAACATTGCTGTTGCCTTTCCTTTCCTCTTCTTGTTATATCGTTTGTTTTGTTGTCATACTTGCTTCCATTATAATCATTGTGGTTATACTGTTAAAGTATATGGTAAAACTTTTAAAAACAGCAGTAAAAAGCTTCACCAGCTTTCAGCAAGACGTAATCTTTTTCATTTTAATATCATATTGATATGTTCCCTTTACTAGATAAAATAGCTCGCCTGCCACTATGATAATCCCTTGTTCCTTTAGATATAGCTACTTCACAGTACCAATAATACTGCATAGTGATTGAATGTTCACCTCTTTACATATTAGCCATCACTGACTCGGCCATTTATATTTTGCGGAAAGAAACGGAACAGAACGAGATGCGGTGCTGCAGGGAGAGGACTCCCTACATAAAAATTCACATTCAAATTTTTAAAAACCTTCTCAGTAAACCTCACCGCAGTTAAAGGCTTGACTGTTTCTTGTTTCGAGTTTGACAGTTTTATTTAAACCAATATGAAAATGACACTGTCAAATTCGTTTAATCTTATAACATTCATTCCGATCCGTTCCATAAATTATAGTTTTCTGGAGGGCTATTATATTCTGCGTAACGAAAGAGAATCATTCTAAAAGTTTAGATCTCGCTAAGTGTTAACGACATATTTAAAATTTGCATATTTATGTGGTCAGCACATCAACATTAATAATTTTAAACTAAAGTATAACATTTGAAAGAAAACATATGGCTCTTTGTGTATTTGGTAATACTTAGCTTTTAGGTCCCATATATATCCATAATCACGTCATGGAAAAACAAAATCAGTTGTCACAGCCTAGCTATCTTTAAGAAAAACCTCGTGAAAGGAATCTAGCATAAGAAAAGCTACTTAAAAATTTTGCACTGCAGTCAATATCTTTCTTGTTTGATTCCGTTTATCAAATTGTAATTTTCGTGGTGGGTTATTTCTATAATGCCAATTGAATATATCGTAACTTCAAAGCATTTAAACAAAAATCGAATGGTCAGTTATCGTGCTTGAGATAAATCGAATAATTAATAACTAATAACGAATAACTAATAACTAGATTGGCCAGTGTTTTTGTTAAAACAAAAACGGATATGTCTCCCCCGCCCCCCAATCAGTCACGTGGAAAAAAATCGCCAAAAATACATTTTTACAACAAATGAAGAAAAACTTCGCAGTAAACATTTGCACTATATATGGGTTCTTCTTGCCATGTTTCAGCTTAATCCAACAAACTGTTTCGGAAACATCGCAATAATTATGGCCAAAAAAGTTAAAGATCAAAAATTAAAAAAATCGCCAAAAACACATTTTCAACGGAAATGAAAAAACTTCGCAGTAAACATTTACAAGTTTTGTGAGTTCTTCCTGCCAAGTTTCAGCCTAATCCAATAAACCGTTTCGGAGATATCGCAACAATATGGCCAAAAAAGTTAAAATTCAAAAATTAAAAAAATCGCCAAAAAGACATTTTCAATGGCAATAAAAAGAAACTTCGCAATAAACATTTACAATATATGTGTGTTATTCTTGCCACGTTTTAGCTTAATCCAACAAACTGTTTCTCAGATATTGCAACAATACGGTCAAAAAAGCTAAAAATCAAAAATTAAAAAATTCGCCAAAAATACATTTTTAAAGGAAATGAAAAAAAAACTTCGCAGTAAACATTTACACGTTTTTTTTGTATTCTTCTTGCCAAGTGTCAGCCTAATCCAACAAACCGTTGCGAGATATCGCAACAATATAGCCAAAAAATGTTGAAAATCAAAAATTTAAAAATTCGCCAAAAATACATTTTTTAGCGGAAATGAAAACTTCACAGTAAACATTTGCACTATATGTGTGTTGTTCTTACCACGTTTCAGCTTAATCCAACAAACTGTTTTGGAGCTATAGCCTGCCAAAGTGAAAAAAATGAACGAAACCCCCCCTATGTTCAAAAATTTGCCAAAAAAATAGATTTTTTGAGAAAACAAAAAAAAATACCACGGGCATCCTCTAGATAATTACACATATAATTAGATACTGTCCTTAATCCCTCAAATTTTAACACCACATATTCATTTAAAGGGAAATGCAGGTATCTCACCTACAATTGACATTTCCTTCATACTTTCACAGTTTAATGCTTGGAGGGTATATATTCAAAAATTGAAAAGAAAAAAGGGGGTCACCGCTATTATAAGACAAATAAAGACACTGAAAGGTCGCGCACTTTTACTATGGAAACCATTGGAAAAATCAAGAAATTTCAATCAAAATGCAAAATTCACACATAATCACAATTGACAATTGCCTCATTTTTTTTCTGTTTGAAGAACACGTCATACGAAATGATTTAAGCAAATAAAAAATATATGTCACCGCGTCAATAAGAGAATTATGCAACCGTTTTGACAAAATCCTATTGACTCAATGGATAAATGGTGAAAACAGTATAATATGTTTTTGATGGACAACATATCAACACAGGCCCTTCTAGGAACAAAATATCAATACAGACCATTTCTTGACACGACCCTATTTGTCTTTGAAAAGAATTTTTCGATCTAGACGGATTAAGTAGTTATTTATACCGTGTAAATTGGATTCAAACTCAGCGATATTCAATGTAATGCGCATTTCGGTCGCTAGATGGCGCAGAGATACCCGCATTTCCCTTTAATATTGTTTTTGTAAATAGTATTATACAAAGCAATGAAAAACAATATTCCTAGATCAATATTCGTAAAACGTTATGCCAGTTCTGCCTGCAGTTGAAATGGAATTCCGAGAATAAAAAAAATCTCATAATATTAACGATGAGTTGGCACAGAATAATGTGCTCATCGTGAATATTCTTTTTAGCTTTGTGACGTCATGTACAGCAATTGTTCCTGTGCAACTTATCAATGAACCACGCCATAGAATTTCTTAAGTTATAGCACAATGGCACGCCGTACTTACCAAATGCAAACATGGAAATTCATTGTCCATTAACCTGACTATTCACAAGTGCTTATATTTTCTTGATATTTCTCAACGTTTTAGTTTTGCAAGAGCTCTTTCAGAAAAATATTTTCTTTAAGATAACACTGCAGTGTGCATAACACTGCTCAGGATTTTTTATTCTTTCGTCATTATAAATGCGATGATGTCTTTACAATTGAATGAATCACTAAATTCAGTTCAAACACACAAAAACGTTGCTTACTGTATAATTAACGCAAAATTACTGCAAAATCGTTTGACGTTTTACGTGTTAAGTACAATGTTATGATTAAATAAATTCCAATGAAACCAAAATGAAGTTTTATGACTTTCTAGTTTCGTTTTATTGTATGGCTTTTTATCCTTGCTGTCGGTACTATGTTATGTTAACAAAAACACAACAGATACGAGGAGAAAGTGATAGTGGATAAAATATAACAGATACTGTTTTAATACAAACCATTTTTATCCTGTTCGTATCACCCTAATTGTTCTTGTGCTGGTTAAATAATAAAAATGACAAATAATGCAAAACTCCGTGTGAATGTACCCACAAGATCGTTCAATTCTTTTAAACACTTTATTGTTTATCGTGGCACACAATTTGAGCTTCTGCACTTTCAGAAGCCAGGCCAATAACATAATCTACAAAGTCACAGTTTCGATTATCTAAAAATGAATGCTTTAACGGTTAACAAAAATGTGGCTCGATAAGGTACATCATAACATATATTATCAATACTTAGGAGGTCAATGACTTGCAAAGCGAAAATGCTAAATATAGTAAGAAGCGCTGTACTACAGGTCCTTAGTTTCCTTTTCTTAGTATGATTTTGCATCTACAAAGCGTTTGCATGTTGAAACCTTAAACTAGCAATCACATGATTTAGTTTCATTTCAGGTAAATCGAAGGTATGTTCTTCTATGTTTAACTAAACCGAATTTCGCTACACGTAGCGAAATGACACCCACTTGCAATAATACAATCTATATGGTCAAAGACACATTTTTCAGTCTTTCCACATAATTGTCAGCTTGCGAATTATTATCATGAACAAGGACATCGAAGTAAATATAATGTAATCTCAATCAAATTCAGTTTTCTAACCGTTTTTGAGATAATGGTCAACTTCCGGTTTTTGGCCTTGACCATGACGGAGGAGGCCAAGGTCACCGAGGTCCCTCTTATATAACGTCTTTTAGGCCAAAAGGGTCGAAAATAAGCTCAAAATCGCTCTATCTCTAACCGTTTTCGAGATAATGGTCAACTTCCGGTTTTTGACCTTGACCATGACGGAGGAGGTCTAGGTGATAGTTGTACCTCTTATATAACGTCTTTTAGGCCCAAAGGGTCGAAAATAAGTTCAAATCGCTCTGTCTCTTACCGTTTTCGAGATAATGGTCAACTTCAGGTTTTTGACCTTGACCATGACGGAGGAGATCAAGGTCAACCAGGTACCTCTCATATAACGTATTTTATGCCGAAAGGGTCGAAAATAAGCTCAAAATTGCTCTATCTCTAACCGTTTACGAGATAATGGTCAACTTCCGGTTTTTGCCCTTGACCATGACGGAGGAGATCAAGGTCACCGAGGTACCTCGTATATAACGTCTTATAGACCAAATGGGTCGAAAATAAGCTCAAAATCGCTCTATCTCTAACCGTTTTCGAGATAATGGACAATTTTTCCCTAACAGATTTCAGTATACAAAAGTCACATGACCTTGACCTTGACACTGAATGTCGAGATTCCATCCATGATGTTACTGCCTTCTTACACCGTACACGCGTTGAAACAAGGATTTGAGCGCTATTTCCAGCAATTTTTCGTGATGGAATAGGTTTTTGAAAAAATATTTTGACCTCAATTTGACGTTGACCTTCAAGGTCAAGGTCAAAAGATTTTGCGGATTTCACGACATCTCATCACCCTCTATCTCTGTGCTAAAGTTCATTGTCGTGCGTCAAATAGCCGCGAAAATGCTAAATATAGTAAGAAGCGCTGTACTACAGGTCCTTAGTTTCCTTTTCTTAGTATGATTTTGCATCTACAAAGCGTTTGCATGTTGAAACCTTAAACTAGCAATCACATGATTCAGTTTCATTTCAGGTAAATCGAAGGTATGTTCTTCTACGTTTAACTAAACCGAATTTCGCTACACGTAGCGAAATGACACCCACTTGCAATGGTACAATCTATATGGTCAAAGACACATTTTTCAGTCTTTCCACATAATTGTCAGCTTGCGAATTATTATCATGAACAAGGACATCGAAGTAAATATAATGTAATCTCAATCAAATTCAGTTTTCTAACCGTTTTTGAGATAATGGTCAACTTCCGGTTTTTGGCCTTGACCATGACGGAGGAGGTCTAGGTGATAGTTGTACCTCTTATATAACGTCTTTTAGGCCCAAAGGGTCGAAAATAAGCTCAAAATCGCTCTATTTCCAGCAATTTTTCGTGATGGAATAGGTTTTTGAAAAAATATTTTGACCTCAATTTGACGTTGACCTTCAAGGTCAAGGTCAAAAGATTTTGCGGATTTCACGACATCTCATCACCCTCTATCTCTGTGCCGAAGTTCATTGTCCTGCGTCAAATAGCCGCGAAAATGCTAAATATAGTAAGAAGCGCTGTACTACAGGTCCTTAGTTTCCTTTTCTTAGTATGATTTTGCATCTACAAAGCGTTTGCATGTTGAAACCTTAAACTAGCAATCACATGATTTAGTTTCATTTCAGGTAAATCGAAGGTATGTTCTTCTATGTTTAACTAAACCGAATTTCGCTACACGTAGCGAAATGACACCCACTTGCAATGGTACAATCTATATGGTCAAAGACACATTTTTCAGTCTTTCCACATAATTGTCAGCTTGCGAATTATTATCATGAACAAGGACATCGAAGTAAATATAATGTAATCTCAATCAAATTCAGTTTTCTAACCGTTTTTGAGATAATGGTCAACTTCCGGTTTTTGGCCTTGACCATGACGGAGGAGGCCAAGGTCACCGAGGTCCCTCTTATATAACGTCTTTTAGGCCAAAAGGGTCGAAAATAAGCTCAAAATCGCTCTATCTCTAACCGTTTTCGAGATAATGGTCAACTTCCGGTTTTTGACCTTGACCATGACGGAGGAGGTCTAGGTGATAGTTGTACCTCTTATATAACGTCTTTTAGGCCCAAAGGGTCGAAAATAAGCTCAAAATCGCTCTATCTCTAACCGTTTTCGAGATAACGGTCAACCCTCGGTTTTTGACCTTGACCATGACGGAGGAGGTCAAGGTCAACCAGGTACCTCTCATATAACGTATTTTATGCCGAAAGGGTCGAAAATAAGCTCAAAATCGCTCTATCTCTAACCGTTTTCGAGATAATGGTCAGCTTCCGGTTTTTGACCTTGACCATGACGGAGCAGATCAAGGTCACCGAGGTACCTCGTAAATAACGTCTTATAGGCCAAATGGGTCGAAAATAAGCTCAAAATCGCTCTATCTCTAACCGTTTTCGAGATAATGCACAATTTTTCCCTAACGGATTTCAGTATACAAAAGTCACATGACCTTGACCTTGACACTAAATGTCGAGATTCCATCCATGATGTTACTGCCTTCTTACACCGTACACGCGTTGAAACAAGGATTTGAGCGCTATTTCCAGCAATTTTTCGTGATGGAATAGGTTTTTGAAAAATATTTTGACCTCAATTTGACGTTGACGTTCAAGGTCAAGGTCAAAAGATTTTGCGGATTTCATGACATCTCATCACCCTCTATCTCTGTGCCGAAGTTCATTGTCCTGCGTCAAATAGCCGCGAAAATGCTAAATATAGTAAGAAGCGCTGTACTACAGGTCCTTAGTTTCCTTTTCTTAGTATGATTTTGCATCTACAAAGCGTTTGCATGTTGAAACCTTAAACTAGCAATCACATGATTTAGTTTCATTTCAGGTTAATCGAAGGTATGTTCTTCTATGTTTAACTAAACCGAATTTCGCTACACGTAGCGAAATGACACCCACTTGCAATGGTACAATCTATATGGTCAAAGACACATTTTTCAGTCTTTCCACATAATTGTCAGCTTCCGAATTATTATCATGAACAAGGACATCGAAGTAAATATAATGTAATCTCAATCAAATTCAGTTTTCTAACCGTTTTTGAGATAATGGTCAACTTCCGGTTTTTGGCCTTGACCATGACGGAGGAGGCCAAGGTCACCGAGGTCCCTCTTATATAACGTCTTTTAGGCCAAAAGGGTCGAAAATAAGCTCAAAATCGCTCTATCTCTAACCGTTTTCGAGATAATGGTCAACTTCCGGTTTTGACCTTGACCATGATGGAGGAGGTCTAGGTGATAGTTGTACCTCTTATATAACGTCTTTTAGGCCCAAAGGGTCGAAAATAAATTCAAATCGCTCTGTCTCTTACCGTTTTCGAGATAATGGTCAACTTCAGGTTTTTGACCTTGACCATGACGAAGGAGGTCAAGGTCAACCAGGCACCTCTCATATAACGTATTTTATGCCGAAAGGGTCGAAAATAAGCTCAAAATCGCTCTATCTCTAAGCGTTTTCGAGATAATAGTCAACTTCCGGTTTTTGACCTTGACCATGACGGAGGAGATCAAGGTCACCGAGGTACCTCGTATATAACGTCTTATAGGCCCAAAGGGTCGAAAATAAGCTCAAAATCGCTCTATCTCTAACCGTTTTCGAGATAACGGTCAACTTCCGGTTTTTGACCTTGACCATGACGGAGGAGGTCAAGGTCAACCAGGTACCTCTCATATAACGTATTTTATGCCGAAAGGGTCGAAAATAAGTTCAAAATCGCTCTATCTCTAACCGTTTTCGAGATAATGGTCAGCTTCCGGTTTTTGACCTTGACCATGACGGAGGAGATCAAGGTCACCGAGGTACCTCTTATATAACGTCTTTTAGGCCAAAAGGGTCGAAAATAAGCTCAAAATCGCTCTATCTCTAACCGTTTTCGAGATAATGGTCAACTTCCGGTTTTTGACCTTGACCATGACGGAGGAGGTCTAGGTGATAGTTGTACCTCTTATATAACGTCTTTTAGGCCCAAAGGGTCGAAAATAAGCTCAAAATCGCTCTATTTCCAGCAATTTTTCGTGATGGAATAGGTTTTTGAAAAAATATTTTGACCTCAATTTGACGTTGACGTTCAAGGTCAAGGTCAAAAGATTTTGCGGATTTCACGACATCTCATCACCCTCTATCTCTGTGCCGAAGTTCATTGTCCTGCGTCAAATAGCCGCGAAAATGCTAAATATAGTAAGAAGCGCTGTACTACAGGTCCTTAGTTTCCTTTTCTTAGTATGATTTTGCATCTACAAAGCGTTTGCATGTTGAAACCTTAAACTAGCAATCACATGATTTAGTTTCATTTCAGGTAAATCGAAGGTATGTTCTTCTATGTTTAACTAAACCGAATTTCGCTACACGTAGCGAAATGACACCCACTTGCAATGGTACAATCTATATGGTCAAAGACACATTTTTCAGTCTTTCCACATAATTGTCAGCTTGCGAATTATTATCATGAACAAGGACATCGAAGTAAATATAATGTAATCTCAATCAAATTCAGTTTTCTAACCGTTTTTGAGATAATGGTCAACTTCCGGTTTTTGGCCTTGACCATGACGGAGGAGGCCAAGGTCACCGAGGTACCTCTTATATAACGTCTTTTAGGCCAAAAGGGTCGAAAATAAGCTCAAAATCGCTCTATCTCTAACCGTTTTCGAGATAATGGTCAACTTCCGGTTTTTGACCTTGACCATGACGGAGGAGGTCTAGGTGATAGTTGTACCTCTTATATAACGTCTTTTAGGCCCAAAGGGTCGAAAATAAGCTCAAAATCGCTCTATTTCCAGCAATTTTTCGTGATGGAATAGGTTTTTGAAAAAATATTTTGACCTCAATTTGACGTTGACGTTCAAGGTCAAGGTCAAAAGATTTTGCGGATTTCACGACATCTCATCACCCTCTATCTCTGTGCCGAAGTTCATTGTCCTGCGTCAAATAGCCGCGAAAATGCTAAATATAGTAAGAAGCGCTGTACTACAGGTCCTTAGTTTCCTTTTCTTAGTATGATTTTGCATCTACAAAGCGTTTGCATGTTGAAACCTTAAACTAGCAATCACATGATTTAGTTTCATTTCAGGTAAATCGAAGGTATGTTCTTCTATGTTTAACTAAACCGAATTTCGCTACACGTAGCGAAATGACACCCACTTGCAATGGTACAATCTATATGGTCAAAGACACATTTTTCAGTCTTTCCACATAATTGTCAGCTTGCGAATTATTATCATGAACAAGGACATCGAAGTAAATATAATGTAATCTCAATCAAATTCAGTTTTCTAACCGTTTTTGAGATAATGGTCAACTTCCGGTTTTTGGCCTTGACCATGACGGAGGAGGCCAAGGTCACCGAGGTACCTCTTATATAACGTCTTTTAGGCCAAAAGGGTCGAAAATAAGCTCAAAATCGCTCTATCTCTAACCGTTTTCGAGATAATGGTCAACTTCCGGTTTTTGACCTTGACCATGATGGAGGAGGTCTAGGTGATAGTTGTACCTCTTATATAACGTCTTTTAGGCCCAAAGGGTCGAAAATAAGTTCAAATCGCTCTGTCTCTTACCGTTTTCGAGATAATGGTCAACTTCAGGTTTTTGACCTTGACCATGACGAAGGAGGTCAAGGTCAACCAGGCACCTCTCATATAACGTATTTTATGCCGAAAGGGTCGAAAATAAGCTCAAAATCGCTCTATCTCTAAGCGTTTTCGAGATAATAGTCAACTTCCGGTTTTTGACCTTGACCATGACGGAGGAGATCAAGGTCACCGAGGTACCTCGTATATAACGTCTTATAGGCCCAAAGGGTCGAAAATAAGCTCAAAATCGCTCTATCTCTAACCGTTTTCGAGATAACGGTCAACTTCCGGTTTTTGACCTTGACCATGACGGAGGAGGTCAAGGTCAACCAGGTACCTCTCATATAACGTATTTTATGCCGAAAGGGTCGAAAATAAGCTCAAAATCGCTCTATCTCTAACCGTTTTCGAGATAATGCACAATTTTTCCCTAACGGATTTCAGTATACAAAAGTCACATGACCTTGACCTTGACACTAAATGTCGAGATTCCATCCATGATGTTACTGCCTTCTTACACCGTACACGCGTTGAAACAAGGATTTGAGCGCTATTTCCAGCAATTTTTCGTGATGGAATAGGTTTTTGAAAAATATTTTGACCTCAATTTGACGTTGACGTTCAAGGTCAAGGTCAAAAGATTTTGCGGATTTCATGACATCTCATCACCCTCTATCTCTGTGCCGAAGTTCATTGTCCTGCGTCAAATAGCCGCGAAAATGCTAAATATAGTAAGAAGCGCTGTACTACAGGTCCTTAGTTTCCTTTTCTTAGTATGATTTTGCATCTACAAAGCGTTTGCATGTTGAAACCTTAAACTAGCAATCACATGATTTAGTTTCATTTCAGGTTAATCGAAGGTATGTTCTTCTATGTTTAACTAAACCGAATTTCGCTACACGTAGCGAAATGACACCCACTTGCAATGGTACAATCTATATGGTCAAAGACACATTTTTCAGTCTTTCCACATAATTGTCAGCTTGCGAATTATTATCATGAACAAGGACATCGAAGTAAATATAATGTAATCTCAATCAAATTCAGTTTTCTAACCGTTTTTGAGATAATGGTCAACTTCCGGTTTTTGGCCTTGACCATGACGGAGGAGGCCAAGGTCACCGAGGTACCTCTTATATAACGTCTTTTAGGCCAAAAGGGTCGAAAATAAGCTCAAAATCGCTCTATCTCTAACCGTTTTCGAGATAATGGTCAACTTCCGGTTTTTGACCTTGACCATGACGGAGGAGGTCTAGGTGATAGTTGTACCTCTTATATAACGTCTTTTAGGCCCAAAGGGTCGAAAATAAGTTCAAATCGCTCTGTCTCTTACCGTTATCGAGATAATGGTCAACTTCCGGTTTTTGACCTTGACCATGACGAAGGAGGTCAAGGTCAACCAGGCACCTCTCATATAACGTATTTTATGCCGAAAGGGTCGAAAATAAGCTCAAAATCGCTCTACCTCTAACCGTTTTCGAGATAATGGTCAACTTCCGGTTTTTGACCTTGACCATGACGGAGGAGATCAAGGTCACCGAGGTACCTCGTATATAACGTCTTATAGGCCCAATGGGTCGGAAATAAGCTCAAAATCGCTCTATCTCTAACCGTTTTCGAGATAATGGTCAACTTCCGGTTTTTGACCTTGACCATGACGGAGGAGGTCTGGGTGAAAGTTGTACCTCTTATATAACGTCTTTTAGGCCCAAAGGGTCGAAAATATGTTCAAATCGCTCTGTCTCTAACCGTTTTCGAGATAATGGTCAACTTCCGGTTTTTGCCCTTGACCATGACGGAGGAGATCAAGGTCAACCAGGTACCTCTCATGTAACGTATTTTATGCCAAAAGGGTCGAAAATAAGCTCAAAATCGCTCTATCTCTAACCGTTTTCGAGATAATGGACAATGTTTCTCTAACGGATTTCAGTATGTAAAAGTCACATGACCTGGACCTTGACACTGAATGTCGAGATTCCATCCATGATGTTACTGCCTTCTTACACCGTACACGCGTTGAAACAAGGATTTGAGCGCTATTTCCAGCAATTTTTCGTGATGGAATAGGTTTTTGAAAAATATTTTGACCTCAATTTGACGTTGACCTTCAAGGTCAAGGTCAAAAAATTTTGCGGATTTCACGACATCTCATCACCCTCTATCTCTGTACCAAATTTCATTGTCCTGCGTCAAATAGCCTTGGAGGAGTTTTCTGGAAACCACTTTGAGGTAAAAAAACTTTGAGGAGGCCAAGGTCACCGAGGTACCTGTTATATAACGTCTTTTAGGCCAAAAGGGTCGAAAATAAGCTAAAAATCGCTCTATCTCTAACCGTTTTCGAGATAACGGTCAACTTCCGGTTTTTGACCTTGACCATGACGGAGGAAGTCAAGGTCACCGAGGTACCTCGTATATAACGTCTTTTAGGTCCAAAGGGTCGAAAATGAGCTCAAAATCGCTCTATCTCTAACCGTTTTCGAGATAATGGACAATTTTTCCCTAACGGATTTCAGTATACAAAAGTCACATGACCTTGACCTTGACACTGAATGTCGAGATTCCATCCATGATGTTACTGCCTTCTTACACCGTACATGCGTTGAAACAAGGATTTGAGCGCTATTTCCAGCAATTTTTCGTGATGGAATAGGTTTTTGAAAAAATATTTTGACCTTAATTTGTCGTTGACCTTCAAGGTCAAGGTCAAAAAATTTCGCGGATTTCACGACATCTCATCACCCTCTATCTCTGTGCCGAAGTTCATTGTCCTGTGTCAAATAGCCTAGGAGGAGTTTTCTGGAAACCACTTTGAGGTAAAAAAACTTTGACCTCAATTTGACCTTAATCTTGAAGGTCAAGGTAAAAAAAATTGCAAATGTCACGACATCTCATCACCCTCTATCTCTGTGCCAAATTTCATCGTCCTACGTCAAATAGCGTAGGAGGAGTTTTCTGGAAACCTCCGTGACGGAAAAAAAGGAAGGAATAAACGCCGGAATTCTTAGCAAAGCACACCCATTTGCAAACTATGTTTGCAAGTAGGAACAACGGAAAATGATTCAATTTGGACCTTGCAAGTATGACGCTCTTTTGAAAGCAGAAGAGTAGCTGTACTCGAAAGTATGTCAGATACGTATATGCCATGCAAAAAATGCAACTGTGTTAGTCTTATGATATTACATCAATCATTTTTATTATCTATACAACAAACGTTTACGTGTATTCACACATTCAAGTTAACCGAGATACAAAACTAAAACTATGTTTAAAGAGTACATTGCGATGACTTTAATTTAAATAAATAAAATTATATTCATGGGACCATTAACTAACTAACATAGATTATCTGTGCTATTTCATATGTGCAGATTCATTATTTTTGATGTAGGTGAAACAAACGGTTCAAAAGAATTCAACTTATTCAGAAAGCAACGAACCCATATGGAATTAAGATTATGAGACTTTTCAAAAAGTAATACTTGATATTCGAATGAAAATATTTCGGATTTTTCTAAGTCTGGTCTAGATTTTAAGAACAGTCTCTGACATTTTAAGAACAACAAGTTTTATTTAGTATTGCTTAAGAATATTATAGAATTTGCAATAAATATTTACTCCACGTCTTATCCAAAAACTACAGGTGTAGTAATTACATACATTCCAACTTTTGAAGACATTATTCTCATAAATGTCTCATAAATAATTTAAAACAGTGATGCAACGTTCACTATTTGTTTACTTGACCGGCTCGACAGACAAGAATAAATTGGGCATTACAGGTATGCGTAGGCTCTTGTCACGAATATGTATTCTCTAGTCACGAACTTGCACCCTCTGACGTCATATATATATATATGAATAGCAAAGTCTCGTCACATATGTGAATAGGTTTTAATACGTTGTAAGTTAATAAACTACAAATAACTACAATAACTTGCAGAACAATTTTGAAACAATTGATCCCAAAATGTCTTAAAACGGCGGCATGAGGCCAGTTTTTGCAAGAGTAATATTCTCAAAGTTCAATCGATCAAAGAAAGAAAATCGATCACAATTGTGGGAGAAGAAGCATTTTGAAAATTGACTACTAATTTTTTAAATGCCTCGATTTAGCCCAGTTCGCTAAAAAAAAGTAATTTTCAAAGTTTTGCTTGGATTCTTTTTCCAATTTTGTACGATTGTTTTCTTGATCAGTCTCTCTTCCAAAATTACTTTTTTGCGGTTAACTAAGAATTGGAAAAATGGGGGTGCATTTATAAATTTTTGGTAGCCCATTTTTTACCAAAATACTTCTTCTTATTCTACAGTCTTGATCGGATTATCCTTGCAATTTTACACAAATGTTCATCAGGCCCTTCTGTTCGGCAAAGCTGCAAAAGTAAGGTGGGGGTATTTTTAAATGATTTATTATCTGCTTTTTTTAAAACGCTTCTACTTCCACAATGTGGATCGGATTCCTTTCAAATTTAACACGAATGTTTACTTGGTAGCTGCCTTTTGAAATTTTTTGGCGATTGACAAAAAGGTTGGTCAAATTGGGGGCATTTTAAAATATTTGGTGGCCAATTTTCCAAAGGCTTTTTTCTTTCATAAATTTGATCGGACTGCTTTCAAATTGTGCATAGTTTCCACCTGTCGTCTTTTCAAAGGTTACTTTTTTTGCGAAGCATCAAAATTGACCAAATGGGAGGGGCATTTTTAATTTTTCAGGCCAAAATGCTTTTGCTCCAACAATATGGATCGGATGCCTTTTCAATTTTATGTGAATGTTCTCTAGATGGTTCTATCTTGAAAAAAATAACTTTTTGACGGTCTAGTAAATTTTCCACAAAAATTCATTTTTACTTTTTTTTGTAGTAACTTTCACAATACTTCCACTCTCACAATTTTACGAAAGACCGGCAAGCTCATTTCCTTCAAGATGCTTCAATGTAAATTTCAATAGAATTTCAAGAGAACTTCATATGAAATTACAACGAACTTCAGTGTGAATTTCCATTGAACTTCCTACGAACTTCAGTGTGAATTTCATGCGAAGTTCCAACGAACTCCAGTGTGAATTTCATGCGAATTTCCAACGAATTTCAGTGTGAATTTTCCATTGAATTTCCTACGCATTTCAATGTGAAATTCCATTGAATTTCAGTGTGAATTTCCATTGAACTTCCTATGAACTTCACTGTGAATTTCATACAAATTTCCAACGAACTTCAGTGTGAATTTCCATTGAACTTTCTGTGAACTTCACTGCGAATTTCATGCGAATTTCCAACGAAATTCAGTGTAAACTTCCATTGAACTTCACTGTGATTTCATACGAAGTTCGAATTTCCATTGAACTTCCTATGAACTTTCCGGTGAATTTCATGCGAATATCCGACGAACTTCAGTGTGAGTTTCCATTGAACTTTACTGTGAATTTCATACGAAGTTACAGCGAACTTCAGTGTAAATTTCCATTGAACTTCAAACGCATTTCCATTGAAATTCATACGAAATTTCAATGGACTTCGATCCACCTACACGGTGAATTACGTAGGTATTGAGGTATGATTTTGATTGTACCAACACAGCAGCCCGTTCTCGGTAACAAAGTACCACATGTTTTTCAAAATCACTAATATCGTGCTTCAGAACATCTAATTCTTAAAACATAATCTGATAAAAAACAGGATACAGTTCCAGGAACTTCCAACAATTTCAAGGAAATTTCAGACGAAATTCAGTGAACTGGTTTCCTAACTTTTCTTAAAGCGTCGAAAGGGTTTGATCGTTTCGAATGCTTTTATGTACACAAGAAATCACGCGCTGTTTGATTGCTTTAGATATTAGGATTTCTATTTTTATGGTCAAAATATGTTGTAAGAACTAGACCGATTCTGAATACGATTCAAAATGCGATTCTGAACTCTTAACCTCTTACATGTCGTCTTTTAGACCCAAAGGGTCGAAAATAAGCTCAAAATTGTTCTCTAACCGCTTTTGAGATAATTGTCAACTTCGATTTCTGACTTTGACTATGTCCTAGGAGGTCAAGGTCACCGAGGTACCTCTTAAATAGGGTCTTTTAGTCCCAAAGGCTTCAAATCGCTCTATCTCTAACCGTTTTCGATATAGTGGCCCACTTCCGGTTTCTGACATTGACCATGGCTGAGGATGTCAATAGTTCTCTAAGGTCATGGTTAAAAATTGCGGATTTTACGGCGTCTAATCAGCCTTTATAGTGAGCCAAATTTCATCACTCTTTAGCAATTGGGAAAAACCTAAACGCTGTAGCCAACTTAAACTTGCACACACATGCTGTGATTGCTTTCACTGAGAGTTGGGCGATCAATACACCGAGGCTGATATCATGTCAGTTTAAACTGCTACTCTCAGCTTCTTGGGGCTTGTTTCGCAAATTTGTTTTGTCGTTTTTTAATTGAAAAATTAAGCGATTTTTTTTTAAATACAGAAAGATCAACTAGACATACTGAAGTTTATCATCTCCAAATTTTGTCTTTCTCGTCCTAACGGCTTCTGATTAGTTCCACCGACAAACTTAAAAACGGTAAAAAAACATGCCACAACTGCCACTAAAATTTTCGTACCAATTCAATACACTAGGGTATTTTGGCAAATTCCCAAGTGTAATTAGATGTTTTGAAGCACGATAGTATTGATTTTGAAAAACATGTGGTACTTTGTTACCGAGAACGGACTGCTGTGGTTGGTACAATCAAAATCATAACTCAATACCAACGTAATTCACCATGTAAGGTGGATCGCAGTTCGTTGAAACTTCGTATGAATTTCAATGGAAATTCATATGAAGTTCAATGGAAATTAACACTGAAGTTCGTTGGAACTTCGTATGAAATTCACAGTGAAGTTCAATGGAAATTCAGTTTTCAGAAATGCTGTTTCCCACAATGTTGACGCTTCTTCTCCTACAATTTTTATCGGATTCCTTTTAAAATTCTGCACGAATGTTCAATTTTGAAAAACCGGTTTTAGAATATAACTACCACTTTATGGCGACCATACAAGCCTATTGATACTTTATTCACTAGATCTCGACTGGTCACAATATCCCTGGACATTTTTGTTTATACACACTGAGTTTAATAATATATTCAAAATATGCATGCAAATATGCATAGGTAAAAGTCGTGGAAAATTAATTGTTTCTCCTGCGTAATACAGACCGTGAGCACTCCTCTGTATGCTTTACTTATAATATACGTTGAATTTCCCACTATTAAAATGCATGCCAAAATATGCGCATCTTATACGTAGTCTGGCAATGTGGGCTTATTATCACAGACTGGAAACAGCCGCCATTAATACATTTAACTTTTGCTAAATGCTGCATATTTTGGTGGAGGGTTGTTTCCTTCTAAGTATAATAGAAAATGAAATACCAATTTCACTAAAATTGTTATGTTGAAAATTCGTTTCAGGAGCATTTTATAACTGCACTATATTGATAAAAGTTCATGTCTGAACATCCGATGGAATTGTGTATCCCCAGGGTAGTCGTTCCATAAAAATCCCATGCTTAATATGCGTGGGGACGTATAACATGTATGAAGATATATACGTATAAAATGCATGGGTTCACATGCGCATAATACGCATCGCAAAGAGTCTGAAACTCTCCTAAATCCCACTTAACTACATGGGGAATTATTTATGCGTGATTACGTGGGAATACCTACATATATTATGCACAGTTCCCATGTTGGACTGCTATCTGGACGCTTATCTTTTGTGCAGTAAATACCTAAGTAAAACGTCGGTAAACAAAACCATAAAACTGACACAATGACGTGTCGTGGCTATTGAAGTGCATCACTCCGAAAAGCTTGAGAATAGACTTACACTTTCATCTTCGTGTATAATGTGGATTTTCATGAGATATTGTGGATGTAACGTAAAAAAATACGCAATGGCAAATGGACCAATTTTCAAGATTCTCAAGCTAAGGAAGCACCTTTGTACAAAGTAAAATATCCAATGCATTTGTTCTTACATGCGCATCCCATCACAAGCACTTTAACCATTTAGAATTAGAACTTGATGTAATTTGCTGTGCAGAAATACAAGATTTTGGATTATTGAAATGCTGTAGTGCACTAAATACAAAGTGTCCTCTTGTAACTTCCTGCAGAACATTCAAGCAAACTCCTACTTAAACTATTCTTCCAATTAATTCTTTCAATTAATACGTGCTCACACGGATACTATGGTGCTGTACAGTTTATGAACATTGAATTGGGAAACACATCTACACTAACCATTCTAG
Organism: Protula sp. h YS-2021; assembly: GCA_949752745.1. Taxonomy (NCBI): domain Eukaryota; kingdom Metazoa; phylum Annelida; class Polychaeta; order Sabellida; family Serpulidae; genus Protula; species Protula sp. h YS-2021. The sequence continues at coordinate 42,409,591 of OX457029.1, read as the reverse complement.
CTGCTTGTAGGAGCATAAAATCCCAGAGATCACCCAAGCTATGTTACGCGTGGCCATTACGAATCAGGTGTTCTAGCTATTCCAACTGGATGACTTGACTTTGATATAAGTGTGAAATAGCCATTTTAATTATTAAAATCCAAAATCAAACATTAGTATACCCATCTTTGTTTAGGACATTTTAGAAGGAGAGAGGGAGGGAGGGATGGACAAAAATATGGCAAAATTAAAGAGTGCAAATTTGAGCGTTATACTGCATCGTACTGACATCACACATGGCTCGTAGCATGGAACATCTCCACATGTTCGTCATCAAAAGGTGGCATACTTCTAGAGGATGGTTTAGGGCACAATGAACACGATCCACATAACTGCTCGCCTCTTATTCCAGCTATCAGTTTGTCGAAAAAATGCTTCATTTTGTTTTCATTTTTAACGTCCTCTGGCCATACCAGATAAATATCTGAATCCAGAACCTGTGCAACTTCATGGGTAAAGTTATTACCCAAGTCTCCTAATTTCACATAGAATATTTTCTTTCCGTATCTGCGCTGCAGTTCTTGAGCACGCTCAAGTTCAAAATGTGGCCAGCGTTTTCTTATAGAATGGCGGCTAAGAACAACTAGAATATATCTGCTCCTGTCCATATATCTATATATCACTTCTGAGACACTGCCAGCGGCTGGGAAATCTCTGTAGTGAATGCAGCAATTTACACCATGTACATCTTCGAGAAGTGGCCTCAGTATGCTGTGTACCCAGATACGATCTTCATAGCAATAGCATATGTAGACTTCAAACCAGAAGATATGTGATGAATATGTGCCTTTTCGAAAATTCTGAAAGCATCTTTTGACTTGATACATTTTCATTATTAACCTGTACCTATACTTGTATGACAACTGAGTAAGTATCACAGCTGTGAGTACTGCCATAGCTGTACTACAACAAATAATTAAAATGTCTTTGAGAAGCCAACCTTGGCATGCTTTTCTGTGCTCATCGACTTCAATGTTTGATATTAACTTTCCAGTATCCATTCCAAAGCAAATATATTTCTCGTAGCCAGTGTACTTATAGTGGTGTTTCTGTATCCATGACAACGTATCTATTGAGCTTTCACGACAGTCACACGATAAAGGATTGTTTGACACGTCAATCAAAACACCCATATCTTTCATAGCGTAATGAATTTCGCTTTGTATAATTTGTAATAGATTTTTAGACAGATTGACTATTTTCAATTTTACACACCCATCAAAAAGGCGTTTTGGTAGTTGCTGTATCTCGTTTTCCGATAAGTCAATAGAAATGAGTTTCGAAACAACTTTGCACAACTGCAAGTCATTTGGAAGAGAGATTGAGTTTCCTCGCAGGTGTATATATTTGAGATTTGGCATAAGGGACAAGCGAAACAGGTAAAATATAAGTTCTTCATTAATAGTGATATAATTAAGCATAACTTCATTAATATTCTCTAATCCTTCAAATATGTATCTATTGTGAAAGAAATCTAACAACATATCTCCAGTTGCATCGTCAAATGTGTGAAAAGAAAGATCCAGTTTTCGCAAGGAATTAGAAGCAAAGCAAATTTTTTCATCTGTGACAGATATATTGTGTATCTTAAGCATAGTGTATATAGGAGTTAAAAGATAAGCTAAACTTGTGAAAAAAATCATGTCTGGTCCATAATCACTGTACAGAATATTGCTCATGTATATTTCTTTCAGGAGTGGTGCAATGGGTTGTCGTATACCAAATAAACAAGCAGGATCAAATGTTACGTGTAAATTTTTGCATTTTAGCCAACCAAAACCAAATAGACATTTGATTACTTCACACTGAATGTGCATGTTGCTGAAAAAGTCCTGAGGTTTTAACCCTGATATGCAAAATATGTTATCTAAATTTGATTGTGTCTCTTGAAGTTGAGCTCTATCAACTCTTAATTCCTTGTATGTCAGTTTAAGCAGCTCTTTAAGTCCAAATCTCTGAAACTTTGTGTAAAGATGAAACTCGTTTAATGAGATAAAGAGTTGAAGATTTTGATGAAATAGTAAATTTTCTGTTATAAAAGTTGTATAGCCATTAGTCTGATCTTTACTTAAGCTATCCATATTATGTGAAATGTCTACAACTTGCAAATAAGGTGCTATTAGGGTTAAGCCACTTGGAAAATTAGCCCAGAATAAACTGGAAGCAAAGCAAAGATATTTCAAATTATTGTATATCATTTGGACTCCTGCTGTAGAATTTTTTTTCTTTATCTGAGGTAAATTGTTTACAGTTACGCTTCTTAGCGATAATACCTCCATGTCATCACAGGCAATATCTGCGCTACTTGTGAGCATATTTATCATTATGTCCTCCATATACTCACATTTTTGGCCACTAATGCAATCACCTGTCGTAATATTCGCATGCGGGCCGAAGTATATTTCTGAGTTAATATTTTTCAGATCTAACACCTTAAGTTGAGGTATTAAGTCCACAAAACTTTCGGGAAACCCAAGCGAAAATGTTTCATAGCCAATGACATGAAAGTGTGTCAACGATTTAAAATTATCTTGGCCAATGTGTAAATAAGTGTAGACTCCTAAATGAGACATATTTTCTACAACTATCCAAAGTTCCTTTACCTTGCTGAAGTCAATGTGCGTTAAATTCCGAGAAAATTCAATAACATATCCTTGTATTCGATCCAAACATGGTGTGTCTGAGATAGGTTCATTAATTTTCAAAATTAAAGGATCCATGTTCAGTCCTGATCTATTATACTGTTCCAGTTGAAGATATAGTGTTCTTAACGTTCCTTTAAATACTGCGCCATCTTTCGGCAAAGTAAAGACGGCTTTAAATTTATCCATGTTTGGATTGTTGCTTCTTAGCAGCTGCTCGCTTGCAAAATATGTTTGTCCAATTAGTGGTTCCATTCGCGGAGACAACGCAAAGTTGAAGGACTCCACCATGGCGCCTAAAATTAACCTATAAATTAGGACTCTAAAGGCGGAATTCATCATTGAATTATCCTTGAAGCTTGAAATGCTTAACTACGTCTATACCAAGAAGTTAATGCATCTAACGAGCGTACCGTAAAGTCAAATAAATCATTCAATTAAATAGAAGGAAATGTATATTTATTCGAACAAATACGATGTCAATTTAACAGAAAGAAAAACGTAATAGCCCTCAAACTTTAGAGTGAATGGAAAAGACAAAAGCAAACACTCTACATATTTGTCAAACAGGAAGTTAAGCAACAAATGTTTCAAAATGCAAGGACTTTTTGCAAAAACTTTATCTTGTGGTTTATCAAGTGTCTTATATACATATATGTGTTTGGCAACGATGACATTAATATTACCTTGAAAGCAGTCTAAAGTGGTCTATTTTTCTCACCTTTAGGTAGAGGATAATAGCTATCGGAGAATTGAGGGCTGATAAATTTATAGAAATAAATAACCTTGCGCCAAGTATAATAGCCTTGTAATTAAAAAACTAAAGATCACCTAAATAATCAACTAATTATTTTCCTCTTTTCTCTTTCATATTTTATAAATAATTCTAAAATTATTCAAACTCTAAAAACTGGTTGGATAGCGCGTTATATTTATTTGAAATCATCTTTTAACTAGACCGTTTTCCTAACGAAATGTTAAAAAACACTTGTAAATTCAAACATTACGATCATGAAGACTTAAAAATCTGTTTCCTTTTCTGAACTGGAGAAATTTTTTTCAAGTAAGTCTTAAGGGATATTATCTTATTTTGAATTGGGATATATAAGTTTTTTGTTAAAATGTCTTGGTTGTTTTAATTTGTACATAATATTTGTAGAACTAAAAGCAACACTCTTATCGGGATATTAGTTTATCAAGCATGACAAATTCTTCCAGCATTACTTTGACACTTCATCACTGCTTCATACTAATCAAAAATAATTACAGCACGTAATATTTAATAAAATTAATGTTAACAGTTTAATATGAACACAGATCAACATACATAAAACAAATCCAAAGATAAAGAGAGACCAGAACAGACCATGTCAGATGAATCAACTGAATACATAAAAAGCAAATATTGCTCTTATTTTAGATAAACAAAACGTAAATGTATATAAATATACATTACTTAATACATAACTCATATGTAGCTAGTCACTGTAAACTCTGTTTCTGCACGTCATCTTTTATTGTAGCAACAATAATTAAACTAACAAACAGAACCTAGATGAGTGAGGTTCGATTTTTTGTATAAAAAGAACGATGTCCTGTCTTTTGCATTCTTTCAGGGCGTTCACCAATATGAAGACTTTGAGAAGTCCTTCTTCCAAGCAAGATTTCTTCCATTTGTTGAGAACTTCAAATCCTCTCATTTTCTGGTCTGGGATGTCCTTTTGCATGTTATCTAACTCAGTTGTTGTTATTCCGAGTCGAATGCCCAGGACCTTCCAGTCGTTGCCAAGCTTTTCAGAGATATCAAGCAGGTATCTATCCTCCAAAATATCTCCTAGAATAAAGAAATGTATTAGTAAATCATCATGAATCAAACATCCCAATTATTTAAACTATAATAGCAATAATAATTACAGTAAATAAAATAATAAGGAAACATATTTATAATGATGTTATTCACCGTGTGACTTGTCAGCCATCTGTCATTGAACATGTATAATTTCACAAAACAAAACACTGATTGTATTTAGTGTCTATGATCTGTACGATAAACAGTTCAAAATTTTTTGTGGCTACCAACAAGCCGCCTAAATTATCTAGAGTCTGTACATAAATTGATGCAATTTTTCTTTTATAGAAGTGTAGTCTTTTGGCAAATTCTTAACATGTGACTCTGATGATTCAGTAAAGAACCAAGTAAAGATTTATATAACAAAAGTGATAATAGAAAGCTATAAAAGGATTCCAAAGAACTGAAACAATTAACCTTTACGATAACTAAAAAGTCCTAGAAAAGCCATCAACTAACCTTTGGGTGCATTTTCCATCAGAATAACTGATTCGGTCTCAACTATCTCGGTAATTTTGGAAATCAAGTTTGACATTTTACAATTCACCAAAATGACCTCCAGTTCTTTTATCCGTTCTGCAGTTGAAACGGTTTGGTTGCACAACTAAGGAAAGTAATCAATCAAAAGAGTTTTTTAAATTTAATATTTTCGAAATTTATTTTAAGAGAAATTAATATAAATATTATTTCACTGAACATATTGTGCAGTAAGTGATTTAATCTGCAATTATGAGATACCCAAGGTTTCGAAATAGATGGACTGTGTTCATAACGCGATAGACTTTAGATTTTAGACCGTGGGGGCTTAAACCTTATTAATTATTACTTTACTGCCCACCTTCCATATGAATAGCGCTTCGTATGTTATCTGTTGTCCGTTAAACTTGTTGTTTTCTCCACTGATTAGGCCAACAACCCTTTCTTTATAAGCCGTTGGGTAGTCTGCAAACAGTGCTTCTAGAAACCTGGTGCGATCAGATAACTGGTTTGTAAGATGTGTAGCTATTTCGTTAAATATCCTATGGAACATATATTCACATGATACTGGCATGTTACGGTCGATCGCAAACTTTGCAATATCAGCCATTTCATCAACTTTTTCTTCTACCCTGCCGATTTGAGACTGTATTTTCTCAAACATTTCTTTAACAAGACTCATATCAGGCAAATTTTTTTCTTTTTCTTCTTTATTTTTATCTGTCCTCTCTTCTGATGTCTCACCGTTGTTTAAGTTTGGTTTAGTCTGAGTTACTTCTGGGACCCCACTGCTATTTTTTGTATCCGTCGTGTTGTCATTTTCTTGTTGATCAACTGGATCGTTTGCAGATTTAGAAATAGGCTCAGTTTCTTTAAATAACTCTTCTAATTCAGCATCTTTTTCAGGTGATGATATAGATTTAAGCAGGTCTGAAATATCACCACGTACGTTTTCAATCTTTGTTATGTGTGGATTTTCTTTATGCACTCTGTGTAAGAAGAGGCCACGTTTTTGCAACAGTTCTAATATTGTTGCTACAAACTTGTCATCATAGGATCCACTTTTTAGTAAATCCATTGCCGTGCTGCCATCAGAGTCCTTAACGTCGGAAACCAGTGTACAATCAAGAATAAACATAATCAGTTCTTGATGAAGTAAATTGCAAAAATCCATTTCATTTTTTCCATTAGGATTTAAACCATTTTCTAACATAAACTCATTGGTGTGTGGAATCTTGCATGCCAGGTGTAAGGCGTTACCTTTGCTTGAACAATCTATGGCCTTTTCGTTTTGGTTCCAAGGTTTCGGTGGATTTATTTGCTTAGTTTGCATGTCATCTGTTATACCCTGCTTTTGCTGTTTATCCAAACTAATGTTGTAGGGAATCAACTTCTTAAACGAATTTTCTAGCTCTTTTGTGGCCACTTCGCATAGCCATTTCAACATCTCAAGTTTTCCATTGGCTACTAGTCTCCGTATGCCTATAGGGTTGTTGACTATGATGTCTTTGATTTTTAAGTTTAGGGTTCTTTTGTCCAATTCAAATATAGTTTTTGCCATCTCTTTCTCTCCTCTCAAAACGGAGTAGTCAAAAGCATTGATTGAGCCAGGAAGGTTAATTTTAGCACCATATCGTAGCAGCTGTTTCAACATACTAACTTTGCTTGGCCCATGGGAGTCTACTAAATAGTGTATGGGAGATTTCTTGTGATTGTCCAGTATGTTTAGCAATGCCCCGTTTTTAATCAAGAGTTTCAAAATTGGAGTTGATCGCCCATCAAGACACAACACATGCAGAAGTGTTCCGTTGGCATTTCTGGGATTTTTAAAGTTTATATATATGTCTCTTTCATCTATCATTTTCTTAACATTTAGCCATGACATTTCGTGACTATAAATAGCGGCCAGTGACACTTCGAAAGGTTTCTTCGTATGGTCTTCGTCACCTTCTTCTGCTTCTTTGGTTTTTTCGCTTTCTTTAACTGTTGACATCAAATCTTTCAAAAACGTAAAGATGGATCTCTCTGTCTGAACATCAAGAGCCCCAAGTTTGAGAAAATTAATCATCATTTCGTAATTGCACGTGTACGCTGCGATTTCAAAAGCTGTTAATAGCTGAACAGAACCCTCAATGTCATACTGTACTGTGGCCTTTAGGGCTTCCTCTTTAAACTCTCCACAAACAGCAAAAATAATATCAATCGTGTTTCTCTTTTCAAACATACTGTTTTCGGTGGCCAGTTTGTGCAAAAAATTAAAACCATTGCCATCAGTTTTGCAAATCAAACCCGGATCTTTCTTTAACAATAGTTCTATGCATTTAACATTTCCGATGCTTGTCGAGGCATAAGCAAGAGGTGTTTCGTTATCATTGTTTCGCACACGGGGATTTGCATCTTTATCAAATAGTAACTTTTTCACAATTTCCGAATGTCCATCGTGTGCTGCATAGTGGAGTAAAGTGTTTCCGTTCTCTCCCCTTAATTCATTGACGTCACATTTGCATTCTTCTCTATCGATCAAATCTTTCACATTCTCCCATCTTGCAAGTTTTGCAGCTCTAAGCATGAATAATGCATCGGCTGTACCGTCCCCTAAAGCAATCTTTAAAAAATTATCGAAAACTGCTGTATCTTTTTTTTCTAGAAGTGTCAATGCTGACTCGCCCTCGGAATTAGTTTGCCTGAGGTCTGCACCTTGCTGAAATAGAACGCTTGCTGTTTGCGCATTGTTAAACAGTAGTGCTTTAATGATAGGGGTATCCCCTGCTTCCTTTTCAATCGCTGGTTGATTTAATGATTCTGTTATATTGCAAGAAGACTGTCCCAGTTGTTCAATCAGTTTCTGCATCAATTCGTCGTTGTTTCCAAGCGCTGCCCAATGGAGTACATTCCAACCATGTGGGTCCTTTCTGTAAATGTCTGCACCTTTTTGCTGCAGCATTTCAACGTCCTCCCACGCAGCATCATCGTGTTTTACAAGGTGGTGTAACAATGTACCTGAGTAGTCTGGCCCACCAAATATAAAATGTATGTCATCGATTTCACAGTTGTCTCTCAATTCCTCTCTAAATGCCTCTAAATTACCATTGTCGAGGTGTTCAAACAGCTTGGCATCCATCTGAAAAAGTAAACGATGTCAAATCTTCATCCTGGTTTCATGAATGAATAGCCGACATTGCAGTAATATTCATGTCACACTATCTGGGTGGATAATAATGCATGCAATTATTAAACGGGTTTTGTGAAGAGCTATTACAGTAAATTGCTACAATATCCTTATGTGTTTCTGTCTGTTTCTTGTTTTATGTTTTCAATTTCGACCTACATTTTTAATGAGAAATCCCTGTCTTAAAAATATGATATAATCATCAAATGTAGATGTAGATATGTTACAGAGAATCTGTATATTAAGGGATTTCATGAAATACCTAAGGAATTCGTATAATGAATAAGCTCATATTGATTATTTAACTATTTTGAAAAATTATCCATTCAGGAAGGCTGTTTAGGGGTTCTTCAAAACTGTGTATCCCTTTTCACATTGAAAGGAATTGGAATTATAACATTACCAACCAAAATAACAGTATTTGGCGTGAAATGGGACATAAGTCACATAGGATAAACAAGCCATCGTGGAGGGCACAGCCCCCAACCGGAGTTACATACATGTATAAGGTCCCCAATCACTGTAGACTATATTCCAAGCCAGCAACTGAAATGTAATTTGACAAAGTTTACGAAACAAGTAAGGTAGGTGAGACGGAAATTACAACGTGCAAATTTGAATAAAACTGCAAAAATCGTTAACAGTTAATTTTGGCTGGAATTTGGCATTACATGGGGTTGGATTAATAACTCAGAAAACTAGGTTAAACGTTTGTGATACTAGTGATCAGGGACTGTTGTAATTTCTTAGTTTAATGGCAAATCTGATGGTACCCAGCTTCTCCAACACGTACATTTATGTTTATCCACATCTTTGTCCAATAGATTTACAGCTTATTGTAAGTTTGTTTATTCATAGATGTTACAAGTCTGCAACAGCTACTTTATATGCAAACAAAACGTTTTAAAGATGTACCGTTACACCATAATTCTTGTTATAGTTAGGTATTTGTGTAATGGAACATAATACTTTGATGTATTAAACACATACTCGATGTAATTAACAAATGTGACGGGATTATAGTCAGTTTACTCACCACGTACATTTCTTTTTATCCACATCAAGACGTTTTAATGTTGTAATACTCAGCAGCATTGATGTTTAGAACACTGAATGCTTTGCTATGAAAGAGAGTTTGACTTGTGCAGTTGCACAACAGTCTTTGTCTTGTGGTATGAAATACAGTTTGACATGTGTCGTTGCACAACAGTCTTTGTCTAGCTATGGATATGAAGTTTTTAGCGTATCAGAGACATACATGCATGGAAAGACTTCTATGTATAGGCGTTTTTTCTGTTCATTGTTGAAATAAACCACGGTCATATATGAATTCACACAAGTGTTATAATTTTTGATTTAATACAGATGTGCCACTATCAAAGCATGGTCAGTAAAATATACAGGTTCTGTGAAACAATGAAGTTCAGGGTGGTTAGTAATTAATAAGCCAACCAGTCCTCCCAAATTATGTGTTGAACCCTGCACAATGTGGTGCAAGGTGAACTGATTACACAGCACAATGAGATCGTTGTTTCTCGAGCAAAAGATCATAATTGAAGTCGCCACATATTATTATTGCTGAGCACCTGTAACGTTCCTTGATCAAGTGAGACTCATTTAGTTGATACTGTAGTTTTGGTTTCAGTTTGTACCATGCCACATCGGGTGAGACATACACGCTACTCCTGCCCCAACAGCTGCTAACTCGTTACAACAGGAGCTTAAGTTATGGAGAATAGGTTGTTTACTAAAGGTGACAATTCCATGGCCGGCTTCGCAGCGAGCACATATGGTTAAACATTTTCATGTCATCATAAGCAAACACTTTCGTTTCGGTCAAACAAAGAACACTTAATTGCGGGGATAGGTTGGATAAATTCAGCTCGTGGAAGTGTGCTTTAAGCGATCTAAAACAAAGTAATCAATAAAATAATGTAGTGTAGGATGCAGAGACCCGGGATTTTTTTATTTGTAACAACAAAAAAAAAGGAAAAAAGATTATGCCATGGATGTTATTTTTATGTATGTCTTACGTGAGATGCATGTCGTTTTTGTCACAATACTTGTAATTCTTGTATGTTGTTTTCCTATTCTCTGTGTCTTAGGCCTGATACATTTCACATTTGTGCCGAGTCTCACATAGAACACAGAGTGTAAAACGAAATTACACACAGTAGGCGTTTAGTGGACAACTGCACAAAATGCATGCTAACTGGACTAGGCACTGAATACGCAATTCAGATGCCTTACAGACTGAACACTTTCTATAAGGGACTTCAGTGCACATGCACACAGCCTTACACGTAAACGCATCACATAAAACTTTTTTGGTATATACCCAAACGGACGACACCCAAAGCTACTGGTTTGGGTGTCGTCCGTCTGTCTGTCAGTCACTTTTTGATGCATTTTTTTTGTGTCGACGCCACATCTCTTCAACTATCAGGCGGACTGATGTGATATTTCATTGAGTGAAACAAATATATCACGTAGATGTGCAACGGCGTATTAATTTTGAAATCGACGAAAAATTGACGAAATGGGAAATTGTCAAAAATGTGACATGCCTGGGTGTAACTTAGCGAAAACGCGGTATTTTGTCGACGCCATATCTCTTCAACTATCAGGGGAACTGATTTGATATTTCACTGAGTGCTTGTCTATCCCCTTGAAATTGAGCATGACATCTGTTTGCCCATGTTCAGTTTGGGGCTGTGCCCTCTACGATGGTTTGTTTTACTCAAACACGTATTCATATAAAGGCAAGGTTATACATGCATCATCGACTAATGCATTCCAGATCACGGTTTTATGTGCCTTTCATAGGTCCCCGGGCGGCACTCTCTTAGATAGTGGAATTGTACACTTTCATGCGCAATATCACATTAACTATGCTCCGTATATATATTTTACTTTGCAGTTGTATAGTTTATATATACACACCCATATCTCATGATTAAATCAAGCGTATATTCAAGGTCTCATTAAATAATATTTACAAAGTGTGGTTTTAAAGAGGTCAACCCTTGATTGGTGACTCATTTACACATAAACATTGACAATGAGTGACCATTCGGAATCTGAAAATCTGCAGCAGCACAGCATGTGGCGTCCACAGTGTAATCTAAAATAGTTTAATCTTTTTTTGTGCAAAACCATATAAATAACAGCAGCAAGTTATTTATTAAACGACTGCACCGACACGGACTGGTCGATCTTCTTCGGAAAATCGGCTTTGGATAGACAGCGAAACATCTAGGTTGTATAAAACTCACAACTCCACCACCCCCCCCCCCCTCCAAAAAAAACAAAAACAAAAACAGCCGTCTAATGTTGCCGCTCACACGAAATGGTAGCCATTACAGGTCATTTCGATACTAAACCAAATCGGGAACTTTCAGACATGCGCAAGTTTTTCCCATATAGTGTTCATTGAAATTGACTTCATAATATCCTGCATGACCACATGACACAAGGGTTGCGGTACTATGACGGAAGGGCACCAACTCTGTTATCGTCGCCTGTTAATCAACATCTATCCAACGTCGGAAGGTAGACTTTGTATCAACTGCCATAACCAACCAAAACCTGACGTTGATCAGATGTCGGATTAGACGTGTATCCTATTTTTTCTGGGTTCGGTCAACGTCGGAAATGCTATTTTTCATCCATAATTTTATAACGCCTTTCCATTTGCATCACCATAAACGTGTAATAATGAAAAAAAAAAGAAGTCTGCGAAGAAAAAAGCCCAATTTGGAGACGTTTTTTATTAATTTTGTGTCGGTTTTCACGTAGTTAGAGACGACCAAAAATTATGAATATAGTGTATATATTTGTACACTGAAAAATTGCGGAATATTTTCAATAAAATATGCCCATACTAAACTATGCATAGATCCTATAAAGTCCTCAGTTGATTATGAAGCTGCTGTTTGCAGGAACAAGACAGCAAATGTGCTCAGGCGGGGTTTTTCAGCCATATCAAACCCCAACTCCCGACATAAAATGTCACCATAGCAACATAAATTTATATTTACAACAGTTAAAACACACGTCATTATAAAGTAAATATAAACACCTGTATTCTGACGAAAACTCATAATTTTTGGTCGCCCCGAAATGGATGAAAACTGCGACAAAATCCGAAAAATCGTCCCCAAAGGGGGCTTATTTCGGTGCAGACTTCTACCTCACTCACAATCCCTCACGCAGTAAGTTTCATTCAGGGCGTTTGAAAACGTTTTACTTGAACAGTGATCTACATTTTTACACCTATTCACCCATGAAACAAGTTAGTTGTTGAACTTCAACCAGGCCGCAAGTCATTTATTGGCCTTTCGGTGCCAGTAAATGATTACTGCAGAGAGGATAGAGAGAAAAAAATAAAGGGGGACAAGGAGAATGTAAAATTGTAAACATTGAACATGAACACCTGTTAGTTTACACCTGTGACGATATCCCTTTGTTCTTACAATCCATTATTTTAATGTAATGGACTGGTGGGAGTCCATTATTTTAAATAATGGACTCTTTGCTGTTGCGAGTCCATTATTTTAAAACAATGGATTCGCTGCTATTTGAAATGAAAAATAAACAACTGTCCATTTCTTTTTCGTTTAGAACGATTTGGCGTATCTAAAAAAATATTAAACAAGTATATCAGTAAGAAACTGATTATAGTCCCCGCCGAAAGATATCTGAATGTACACTTCTTCGGTCAAAAACTTACTGAAAGATCGTACGTAAAAAAGCAGGAGGGTGGTGGACGGAATTTTGGTCAGCGAACAAAAGTGAAAGCATCGTGCCTCCACAAACAAAAATTTTGGCTATGTTGGAAGTTTAATAGTTTCGTCAATTTTTGGTCAAATCAAAAACCAATCCCACGTCGCACAATCGTAATATATATTCCTTCGCTCCAAAAAAACTCAAAATGCTGTCGTGCAGAATAACTGAGAAATTGCGCGTACAAAAGTGCCCCCACATCAAGCCCCCTACAAACAAAGAATTTGGTCAAGTTTGAAGCTTCTCAGTTTCGTCAATTTTTGGTGAAATTCTAAAATAACCACAGGTCGTCCAACACATGTTGTTACTTCCCACAAAAAATCAAAAGCCTGTGGTGAAACGTGAGTGAGTAATCGCGCGTACAAGAGTGGGAGCATTGGTGAGGGACAGATGGACGGACGGACAGACAGACAGACGAACAACGCGTGTTTTATAAGTCCCCCGCTCCGCACGTACCGCGGCGGCGGGGAAATAACAAGCTAAAAAACCACCGTTCCATGTGTTGACCAACCCCCCCCGCCCCCGTTCCTCCATCCCGCCCCTCACCCCGCCCCTCACCCCGCCCTCACCCCGTTGTTTATTTGTGTGTGTGTGTGTGTGTGTGTGTGTTTACTAAATTTTACGAAAGAATTTGCATCCAGTGTGCAATTCAGCTCGGCATTTTCATTAACGATATCCAAGAACTCTTTTTCCATGTCTACACTTCGCACACCACCCACTGAATGAAAGACTCGGAACTGTACATTATTTTTCTCACACGTTGTTTATTGATTTCAAACCAGACAGCGCGTGACAAAATGGTTCATAACAAAGTGGGCGACATAATTTCACACTAGACTTTTGTTAGGGACAGTCCATGGAATTGGTTGTGAATTGTGTAAACTAAGTCAGATACAGAACTCAGAGGGTCCAAGAGTTCAAATAATGGACAGTTCCTCGGCGTTGCCTCGGAACTGTCCATTATTTGAACTCTTGGACCCTCTTCGTACTGTATCCTATACGTAATGCAAACAAGGACATGCCAGGCAGCGACAGATCGTTTGTTTATGTTTGTCTATTTGTTTTGTGTTTTAGCCCCCAACCGGAGAACCCGGAGGGGGGGGGGGCTATAGGATCGGCTTCCGTCCGTCCGTCTGTATGTCTGTCCGTCCGTCCGTCCGTGTACAAAAGCTTGTGAACACCATATCTCAAGAAGTCCCAGGTGGATTTAAATCAAACTTGGTGTGTGGCTTCTACATAAAAGGTTCTCGACCTGATTAGGTTTTGGTGACCTTGATCTCACTTTCAAGGTCACCATGGGACTTAGAATGTTTAGGTATATAAACCAAGAAAATGTACCTTGTGAAAACCATATCTCAGGAATCTCAACTGCCTTACTTGTTACGTAAACTTTGTCAAATTACATTTCTGTTACTGGCTTGGAATATAGTCTACAGCGATTGGGGGCCTTATACATGTATGTGGCCCCGGTTGGGGGCTGTGCCCTCTACGATGGCTTGTTCCTGTTGGCCCATTGTTGTCTCCCTTCATGACTTCTCTAAAACGACCCTTAAACGCGGGCTGTGTTTGAAATAACCCCTCTTTCTTAACCAAACGCCGAGTACAGTTCTGAAAGAACAGACTTTTTGTGGGAAACGCCGAGTATTGACAGAAAATTACGTCTTTTTTGACGAAATTGACACGCATGTAACACATATGATACCAAGTGCCCACATCTCCCTAAGTCTCATTGCTTTTTTGGGGAGATTTTCCTCATCCACTTTATCATGCTTTTGATTATCCCCGTAAACATTCTGAGGTCAATCCAGCCAGCCACAACATTAACTCTGGTTGCACTTTGGTTGTAAATGGTTGGCACTTAGGTCAACGTCTTACCAACGCCTTTAATATAACGTTAAATAAACTTCAGGAAAGCAACGTTGTTTAGACGTCGATTTTAATCGCACTCGAAAGGCAACTTTTTCCGACATCTAATCAACGTCTTTGGTGCAACGTTGGACAACCGTCCAAAATTTGGCGTTGTGTATACGTCGGACTCACAATAAAAAATGAACCACCTTGCGTTACGGTCACCTAAAATTGTAGCCATAGCATGCCACTATGAAAATATACCAGAATAGGCAGTAAAATATGAGAGTTTTAAGAGCTTGCAAGTTTTTTCCCACCTAAATTTGAGAAATATTCATGGCAATTGGCACCATACATATCCTGACCCAAGGAAGGGGTTATTGTGGCGGAGGGGTATGACACTGTGATTGTGGCAGTCATGGTGACGATTCAATATAACTCTATTTCCTAAGACTATACAACGTCTCTTTTCCAACGTCTATGCAACATCGGGAGAGAGACATTGTTTCGACTTCCATTTTTAACATATCCGCAACGTTGATGAGACGTGGTATAACCGACGTTTATCCAACGCCGACTTCCATAAACAACTAAAACCTGACAATGATGAAACGTCGCAATGTTTACTGGGCAAGAAATTACAATATTTTGAAGAACCCTGTTTTATTATAAGGACTCTATAAGGGTAAACAAGAACTCTTGTAATTCTGTCCTTTTTTTAAATAACTCCATGGGTCTCAGTCAAGTGTACCCTCCTGATTGTACTGGATAAATGGGCCCTACAAAATCACTCGATAAGTAAGGAAATAACTGACAAGACGTTATAAATTGCTGCTTTATAGTGTCGCACTCTTTGTAAAGATCTCAATGGAATTCATTTCCTTTGCTTGCTATCTCATTTTCATATACTCACACAAAAGAGAAGATTCGCATAATATGACGAATAAATATAGCTATTTTGTTTCCTTACCAAAGGGGTCTCAGAACGTGTGATTAACATTTGTTCGAACAGTTTATATCCCCAATAATCTTATTCAGTATTAAGTCATGAAACAGACAATTATAGCAATTTTAATTCCATGATATTAAGTAATATTAATCGCTATATTTATACATGTTCACATAAAAATATAATGCATCGCGGCAATGGAGCCGTTTTTCTGGTCTTGAAGGAAGGAACGCGAAACGTACCTGAAATATAGCAACTATGATAGATCACGCTGTATCACAGATTTCATCATATTTTTCTCACACATAACAAAATTACCTTTTATTTTCCCTGGAAATTCTGCGCACATATGTCTGTTCTTATGTTTCTTTTCCAGTCTCAGCTACACTAGTAGGGTGAAAAGGCCGGTTCCAGCGCACTTTATGACGTCATACTGTCTGGAAGTGACGTCATCATGTCTGGAAGTGACGTCATAGCGTCTGGACCGGAAGTGGTGTCTGGAGCGGAAGTGTTGTCTGGAGCGGAAGTGTTGTCTGGAGCGGAAGTCACGATAAGCGTTAGGATAGGCGCGGCCATCCATGAGGTTATAATGACGTCATGATGACGTCATACTGTCTGGAGCGAAAGTCTGGAGCGAAAGTTGCTTGATAGTGTTGGCCGAGTCAATCATCATGAAGTCAACGAACTCCACCTGTCAATCAGTGTAACCATGGCAACAGACCCTAAAAAGTGATGACCCCCCCCCCCCTCGAAATTGTGATTTTTGCATATTTATCCGTTTCAGACGATTCTGAACATTTTTTATTTTTTCGGTCGACCACCCCCCCCCCCCCTCGAAATTGTGATTTTTTGCATATTTATCCGTTTCAGACGATTCTGAACATTTTTCATTTTTTCGGTCGACCACCCCCCCCCCCCTCGAAATTGTGATTTTTGCATATTTATCCGTTTCAGACGATTCTGAACTTTTTTCATTTTTTCGGTCGACCACCCCCCCCCCCCCCCTCGAAATTGTGATTTTTGCATATTTATCCGTTTCAGACGATTCTAAACATTTTTCATTTTTTCGGTCGACCAACCCCCCCCCCCCCCCCTCGAAATTGTGATTTTTGCATATTTATCCGTTTCAGACGATTCTGAACATTTTTCATTTTTTCGGTCGACCACCCCCCCCCCCCCCCCTCGAAATTGTGATTTTTGCATATTTATCCGTTTCAGACGATTCTGAACATTTTTCTTTTTTTTTTGGGTCGACCCCCCCCCCAGGACATACTATGTACCGACCCCCCCCCCCCAGGACATACTTTGTACCGACCCCCCCCCCCCCTAGGCGAGCAACATTCTGTCAAGTCAGCTTCAGTTCCATCAGAGGGGTATATAAGGGATGAGCATACAGCAGTGACAGTCATTTCGGTGAGTGGAGCAAGGAAGTACAAGTTGTAGAACTACAATTGGATCACATCAGATCAAGGGATGGCATCCAGTGACAACTATTTCGGTAAGTGTTTATTGAAACTTTATAAATAAAAAGTGAACTTTGTAAACAAACTTTAGTTATTTGCATAATTGAAACTTTGTAAACAAACTTTGTAAACAAACTGTGTAAACAAACTTTATAAACAAACTTTATAAACAAAATTTGTAAACAAACTTTATAAACAAACTTTTTAAACAAAATTTGTAAACAAAATTTGTAAACAAACTTTATACAGCAGTGACAGTCATTTCGGTGAGTGGAGCAAGGAAGTACAAGTTGTAGAACTACAATTGGATCACATCAGATCAAGGGATGGCATCCAGTGACAACTATTTCGGTAAGTGTTTATTGAAACTTTATAAATAAAAAGTGAACTTTGTAAACAAACTTTAGTTATTTGCATAATTGAAACTTTGTAAACAAACTTTGTAAACAAACTGTGTAAACAAACTTTATAAACAAACTTTATAAACAAAATTTGTAAACAAACTTTGTAAACAAACTTTATAAACAAAATTTGTAAACAAAATTTGTAAACAAACTTTATAAACAAAATTTGTAAGCAAACTTTGTAAACAAACTTGACTTATTTACATAATTGAAAATTTGTAAACAAACTTTGTAAACAAACTTTGTAAACAAACTTTAGTTATTTGCATAATTGAGACTTTGTAAACAAACTTTATAAACAAACTTTATAAACAAAATTTGTAAACAAACTTTGTAGACAAACTTTATAAACAAAATTTGTAAACAAAATTTGTAAACAAACTTTGTAAACAAACTTGACTTATTTACATAATTGAAAATTTGTAAACAAACTTTGTAAACAAACTTTGTAAACAAACTTTGTAAACAAACTTTGTAAACAAACTTGACTTATTTACATAATTGAAAATTTGTAAACAAAATTTGTAAACAAACTTTGTAAACAAACTTGACTTATTTACATAATTAAAAATTTGTAAACAAACTTTGTAAACAAACTTTGTAAACAAACTTTGTAAACAAACTTGACTTATTTACATAATTGAAAATTTGTAAACAAACTTTGTAAACAAACTTTGTAAACAAACTTTGTAAACAAACTTTGTAAACAAACTTGACTTATTTACATAATTGAAAATTTGTAAACAAACTTTGTAAACAAACTTTGTAAACAAACTTTGTAAACAAACTTTGGTTATTTGCTTAATTGAAACTTTGTAAAACAATACCTTTCGTTATACTTAGTCGATTTAAATGAAAATTTCACCATTTGATTCAGTTTTATGTAAAGTTTTAACATGATCATAGGCTATTTGCGCAGCTGGCTGTATGCATTTTTACCGCCATTTTAACTTAAAATTGTGATAACTTTCGTTATAACTTTCGTTATAGTTGACTGAAAATTTCACCATTACAGTGCTTCTTCGCGGATGAATACCATTTGGCAGACTATTGAACTTCACCGCTAGATGTCTCTGCTGTATAACAGCTGTACAACTGTAAGTGAGATATTCATATACACAAGTAAAATTCTGCTGAGTCAGCATTTTTGAACAATTTTTGAAACAAGTTACACACCATATTTTGATTACATGGAAGTAGTATAAAAGCATGAGTGAAACATGTCAACTAGTCAACTAGTGATACATTCTGCTGAGTTAACACACCATTGAAGTGGTATAAAAGGAAGAGTGAAACGTATATTTTACTTCATTTCAGTTCTAGCAGTTGAAGAAACAACAACGATGGCAACAGTCTACTGTCATGAATGCGATGTGACATTTCCATCTCTGGAAGTGTTCGTGACACATAGATGTAAACCAGCTAGGTTGAAACGTGCTCGTGAAGAGCTTGTTGAGCAGATTGAAGCCAAGAGATGAAAGACCTTACAAGATGATGTTGAAAGACCTGATCCAGTCCTCTGCGGTGAATGTGTAAAGATATTTGCATCTATGGAAGCGTTTGATACACATGCATGTGTTGAGATGGAAAATGTGTCTCATGAAGAACAAAGAAAGAAAGAGATAGGACAAGTAGGCAGAGGTAGAAGAGTGAGTCTTGGTGAAAACGCACAGGAAAGACGGTTTGAGCCTGAAGATGGATCGGATTTGCTACTCGAAATGCGACAACAAGAGAATAGAATCAAGAGACATTTGCTAGAGACGTTAAACCGTGGCATGAAATGGTACATTGTGGTACATGCACGCTTCAAGAAAATGACACCAAATGTTGAAGGCGTGATGGTAGAACAAGACGATAATGCCTTCATCAGCAGTCCGACATATGCAGCATACAATCCAACAGATATTGAGAAGGACTTACCAGAAGCCTATAAAGAATTGTTTACCAGGTTTGATGAACATGAGCGACAAGGCTCTGGCTGGGTGTTGGATAACATATTATTCATTGAAGTGCATACAGCTACGTCAGCGCCACTGGAAGCGAGCAGTTTTATCCCACTACCGAAGAAAGTAAAGAATACAGGAGGTGTGTTAAACATTCAGAATAAAGACAACAAATGTTTCTTATGGTCTGTATTGGCTCACCTTCACCCTTCAACAAACAGCCCATACCGTGTGAATCAATACAAGCTATTTGAGAACGAATTGAAGGTAGAAGGCATGACATTTCCCACACCGATTACAGACATTCCAAAGTTTGAAAAGGAGAATGATGTGTCCATTAACGTGTTTGGATATGAACATGATGTCGTTGTTCCCATACAACTGAGTCGAAACACCAGTGCGAGAGAAATCAACTTGCTTTTGATTAGCAATGACAAGACAAGACATTACTGCCTCATCAAGAATTTCAGCAGACTGATGGCTTATCGATCAAACCATCAGCATGCAATATTTTATTGTTTCAACTGTCTTCACGGGTTTAAGCGGCAAGATCTGTTAGACAAGCATCGTGAAGTGTGTGGCAAGCATGGCGCACAACGTTTATCATTCCCCAAGGAACCCTTCATCAAGTTCAAGAATGTAGCCAAACAACAGCGAGCGCCCTTTGTGATTTATGCAGACTTTGAATGCTTTACGAAAAAGCATGAAGGAGACAGGTATCAGCATCATCGTCCAAACAGCTTTGCCTATGTGGTTGTGAGCCAGTATGATACACGTGCACCAGTCGTGTATCGAGGAGACAATGCTGTGAAAGTCTTTTTAGACCATATGGTGACTGAGCGTGATCGTATTGTGCATGGTTTACAACAGAAAAAGAAAATGGTGATGACTCATGAAGATGAAGAGCATTATAAGAACGCCACAGATTGCTACATTTGTCATGAGCCTCTAGGAGCAGATCATGTGAGAGATCATGACCATATCAATGGCAAATACCGCGGAGCTGCACATAGTCAATGCAATTTGCAATTTCGATTTCGAAAAGATCAACAGGATGTGAAAGATTCTTTCATCATTCCTGTCTTTTTCCACAATTTACGAGGCTATGACAGCCATTTGATCATGGAAGAAATTGGAAAGTTCAAAAACGAAAGGATTACAGTCATTCCCAACACCGTTGAGAAATATATTGCATTCACCATGAGCAATCTGAAATTTACAGACAGTTATCAGTTCATGAGTACTTCTCTACAGAAGTTGGTCTCCAACCTGGCAGCAGAAGGGAAAGACAACTTTTATCACATGACGTCACACATTCACGATAGTGACCAACAAGAGTTACTGTTGAGAAAGGGAGTGTACCCTTATGATTACGTGGATGAGCCATCCAAGTTTGCTGAAACACAACTGCCGTCCAAGGACAAGTTTTACAGTCTGCTCAGTGAAGAAGACATTAGCGATGAGGATTATGCGCATGCGCAGAAGGTGTGGGAGACATTCCACTGTACTACATTTGGCGAATACCATGACTTGTACCTGAAATCAGATGTGTTGTTGCTGGCTGACGTGTTTGAAAACTTTCGTCACGTATGTCTCAACACGTATGAATTAGATCCTGCTCACTACTATACAGCGCCAGGACTGTCGTGGGACGCCATGTTGAAAGCGACAAAGGTGAAACTGGAAATTGATCAACGACATTGACATGTACCAAATGGTTGAACAAGGCCTACGTGGAGGAATATCTGTCATCACACACAAGTATGCGAAAGCAAATAACCCCTACGTAGCAGATTACGATCCCAGGAAACCGACCAACTACTTGACGTACCTGGATGCAAACAACTTGTATGGTTGGGCCATGTCGCAAAGCATGCCGGAAAGTGGATTTATGTGGGTGAGCGAGCCAGAATCCATTGACTTTATGGATGTGAATGAAGATGACGAGATTGAATACATTTTAGAAGTGGATTTGGAATACCCATATGCAATCCATGATCGTCATAATCACTACCCAGTGGCTCCAGAACGGAAATGTGTGAAAGTGGGAGAATTGTCAGAACATAGTCAGAAGCTACGGAAAGATCTAAACATGAAAGGCAAACCTAGTGAAAAGCTCATTCCCAACCTGTGTGACAAGAAGAAATATGTGCTTCATTATAGAAATTTACAGCAATATGTCTCACTGGGATTGAAAGTCACGAAGGTGCATCGTGCCATCATGTTTGCACAGAGCAAATGGTTGGCAAAATACATCTCCTTGAACACGGAAAAGAGAAAGTTGGCCAAGAACCCGTTTGAGAAAGACTTTTTCAAACTGATGAACAACTCTGTGTTTGGCAAAACCATGGAAAATGTAAGAAAACGCATCAATGTGGAACTTGTTCAACAGGAAAAGCGGTTCAAGAAACTTGTGGCCAAACCTTCCTTCCACAAATTTAGAATTTTCAACGAAGATTTGACCGCGGTACATTTGCGCAAAGTGGATCTGCTTCTGGATAAACCCATTCAAGTTGGTTTCACCATTCTCGACCTCAGCAAGGTGCTCATGTTTCACTTTCATTACAACTACATCATGACCAAGTATCCCGACGCCAAGCTGTTGTTCAGCGACACCGACAGTCTATGTTATGACATAGAAACGGACGATATCTACAAAGACATGCAGGAAGATGCTGACTTGTTCGACACAAGTGACTATCCCCCAGATCATTTCCTGCATTCCAACGTGAACAAGAAAGTGCTTGGGAAAATGAAAGATGAGACGGCGGGCATTCCCATTGAAGAGTTTGTTGGACTTCGACCGAAAATATATAGTATGATATATGGTGGGAAAGAAAAACGTACGGCCAAAGGCATCACTCGCGCGTGTCAAAGACGGATGAAACATCAGCAGTATAGAGACAGTTTGTTCAACCAAACGCAAACGATGACTACAGGGCACATCATTCGAAGTCATGACCACCAGATTTTCTCGGAGAAGTTGAGGAAAGTGGCTCTCTCTCCCTTTGATGATAAGCGATATGTGATGAGTGATGGCTATTCCACTTTGGCGCATGGGCATTACAGTATATAAGGGGGAGACACTTCAACTTTAGAGTCAGTTGAGGTGTGAACACTGAAGCGTCAACATGAAAAGATCTGCAACAACGGATATGGATACTCTAGCAGATACGGTGAAAGACATGAATGTGAAACATTCTGACACTACCATCAAGAAATTAAAAGTGGAGATAGCACCAACACCACAGTCGTGGGATGGAATGCTTTCTCTAGGCAATGGAAAGTATATCAAGATTATGAAACAAAGTAATGAAGGTGTGATAAACATTCGCAAATACCTCAGAGATGAGGGGACTGGAAAAAACCGTCCAACGAAAAAGGGAATTTTGCTGACAATACCTGAATGGAAAATGCTGAAGAAGCAGGTGAAAGAAGTGGATAAAAGGCTTCGCAGACAAGACGACAAGTCATAACAAGGTAACAATCATGAATGCACTCATGTTGGACGATGGTGTTTACCTTAAAGTTAATGAGAGGAATGAAGTGATGATGGGTTCTCGGAGATGTTCTGCTTATCGGTTTAAACCTGAAGTGTGGAAAGACTTTAAAAACATACCGCTTGAAGCTGGGTTTAAACGCAGACTTGAAAATAAACTGGAAGTGACGGTGGCTGAATATGATTCTAACATACGTGTGACATTCTGTAGAAATCTTTTACAGGATTATCCAAAGGATTATAAGGGAGTTGTGCCAGACACACCCTATGCACAGTTGATCTTCTTTGATATCAAGAACTGGCGCGCAATCTTACGATTCCTAGAAGCGATACAACATCCGCTGTTCGACATCATCCGAGTATAAGAAAGATGGAAGACGACTATGTGTTGGATTATGAACCCATAACATATGGATTCTCATACATGAGAAACTTATGTGATGATATTGTGCTACGACATTTTGGACAGTATCTCGTCCTATCGCTTGATGACCAATCCGTGTTGAAGGATCATCTAGACAAGTTGAGAATACCCGGCTTTCTCCTAGCAGTCTCAAATGAATTAGAAGTGCGTGTGACTGAGAACGGTCTAGACGTGTTTGTACAATTTCGCCAATATGACGAGCTTACAGAAGACTGCGACATCATCACCCTCAGCACCGTGGAATGGAACGCGCTGTTGCAAGCATTGGATTGGAAAGAACCTGACGCTTGAATTCAAAGAGCATGGAATACAACTTATGCGGGGTACCAAATCCATTGAGCTGCCACAACCTATGCGCGTGATAGACATAAATGAAGAAGGATATGAACTGAAACTGTCTGAACATGTAACTGTGAAAGTGATAAAGTTTGGTGATGTGCGTTATGTGAGCTTTCATAGCATTTACAAACACGGATGTAATGTCTATGATACCTATATCAATTTAGATTCTAATGAATGGCATGCATTGATGAATGTATTGAAAAATGAATGTGATTGTAAATAGACTTTGTAAATAGTGTAAATAGACTTTGTAGTTAAGAATTTGTAAATAGTGTTTGATAACTTTGTAAATAGAATTTGTAAATAAAAGTTTGTAAATAGTGTAAATAAAAGTTTGTAAATAAAAGTTTGTAAATAGTGTAAATAGAATTTGTAGTTAAGAATTTGTAAATAGTGTAAATAGCGTTTGTAGTTAAGAGTTTGTAAATAGTGTTTGTAAACTTTGTAAATAGAACACAATAAACAAGACAGTTGTTTGAAACTTGGTTTGTTTTATTTAACAACAACAACTTAACTAATATAACAACAACTTGACTAATATAACATCTTAACTACAACTTAACTACTACAATAACAACATTAATAAAACAACAACATTAATAAAAACAACAACATTAATAAAACAACAACAACATTAATAAAACAATGGTTTATAATGTCTATATACAAAATCCTTTACAATAAAATCGCCATCCTTTCTTTTTAATATATTCACAATATCAAACATACTCTGACCTCGAGCTCTATGTAATATATAATATACACAATAAAAACCACATGACGATGATATTGGCGTTTGTAATGAGATAGAATTATACATATAGTCATTTCTTAAAAACATATCTAAACGATCATCGAGAGGGAACAGTCCATAAGAGTCAAAATATTCTGCAGGGTCTTTATCATAATACACTGCCACCCAATGTTCTCCTGGTTCATCTTGATCGTCTGTGTTGATCACATAGGCACCGCGTTGTAAAGACGGTAACTGGTCCATGGCAAACACGCCTTGAAACAAGTCTTTGGTCATGACATCATGACTCAATATGGCATCAATCTGCTTCGTATTCATGACTGGTAGTCGAATTGGATGCTGCGATTTGCACTGATCTCAATAATGTTGTCAAATTCAGCATAGACAATGACATTGATGGTAGGTTGCAAAGCCGTAGCAAAGTTCATTTCTAGCCGCAAATTCCCATGCTTGATCAGGGGGAAATGATCATCACCATCATAATCCGGTGTTAAGTCAAACGAAAATAAAGCATAACCTCTAGGCCAATCTTCCCGTTTTATAATGGAACTTTTCTCACCATTCAACCGATCAAACGATTTGTAAAGCGTTTCAAAAGCGTTCAGGTATTTGTTCTGTGTAATGTCAAGCTTGAGAGGTTTGGATGGAACTGGTTCACCATCCGTGTACAGTTGCATATAGTCCAGATCAAAATGTTTGAAATCATATGGATTCCTCAATACTGATCCACCAAAAGCTTCATTATGAACCAGACCAATGACAATACGATTTGGTAATTGACCCAAAAAGATGTTATCTTTCACATAAGACTGAAATCCTGCTGGAATGGCCAAGACTTTACATTCTTTTCTAGTGATGATGATCTTGGCAGGACTTTTCATCAATGCATCTGTATGTCCTAACTGAATACCTGGACTCACCCTCACTTTGCGAATGGTTAAAAATGCCTCTTTCACTTCTACCTTATAGGTATTATTTGCAGCCATCAATACATAGTCATTTTTTTGTCTATGGAAACGCAATTTCAAACTGATGCCATTCGGAAGATAACGATCCTGCTCAAACAAATCTATCCTTAAACCACCTGCGAGCATAACATCACGGCTAAGACGAGTATGCAAATAACGATGATGTAAGCCATTATTGCCTTGCTCAGCCAAGTCACCACCGTCGGCATTGACATGAAACCCGGATACATATTGTTCATGATTAGGTCTTTTCACCTCATGACTATTCATTGACCCAGCAGTATCCTTGTACATGAGACGCATAGAGCGCTCAGAATGCAGACTTTCTTCCGAATCATGGATGAGATGAGAGATAATGCTGGTATAACCATGAGTATTGTTGCTATGCGAAACCAAACGATCATTCAGAAACAATTCAATATTAGACCATAACCCATTAAACATATCATTGATGCAAGAGACATTATCATCTGCGCCACACTCTGTTCCATCAGCCTTTAGAATGCGACATACAATATGAAGTTTGCTGTTCTTTAAATCTAGATATTCTTCTGTACTCGCAGGAATGTAGAATTCTATTGGAGCGCCTTCTCTAATGCTTGTAAGTGGTTGATAGTCAACATTATAACTTTTCTCTACAGCAGTTTGCGTTGGTGGTACGTGAAACCATTCCAATGGAGAAAGACTACATTCACACGAATGATTATGAATGAGAGACATTTTTTTTTCTTTAAAAAATATCTTTGCGATATTTTGATGTTATCCGTCTGGCTGTTTTTCGTCTTCTGGCACGTTTCGTCGGTTGCACACGCTTTTGTTCTCCAAACACACGTTCTGCTACTCGGCCCGTCACATCTTTCGCGACATTCTTTGCAGCCTTCTTAAGATGTGGCGCAACGATCTTAGCCCCAGCCTTAAGTAGTGGAATAGCTTTGCGAGCCAGTGATCCCAGTATTGAACCAATACCATCGCCATATTGGATTCGCGCTCCTTTGAATCCTGGTAATTCCCCGCCCACTTGACGAAGAAAATGGTTGCGATATGCAGACGGATCGTGTGTATAAGCTTTCATAATGCTTTTGGTCGAAAATGAAGTTTACAGATCACCTTTCCAGTTTGAAATGGAACATTATGGCCTGTGTCGTCCTTAATATTCATTTCTATCATGTCAAATTTGGACGTGTTTACAGGAACATAATGCGGTTCGCCATACGTTTTCATGATAATATCGCTATCATGGCCTTGTATGCCAACAGAACGTAGTAAGGGAACATAATAATCACCAACAACTTGTGGTTCACAAATGCTACAATACACATACAGTGTATAAAACCCCTGTTTCACATCCGCTTTATGGTCAGCTGTACATGTTTCAGTATACCATTGATCTGGGATAAATCCTAAAATCTCAGCTAATCCAGCGGAAAAGGACACTTCATAACCATAATCGAGAAATAGAAACACACGTCGTCTAATCTTATCATACTTTATTCGAATAGCTTCTGTAAGTTTCAGAGCATTAGTCGCTTCTTCATTGACTGCCTCACATAGTTCTTGTATGGTTCTATAGTACCCATAAGGAATATCGAGAGTGCTAAGAATAGGATCATCGAATAGTTCTTGTCGATACTGAATAGAGTAGTCCATGCCCTGTCTCATCGTTGTCCATGTATGTGGATATTGAATTTCAGCTAAAGCCACTTCATATTTTCCATTCAGATAAATGGTTCGAGGCATACGAATTTGATAATTTGAAGCCTTGTTGTTGGGATAATAGGTCATACTCGCATTGCTAGGCAAAGTGATGTAAAAGCTTGTCGACTCCATGATGGGAACTAAATGGTATAGGTGCGTTGACGTTGTCTATATACTTCACGATAGCGCGCGCCATTCGACCAAGTATGCCAAATCTCATCCTCATTCACATGGTCTTTTATTTCTCCTTCACAACACGCGCTTGTACATCTTATTTTTACAGGAATAGTTGGTTTATCTTCCTGACAACAACAACATAGCTCTTTCAACCATATTAAAAATTTTCCCATCCTTCAGGAAACTGTCTTTGTTGACGTTGTTTCATTTCTGTTGTAATGTCGTCACGAGTGGTCTTTTTACTAAACATTGTTTTTGGAATATTCGCATCTACAATTTCCTGGATAAACGGATGCCAGCCATGTGGTTTGACTCGTTCTTTTCTTCTTGTCACCACCAATGCTTCTTTCATCAAATCAACCATGTTGGAATTTGTGATAATATCGCCCGTTTTCAACACAAGTTCATTCTTCTCTGTCCATTTAACACCATATTTCTTCAGTTCGGCTAAAAGTTGTGTTACTTTTCCATGATAGATAGGTTGAAAATGACTTAACACTAGCTTTTCTGGCTTTTCAGGTGGTGATGATGATGATGAGGGCTTTTGCTGCCTAGACTGACTTGTTCGTAAATGACGGCCAAGAAGTTGAGACATTTCTATAGCCTTTTCACGTGTTCGTTTCCCACGTAAAAGTGTATTCACTTTCGTTTTAATATCATTTTTCTTTTCTAGCAACATTTTATATTCATATTCAGGAATAAGAACCATTTTCATCATATGTTTCATTTTAGCAGTAGTTTGGCTAACAAGGGCAATGCCAATCTAGCAATAACTCCAATGAATCCTCCTTTCTGATTAATCAACTTCTTTTTTCGTCGAAGGGATATCTTCTTATCTGCTAGAGTACGTAGCGTATGACGTTCACGTTTAAATTCCTTAAACCGTTTTGAGCTTAAGGGTAAATGTCCTTGCAATATATTCAAACAAATTTCAAACAAGCTTGTTAATTCCTCCTTTGTAGCTTGCTGTAGCAAGGATATACGTCGTTTAGGCCCACTGCGTGCAAGCAAATGAAGAAACGGCTGGTTCGCTCGAATACGTTTAGACATCTTGACTGCGAATGGTCAAATGAGTTGGTTCTTGTTCATACACTGCTTTATCAATATAGACATAATGTGTATCTTTTGGTAAAATGCCTGTACGAATACGTAGTTGATCATTTGTCTTTGGTTTTAAATCAATGAATAAATAACCATGAGGTTTGCTAGTAGCATCTTGATAGGCTTCTATGAGAAATTGAGATCTTCCAGGATACATTTGCCGCGCCAATGTACTAATTTGTTGACTATCTCTCGGATTTTTAAACAGAATGATATAATGTGTATTCAAACTAATTTCGCATCTCTTTCCCATGATGGAATAAATTATGCACAATAAAAATAATGCTTAAATTTTGATGACTGCTGCTAACACTAAAGAGACGTGTCATACGCTCATCACTATGACATTTGGTCATTAAGTCATCAATGATAAGTAAGTTTGGTTTCTTCGGGTTAAAACGCTCTTCAATGTCATCTGGAATGCCTTGGTAAAATTCCACGCCTTTCATTCCCTTGTACAAAGGCTGATCTGCTGCATAGAGCCATATAATGTTTTTCGGAGAGGGTTGAATCAATTTTTGTTCTAGAATTTCCTTCACCAGAGACGTTTTGCCACTGCCTGTAGGTCCAGAGACCAAACATGTAAATGGATGCTTCATTGTTGAATGTCTGTTTCTTTCACCCAACTGTTAAACTTGTTTGGCCAACCTAACCACTTGACAAATAATTCTTTCACACCTCCTCGTCTTTTACGTGTTTTCAAGACTTTTTCAATTCTATACACAGATTCAATATCTTTGGTCACTTTCTGCAGTTCTTCTTCATAGAAATGGCCATCAATATCTTCGTCTAAAAAGTCTTTCACACGATACAAATGTATTCCTTGCTTCTTACAACGATGTGTGACAATGAAGACTTCTTGCGTCCATTTGATGTGATAATCGCGTTGAAACACATATTTAATGTGGGAAATGCGAACATGATCGCCAATGTTAAATTTATACTTCTTCTTCTTCGGTTTCAATTTCAGTTTGTCGACATACATATACTTCCACACTTTTGATTCGTTGTCTTTACGAATCTCGGCTGGAGCATATTTATTAGGAAGAGAACCATGAGGTCTATGGTTGTAATTGTACACCAAGTCTGGAAGAATGTCTAAGTAACGGTAAGTTTGATTATGTAGAAAATACCGATACATCATTCCCTTCAGAGTACGAATGACTCTTTCAGCAAAGTTGGCTTTGGTTTCATTCTTTGTGGTATAAGCATGAATGCCTTCTTTCTTCAAAAATGCTTTTACCCATCTGTTTTTAAATTCTGTTCCTTTATCAGACCTTAGAGTTCGCGGTCTTCGTCGTGTGTCATGAAAAATCTTTTGGAAAGCTTGTATGACGCTGGTATGTGATTTATTAGGTATTGGCTGTACCCAGACATATTTGGAAAACACATCAATGACAATGAGTAAAAAGCGTATGTCATCATTATATGGAGCTATGTTTCCCATGTCAGCCAAATCAATATCCCACATGTCATCAATACCACGTGTAATGACACGTTGTCTTTTGAACCTGTATTTGACAGGTTGGAGTAAACTGAAAGCATCTTGATCCTGTAACCATTTCTTCACTTGTGAATGTGTGACTGGTTGATTATGTTTTCGTAAGATGTGATACAGTTTGTAAGGACCAGCAAATGCTCCAGGCTGTCCAGGTTTGAAGTAAATATTGGTCAAGTAGTCTTTCCACGTCGACATGATGAATGAAAACCACCTTCTCAACAGAACAGCTTTTATTTTATAACTCAACCAACATCACTTAACTAACATAGTAACTTAACTAACATGTATTTATAACTAACATGTATTTATAACTAACATGTATTTATAACTAACATATATTTACAGATCAAGTATGGATACAATGGTATGAATCACTGGAGACCATTGGTCTTCAATGAACATTAACCAATGACTGAGTTCATCCAATGTAATAGCATCTACACCATATTTCTCACAGCGTTGATTTGCATTATCTAACACTTTATCTAAATGAATGTAATATTTAGCTTCATTCCAATAAGTATAGACACATGCAAAATGACAAGTATGTTCTGAACACTCTTCAAGTTGGCAAGCAGGACAGACTAAATAAGCAAACTTTTTTTTTACAGCGGATAACATTTCTTCACAATAAGCTTTTTGCACAATATATTGTCTCAGTGTCATGTCCGCCATTATGCAGTCTTGTGGGTCTTGCAGCACAAGTCTGTCAGGTTTAGCAAGTTATGCTGCTCCGGCAATGTAGCACAAGTCTGTCAGGTTTAGCAAGTTATGCTGCTCCGGCAATGCAAGTCTGTCAAGTTCAGCAAGTTTTTTCCAGTTGCTGTTCACTTAACACACTTCTCCATGTTCACACGTCTGCACATCAAGTCTCACACAACAGTTCTAACAACTTTCCCATAATATTCTGACCAGGATATCCAGATGACACTTGTTTCACACCAGCTCCCCACCAATGATCATACGTTGCTTCAACTAAAGTTTTGTCTTTACATTCTTTCAACTTGTTGCGAAACAATACACACTGATTCCATTTGACTTGTAAAACATCTTGCATTTTACTTCTCTTTACTGTATGCCATAAAGGACATGGCTTTATCGCTTTAGCAATACGTTTCGCTTCATATCCATTTCTGGATGACACAATGGCTGAAGCAATATCTTGACGGTGATGAAACACTGCTTTCTCATATTGATACAAAGCTTCACTTGAGTTGAACACATGTCCATACTTTTCAAGTCGTGTTGGAAACATGTTTGAAAGAACGTCCTTATGACCGCTGAATAGTACAAGATTCTCCATGTTGACTTTGTTTCTGCTGTTTTATTCTGACATGTCGGTTTCTTCCTGTAATAAAATATCTTTTAATATAGTTGCTGCCTCTTCTATCATGTTCTTTCTTTGTTTACGTTGAAAACACTCACATAAAACTAAATTTGCTAGTAAGAAAAACATTGTTATCAATTCACTATGTTGTTACAAAGATGATTAAAAGGTTTTTATAACTTACCTGATAAAGCTGCTCGGTTTCCTCTTCTTCTTTACAACAATCTCTCAAATGATCCACTACGGTGAAATATACTTCAACATCAGTACGAGCAGAATAAAGTGCAGAATCAAAGTCAAAGTCAGGATCTTCTTCTATTCCAATTTTATGACATTCTCCAAGAAATCTTGAATGCAGTTCAATCACATCAAGACTATGATGTACAACATCCCAAAAAGCATCCAAATGATAAAGTTGATAGTCTGGAGTGCCACAGCAAGCAAGTTTAGCAATCATCAAGTCAATATAAGCATTTTTAAAACATGCGTCCATCTTGTTTCAATGTCTTGTGTGCTTTTACTTTGCTTCACTGACTTTAAGTACTCCACACTTGCCGCAGAAGTTGTTTGGTTCACACAACTTGCAATTATACTTGTGGCAGTGGCACTGATAATCCTCCATATATCCACAAGCACCACAATAGTCGCAGGTAAGTCCAAGTTGATTTTGCACGTTCATGTTCTCCAACTGAACTTCAGTCAGCCTTTTCTTGGATAGCTTTGACACCTTCATCCGACCATCCTTTTGCAGCTTGATGATCGTTTTCTTGTCATGACATTCCTCACATGGTGATAGGGCTGAGTTGATGTTGTCCATCTCCTGAAGCAGTGTCTCCCATTCACCATCATTCATGTTGATGTGATGTGTGTATTCTTTCCCTTCAAACCGTGACGTGCGCACAAAACTTACATAGCGCATATCCAAGTATGAAATGACTTCAAGCCACTTCGTTTGCGTTAAGTATAGTTTGAAGCCAATGTCGCGTAAATTTTTCAAGCTCTGGCACACAATCTTCCACAAAGATGGTGAATAAGCACACCATCTCTCTCCACGTGTGATGCGTAGAAATGGCCCATATTCTCCATACTCCACAGTAATGGTTAAGTTAGCACTAATTTTAAAGCTGCTGCTGCGCTGCGTTGCGTTGCTTGTCTTGTTCTCCATGGCTGCAACAATGTATTGATGATCCACTCCCTCCAACTGTCTGCTGAGAAATGACTTCACTCTGCTGAGTCCACTCCCTTTTATACCCAACTGTCTGCTGAATCAGCTCCCTTTTCAAAGAACTTGCAAACGTTTGAATTCACTTCAACTCGTCCATGGTTGAACCGAACAAGGTCTGATACATTATTTGGAACATCATCATCATAATGTAGAATAATTCTAGTAGCTACAACTAACATGAGGTCAGTTGCCCAAATTGTATTCGCGTTGATAAATGCTAAATCAATGTTGTAAGTTGATAGTAAATGCAGTTCTTCACATTCATGTAGAAACGAGCTGATGAAACGATCTCTTGGAATAGCCTTTCCCACAGCTTCCCAATGCATATGCAAATTCTTCACTTGCAGCATCCAATCCGATTCAAAAGCAGGAAGCTTTGAAAACACATAGTCAATATAGTTCACTTTGAAGACGTCATCCATAGTCATACATCTGTCAAGAAGTAATGCCGACATTGTGAAGTATTTTCTCGTCACTCTTCCTTTTATAAAACTTAGATGGTATCTGGTGTGTAACTTGTTCAAACTTATTCAATACTCATGCTTTTATGCTACTTCCATGTAATCAGAGAAATGACTTCACTCTGCTGAGTTCACTCCCTTTTATACCCAACTGGTTGCTGAGTCAAGCTTTTCAAACTTCTTACAAACGTTTGAATTCACTTCAACTCGTCCATGGTTGAATCGAACAAGGTCTGATACATTCGTCGTCAATGGAACATCATCATCATAAAGTAAAATGATTCTTGCAGCTACAACTAACATGAGCTCAACTGCCCAAATTGTATTCGCGTTGATAAATGCTGAATCAATGTCATAAGTTGATATGATAAATGTTAAATCAATGTTATAAGTTGATAGTATATGTAGATCTTCACAGTCACGTAGAAACGAGTCGATGAAATCACTTGGAATAGTCTTTCCGACAGCTTCCCAATGCAGATGTAAATTCTTCACTTGCAGCATCCAATCCCATTCAAAAGTAGGAAGCTTTGAAAACACATAGTTAGTATAATTCACTTTGAAGACGTCGTCCATAGTCATACATCTGTCAAGAAGTAATGCTGACATTGTGAAGTCTTTTCTCGTCACACAATGTATTACTAGTTGACTAGTTGACATGTTTCACTCATGCTTTTATACTACTTCCATGTAATCAAAATATGGTGTGTAACTTTGTTCAAAAATTGCTGACTCAGCAGAATTTTACTTATGTATATGAATGTCTCACTTACAGTTGTACTGCTGAGTTCAGAATCGTCTGAAACGGATAAATATGCAAAAATCACAATTTCGAGGGGGGGGGGGGGTGGTCGACCGAAAAAATGAAAAATGTTCAGAATCGTCTGAAACGGATAAATATGCAAAAATCACAATTTCGAGGGGGGGGGGTGGTCGACCGAAAAAATGAAAAAAGTTCAGAATCGTCTGAAACGGATAAATATGCAAAAATCACAATTTCGAGGGGGGGGGGGTGGTCGACCGAAAAAATGAAAAATGTTCAGAATCGTCTGAAACGGATAAATATGCAAAAATCACAATTTCGAGGGGGGGGGGGGGGTGGTCGACCGAAAAAATGAAAAATGTTCAGAATCGTCTGAAACGGATAAATATGCAAAAATCACAATTTCGAGGGGGGGGGGTCATCACTTTTTAGGGTCTGTTTCCATGGTTACACTGATTGACAGGTGGAGTTCGTTGACTTCATGATGATTGACTCGGCCAACACTATCAAGCAACTTTCGCTCCAGACTTTCGCTCCAGACTTTCGCTCCAGACAGTATGACGTCATCATGACGTCATTATAACCTCATGGATGGCCGCGCCTATCCTAACGCTTATCGTGACTTCCGCTCCAGACAACACTTCCGCTCCAGACAACACTTCCGCTCCAGACACCACTTCCGGTCCAGACGCTATGACGTCACTTCCAGACATGATGACGTCACTTCCAGACAGTATGACGTCATAAAGTGCGCTGGAACCGGCCTTTTCACCCTACTTACACTTCCGAGTGTGAAATGTATAATTCCGGATTCTCGAGTTGACGTTGTTCCTGCGGCCCAAAGTTAACACACGTGTATGAGTTTATCCGATTTACAGTTTTAATGAGGTAAAAGATATAGTTCTAGTTTTTCTCTTGGTCTTCAGGACAGTTGCAGAATAACTTTGTTTCTCATTCCCAGCCGGGCCACTTCTGAGGCTTTTTTTCTTCTGAACTTACTCAAAACTGGGTTGAGTAATCCTGAGCAAATCCATAGTACGGAAAGCCTGGACTCAGGATAAACTAGTCTTGTCTGGTTAAACCTGGGTAGAGCCGCAGCATTCACGCTTGCCGTGTTAGTCCAGCCGCAATTTTCGGGGTTTTTTTTATATTGTAATGAAATATTACTGCAAAATAAAGTCATCTCCTGACTCTCAGCCAAATTTCTTTGACCAGGCATCAACTCAAATTCTTTGTTTTAAATGATTTAAGAAAAGTTTGTAAAATATAAAAAAAAAAGTTATGCAAAGTTTTACGATAAATTTGCATTGGTGCTTTTTTTGAGTTTCTCAGATAACCATTTCTTACATTAACATTTGTTACTTTGTGAACGGCTGGCCAATCCCTTTTTCACTCGCTTTTTTACCCGGATTGGCCACTTCCTTTTATTTTTAATGTGACTCTGGTGACCTGAAGAAAAACATTTTAAATTGAGTTATAGTTATTATGATTACTATTACTATTATTATTAATTATAATAATTTTTCAATGAAGAAATAATCCGAGGAATGGAAACATTTGTCGAGAATTTCTTCAAAATCAAGCATTAATATATATTTTTTAAATAGCCCAGCAGGCAAAGCTTTAAAAGGAAGTAAAATGATTACAGCAGATCAGCTTCGCTCTCTCCAATGTAAGTGTTGCTTGTGCGCTTTGACAACAGAGCGCAAACATAAATATGCCTTCAGCAGTCTAAACAGCAAACAACTTTGTATGAAAAAATAATTGCTGATTATTAATCTAATCTACACTTTTTGCACCAAATATAAGCACTAGCTTGTTCTTTTACATATTGTCCGTACCCGGTATGACTATATGAACGTTTTACAAGGCGGAAGCATAAAATATGTAATGCCGAATAATACCTGGTAGCTTAAAAAAGATCTATCAAAATTGTTATTTTTGTATGCAAACTTTGTGTCATGTTTGTTCAAGTGATTCAGCTCCTTTCTCAAAACGACTTGACATACGCAAGTCATAATAATGGTAGAGATCGTACATATTCAATGTTAGCTTGGGAGTTGTCATCAGATCAGTTTCTCCAGATCAGTTGCCGCTACAACTGTTGACGTAAGATAAATTGTTGCTTATCCATAAACAATATAACACGAGGCAACTAGACAGCGTGTGCATATTTCTGTGCAGTATCGAAATGGCAATTTCTAGGGGGAGGGGGGGGGGCACTTGATAGCGCGTGACTTTTTTCCATTAAAACCCGGGGAAATTCTGGGGACCAGACTCGGTCCGCGCGAAGTGTTTTTTTTTTTTTCAGTTAAAAAACGGTTATTTGTCATTCAATGATTTGCATTTTTCAACAACATGGGGTTGAGATCCAATTACACATTGGAACATAAGCCTGTTAAAACTGTTACCATTTTTTTTTATAAAGGGTATTAGTAAGAAAAAAACCGCCTTGTTCTGAATGACGTCACCTTTCCAAGAACGACGACTAACTTTATACTGTCTGAAAAGAATTATTTATACAGTAACTCCCCACACATATATTTGCCTAAAAACATGTGAACTTGATGCAGTTTACTGAACGTGGAAGGCAGCGGGCAAAAACTGCGGTAGAAGTACTCTACATGCCATAAATTGACGTAACAACAAAGCATTAACGGCTAGTCACGTGGCTGCAAAAAAAAATTAGAAATTGAATGAGCTGTTCTTGAAAAATTGAAGCAGTATGTTCGTATGTTTTGGCCCTCAGCCAAAATTAGCTAAAAACTGTTGTTTTCGCCATGTCCGCCCGTAAACAATTACCTACCATTAAGTTTTCTTCCTACAGTTTTATATCTACGCATAGTGAAAGAACATATAATTACAGTGCGGTTGCGCCTGCTCAAAGTTTGATCAAGATCGACAAAAAATTGTCAAAATGGCAGTACTTTGAAAATATGTGAAAATCTTACATATCGACTCAATTATACTGCCCTGTGTCTGCACCACTTTGCAATGAAGTTTTTCCCTTCAGTTCTGTAAATTCACACAGGGAACGAATATAAATATCAGTCATTTACATGTAATTTACGTTTGTCTCGGTATGATATTTCTGAATAATGTTGATAATATGCGTTTCATTTCAAGTATGCACCTCTAACTGAAGGCTTTGCATCTCTGATGCCAATTTTTTAGATTTGTTGGGATGTATGAAAATTTGTATGAGAACTGATGCAAGAAAACTGGTACGAAATAAAAAAAAAAGCTTTTGGCAATATTGGAGATAGCGCCCTTGGAAAATTTACCTGCCAACAGGTGGCACAGAGACACACCAAAACAAAACAAAACAAAATTGTATATACTGTGCACCAGTTCATTTTATTCAAGAAAAGCGCTATATTTATTTAACATAAGGTATTGGAAAATACATAAGGTATTGGAAAATACGTATAAACCGATAAATGTTGTCAACAACGCGAGGCTAGTGATCTAAGAATCTAGGCGTGACGTATGCAAGCACTTCATGCCATAACAAAGATTAAATGCAACTTTTCAGAAGTGAAACAACTGTCTACGCCGTGTCTGTTAAGATAACATGAGATATGAACATGAGATATGAACAGTCACGGAGTACGCTGTCCGCTCCTACAGCAGCTGTTTAAAAAGCTGCCGCATCAGCAGCTGTTAAAGCAGCAGATCCAGTTCGTTGTTCTTGGATGATTCCAGCTGCTTCTGTTGTAGCATTCGAATCTGCACCTTTGTTTTCAGACAGTCCTGGACCTCTTGGTAGATCTTATCACACAGATCTTTGTTTTGTATCTATAAAAAATATTAAAATGTTAAAATTGAGCGTCCGCGAAATTACGTACACATCACTATACCAATGAAATCACCAAAAAATGTGAATACTTATAACGCCCCCTTACAAACTACTGAACAACGATTTCCAGATCGCCAATTCAACATCACATTCGTTTCAATCATAATCATAAACTGCATATGTTTCAATCATAATCTTGATTTTTTCTTTTGCTAATTAATGTTAGAATAGAAATGTTTGAGCATTGCTCACCCCAGCGTCAGTGCACTTCTAAGGGAGTCTTATGAGTGCCAAAAGGGAACTATTTACTCTGTTGACGACCTCCACGACATAAGTCACACACATACTTGTAACCGTACGTTCTCCTTCTACACCTACACACGAGCACATGACCTGTAACTGCACGTTCTCCTCCCACATCCATACCCACGCACTCACACACGCACCTGTACCTTCAGTTCTCCTTCCACGTCCATACCCACGCACAAACATACGCACCTGTAACTGCGCATTCTCCGCCACCAGCTGGTTAAGCATGCCGATCATGACGTCATCGTCGTCGTCGTAGTCGCTGTCGCTGCTGTCCGTCTTATCGTCGCTGCTGTACAGGTCCTCGCGCATGGCTCGCACCTCGGTGATCTCCTCGTCCAACCGCTCGATCTCGTACTGCTCCGATTCGATCTTCGCGCGAAGCTCGTCCCCTAAAACAAACGTAACGCTTTCATCATCATCATCATCATCATCATCATCATCATCATCATCATCATCATCATCATGATTATTATTATTATTATTATTATCTTTAGTATTCATTTGATGAGGTCCAGGACAAGGAATTCTACCAGATAAATCCAGTACCAACTGGTAAACAAATATAAATCCCAGATAATCTTTAATGGTGCAGTGCGGATGGTCAGGCCGGGGGGTTGACAAGGAGGGCCAGGAAAAAGAGTGGCGAAGGTGGAGGGTAGCGAGGACGGAGGGAGGCGCAGACAGATAGAGGTGAGGACGGAGATGGTGAGGCCTGAGGGGTGGGGACGGAGGGGGGGGCGAGGATGGTACCTATGATGGTGAGTTCCTCCTCCTCCAGCAGCAGGGCGGTGTACTCGTCCAGCAGCTGCTCGTACTCCTCGTCGCACTCCGCCGGCTTCTCTGTCAACAGGCAGCACGGGAGGGTCAACACATGTGATGCAGCACAGGAGGGTCAACACATGTGATGCAACACAGGAGGGTCAACACATGTGATGCAACACAGGAGGGTCAGCATATATGATGCAACACAGGAGGGTCAACACATGTGATGCAACACAGGAGGGTCAACACATGTGATGCAACACAGGAGGGTCAACACATGTGATGCAACACAGGAGGGGAGGGTCAGCACGCGCGAAGTAACGAAACGGGTCAGCACATGCCGCACAACACAGCACGATCGGCACATGTAAGGCAACATACGCGAGGCAGCACAAGCGATGCAATACGCCAGGCAATACACATGCTGGGAAGCCTCATAATCATGATGCCTGACACCTTGACGTTTTTTAATTTAATTGCTAAGCACAGTTGAGGCCCCACCCATACCGCATAAGCAGTTGAGTCTCTCCACACTCAACAAGTACAACCTTACCCACCATCCCCCCTTCCCCCACATCCTTCCCACCCTCCCACCATCACGTGGTTAAATCCCACCTTTCCACTTACCTATGCCAAAGTCGGCCACGAACTGTGACATGACCCGCTGGTTGAGATCCTCCTCCGTCTCGCTGTCCACGAGGTTATTGAGGGCGGCCGCCAACTCGTCCGCCGCCACGCCGCCAGGTGGCGCTGTACTGCCAAGAGGCGCCGTATCTGCCCGGTCTGCGTCTTTGCTTTTAGCTGGAGCAACTACCGCTTCACCTGATGTGGATGCACGTTTAACCTCGCAGGGGAGCTTCGCAGGCAGGGTGGCTCGCACAGGCGCCGTATCAACCCCTTCCTCCTTACTTCCACCCATGTCCTCACTATCGCTGTGTGCCGATAGGTCAGACAAAGCCGGAGAAGAGGTGTAGGACTTTCCCACAGAGCGGCCTGCATCGCCCACCACTTCGGCTTTCTCCGTCACGCCCTGCTGCAGAAGTTCCCGATGACTCTCTTTCCCCACGCCCTCTAATGGAGCCCCTTTCTCACTTTCTCGCTTACAAACTTCAGATTGACCAGGACCGCTGCTTTGCTCCTGTTTGGCTTTAGGCTCTGTGATTTGTGAAACAACAGATTCACCTTTCAAAATAGTATCACTTGATTTTGCAGGATCTTTCGTTTTGGTTGTTTCACTTGATTTCACACCCTCTGCGTTTTCCACTGCATCGCTTACTTGCGCTGTGTCACCCACTTTGCCCGTGTCACCTGTTTTCTCTTGGTCACTCGATTTGGCTAAGTGTTTTTGATTGGCTCTTGGAGGTCCTTCCGGCGGATGTGACACACCGTCACGTGACGCCCGAGGCTCGCTTGTTCCCGTTATGTGACCAACCCCACTTTCTTGGCACTCTCCCCGTTGAACCTGCAGCAACAATCCACTGAATATTTGACACATATGCAAGGCCGCATGAGTCCCAAAAAGGCATCTGGAGCTAAAAGATTTCAACGACTGCTCCTTCTCAGACCAAAAGATGAAGTCAGTCATTATCTTTTCACTCTAACGAATTTTCTTGATCATTACACTGCTTAAGCAACTGGTGAAAAAAATGGTCCAGCAAAAAAAAAAAAAAACAGTTCGAAAGAATAAAGTCGTCCGGAAGGCCCAACTCTGTATATATGAAGGAAAAGCGTCACCTCTGCGCTGTCCCGGCGCTGCTTCTGGGAGTGCGACTGCGCACTGATGTCCATCTCTATGTCCCCGATGTCCATACTGCTGTCCTTCGTCGGGGTGCCCACGGCTTTCAGGCCTACTTTCTTCCCCAGCCCCTTCGTTACTGGTGTGTTTTCCCCCTTGACAGCCAATTTCGCGGCCTGACGCTGTTTAGTCATGCCTGTTTGTGTATCGGCAGAACGCAAATCAAGCTCTTCCTCTCCTATCTAAATAAGAAATACACAACTCTATTTAATTTTGGCACAATGTTGGGGAAATGTTACATTCACCTCAGTCTTAAAACCCTTGAAAGGTTGTTCAGGTGATATCATAGACTTGAATGGTTCTTTTCATCAGAGGGTGAAGAACGTATGTTTGTTCTCCTTTCTGTACCGATCTCCGGGGATACAGAATGTCTTGAGCGTGTCTGCGTATACGACCAAATATGCAACTGACAACTCGACAGTACGCACAGCCCCGCCGTATGGATTAAAACAAGACTTTTCACCTTTAAGTTTAGCTTTGTGGGCGGTTCTGCTTTGGGCGGCGTGGCTGCTTCTTTGTTCTTCTCCGCCAGTACACTTCTGTCAACCGAAAAATGAGCCAAAATATTTTTAATTCCCAGGCTCGAATTGATCCTTCAAATTGTTAAATTTTTTCAAGGAAAGATTATTGCTTAATAGAAAATGTCTGTAAAATTCTACTACAGAGGCTCGTGGCCTTTCTGAACTTTTAAACTGGGTTTGGAATCAATAAGGGTCAACATTTTCAGTTGGTTAATGGTCACTATGGAATTTATTTGACGATCGGTCAAATAGTGATGGAAGTAAAATGTTTAGAGAAATTGCTTGTGAAAATCCAAGATGGCACTTGGCGCTATTTTCGAACATTTGGCTCGAAATTGAAAATAATGTTGATTCGAATTTTCGGGGTAAACATCACAGTTTTTATCAATTTTGTTCATCTCTAAAACTCATATTTTTGTTCTTTTCAGTGGAAAAGAGTGTCAACAACTCCACCTGAAAATCACTCACTGCAAGAAAACAATCATGTGCACAACCTCCCGTCTCGAGTGGAAGGCACTCAAGCCCCTTGAACAGTTACAATAAAAACAGTTAGGTAAGGAATCAAGGATATACTACCTGGCGATATTAGGTGACTGCGCCTGGGCTTTCTTCATCAACTTCAACTGTTGAGAGATACAAAAAAAATAACTTTTCTTTCTCATTTTTATGTAAATGCATTTAACTTATAGCTAAAACCTAAAACTAGCTGTTTACTGTACATAGCTTCGGACTGATGTTATTTTCCAGTATGATCAAGAAAACAGAAATTTTCGAATTATATAAAACCGTGTGGTTTACATTTTAATAACGAAAGTGAGTATTGAATTGTTATTCGGCAGCAATGTTCCTTTGATCAACTGCCTTACTACGTCTCCCTATAAAGTAATAATTTATATTTTTGTTTCTTACATTTCGCTTGAGCCCAGTGATAACGCGCTGCACTTCCCATAGCCTCTCCTCCTTCTCCGTGTCCTTGACCCTCATCACGTCCTTGTGTAGCTCGTCCAGTAAGGCCTCCTGCGTAACCAATCAACGCCCCGTATACATATCGTTGCTACTAACACGGTTCGTATGGACTGAGAGATTCAATCTTTGAGTTAAATTTCATTTTCGGACTTGCAGGTATATTTTTACCAAGTACTGTACAGTAAA
The DNA here is from genome assembly GCA_949752745.1 of Protula sp. h YS-2021. Taxonomy (NCBI): domain Eukaryota; kingdom Metazoa; phylum Annelida; class Polychaeta; order Sabellida; family Serpulidae; genus Protula; species Protula sp. h YS-2021. The sequence continues at coordinate 42,367,445 of OX457029.1, read as the reverse complement.
ATTACGGTAGACTGCAGAAAACGAACGGTTCACCTGCTTGCGTAGTTCCTCTTCAAGACTAGATGGGCTCTCCGGAAGGTCCAGCGACCAGCGTGACGTCACCGGCTTCAAGGGAGGGACATACCTGTACACACACGAAATTAAATAAATGAAAACCACTGACGTATTTCCTTTATTAAATCAATTTATGTGCCACAAACTGTTTAGTGCATTTATAACTGCCTCCGAGTGACACAATAAAATTTGTTAAATGTTGTTGAAAACTAGAGCCTCAGAGAGGCACGACCCCCCCCCCCCCCCCCGGGTAGCGTGGATAAAATAAAATTGGCACTTAAGTCTGTTTGCAAAGTACCACGCTACTGCAACTTTCATCACGTTTTTTCACAAATTTAACAGTTCTGCATTTTACAGTTCCGACAAAAGCTACGTTTTATAGTCAAAAAAAGTTATTTTGGCAATTTTCAATATCTGTTTTATCCGTGGGTGATATTAAAAAAAGAATAGTTTTGGAAACACAGTTTGGACGACACGTTCAATTACGCAGACAAAATTATATCAAAACTCGAAATTTTACCAAATTTCAAATCTGTCATTTTGAGATTTTTCAGTAATACGATTAAAAATACGACGTAGCACACCTGCAATATGTGTCCTATTCGTGTGTGAGATTTTTGAATAATCGGAACAAAATCATGAATTCTCTCATTATTTCATGAATCCGAATACAAACACCACATCGCACATCTTCCATATGTGTTTTATTTGTGTGTAAAATTCCAAAACAATCCCATCTATACTTTCGGAGATATAGCCCTGGAACGACCTTCCATTATATAAACATTAAGCTTGACAAAACTTCAAAATACTATCATTTTGAAAAATTTTCATGAATCTACACAAAAATACATTGTTACACACTTTCAATCTGTGCTCTATCCGGAGGTGAAATTTCTAAATAATCACTAGTTTTGGAGATCCAGCTCGGACACGAAGTCAAAAACGCTAAGTTTCAATAATCAAAAAAGTAATTTGATAGTTTTTCGTGAATTCCAACAAAAATACGACGATGAACATCTGTCTGTGTGTACTTTTTCAAAAGAATCCGAACTATACTCTCTGAGGTAGCTCGAATCACATGTGGACAGATGGAAAAGCTCATAACTATATCCTTCTGTTACACGGGGAATAATGACGTATAGCGCTGTTCAACCCTTTTCTGTCTTTCAAACATTATACTTTCACAAAAACATGGATAGTTTTACTCACACATGCAATATCAATTGTGACATTTGAGTCAACTAAATACGTTGTAAAAATGATGAACCAAAATCAACAACAAAACAGGATGGATGGTTGTCTAGTCTTGAACACACAAAGCTATTAAGAAACACGAAAAACAGATTTTAGACGCTAAAAGGCGTTTTTTTTTTCAAACGAAATGATTTTTATTTTACACAGCAATCTCGTTATGGAGGTGGGTGAGGGCATGACAAGTATATTAGCGTCAAGTATTTACTTCCTAATGACGGTGTCCCTGAATAGGATCTTGGAGTAGGTGAAGAGAATATTGAGCACTCTGTGGCTGATCTGCATGGTGGGGCTGAGCACGATCGAAATGTTCTGCACACTCATCTTGTTCTGCTTCTCCTGTCATGGCAAACATGACGTCACACTCTGCTTTATATTGATCGGTCCCCTGTCATACTGAATCTGATTCAGTACAGTTAGTATACACTGTTGATACTAGAACATATTAAAGTATCCTGCCCTGAAAGTAATAACTGCATAACCCAAAACATTCTTTACGTGTTGACACATTGTATAATAACGTGCATCAGGTTACATAACTTGTTTACTCATCTTGGCAAATGACATGCGCCGTGTTGTATAGCACGTTCACTCACCATGGCAATGACGTGCACCATATTATAAAATGTATTGACTGACCTTGGCAATGACGTGCGTCATGTGCACGATGACCCACGACAGCAGCTGCCTGTTGGGCGTCGGCAGCTGTTCTATGAGTCGCTGGAATTCCCCAACACGCTGCTTCACGCTCTTCAGTGCTGAAAACACCCAAATGTGACACATGTGTGCATGTTAAATGGTGTGCTATGAATTTTCAAGGCACTATAGACTTTTTAACAATGGTGTTCATTTCACGCTAATTTCGAAGGCGCAGACCCCAACCGGACACAATAGTCAGTCAAGCGCAAAAAATTTCAAAATTTCTGCATTTTTTTTTTAATTTTTCGAGAAATCCAAAAATAACGCTTCGTGGGACAGCTCCACTGCTCGGCCTTTCTATGTGCGAAAGGAAATTGAAATCGGTTGAATGGTGCCGGAGATAATGGAATATCCGCTATTCGGTCAACTACCCACAACACACATGATAGCGAAAGCGCTTAGGTGCTATACACATAAAATAACTCACATACACACACAGAAAAGAAAAATTAAAATGTCTTTACTTGAGGCTTGTTCAAACTTCGGCGTGAGATCGGCCGTGAGAACGGGTTCCGGGAGCTCGCGCAGGAATTGCTTGATAAGGCCGGCTACTACGTTGGGCTCGTATTCTTGCAGGTAGACGGGCAGACCCTTGTTATATGCATCCCGCAAGGCCTGCACTTTGGACTTGACACCGGAAATGCGGTAGATTCCCTCACACATCAAACCTAGCCCGCCGACACAAAACTGACATAATATCATACCGCAACAAGTCAAAAACGCACACACCCATCAAGACAAACCATGAGGATTGCTTCTGTAGCCTTCTTTCTATTATAAGTCTTTTTCAAATTTTAATTCTTAGTTTTTTTCTTCTTCTTTTTCTTCTTCTTCTTCTTATTATTATTATTATTATTACTATTACTATTATTATTAGTATTATTATATTTCAACGCTGCCAAACAACCGGAGACTCCTTGTGCTATTGCAAGTTTAGCCAATACTTTGCTCCATCACAGTCAAAGTGCAATTCATTGTACGGAATACCGATGTGTGTGAATATATTTCTGCTGAATGTCTACAGTGCTTCTTTAAAAAGACAAGTCCTCGATTGTGTCTCACAAATGGAATGGGGCTAAGGATAGATGTCAGCCAACAAACAGATGTCACCTACCGAACTCTTCGATATAGTCGACGCACTCGCGGAACATGGCAGGCAGCTGCAGGCCGTCAGTGGTCTTATTCCGGGACACGGCCAGTGCCAGAGGCACGCCGAATATAGGCTTCTCGTCTGCTGAAACCAAAAGCGTCAAAACCACGCCACAACGGCTTGGGAGGGGTGGGGGTGGGACTTAAAGCCTCACAACTAAATGTATGACCAGCGTTGTAACTGAATACATCACAACTTTCAAAGTTGCTTTCAATCTAATAAGTTTTATAAATTGATTTCTTCACTAAGTAACAAGATTACAATTCCCAATAAAAGAAACGTGCATGGGGTCTTCCTCCAGGTTCTTCAATGAACGCGGAAGCGCGTACGGATAACTCACCCGCTGCCAGCGCCGCATCCGACGGAATCCGCTTCTTCTTCAGTTTTAACTTTTCTTCTTTCTTTTTCTCATCCTTTTTCTTCTCTTCTTTTTCCTAAATGAAGAACGCTTCATGTATGATGCCTCACCACACCTCTAGGTTTGACTTTTATAGCAATTCCCACGGTTTTCACAGATGTAAAAAAAATCTGCATCGCCACATGTGTATTTTTTATTTAAAATGATTTACTTGTTTGGATATTCTATTCACTCTCATATGGAATACGTACCAAGCAACATCCAACAAAAAACGTCGGAATACATCTTTTGCATAAAAATATGTTTATAAACTACAGTAATGAATTTAGCCTGCAGAAATCGATAATTTCAAAAGCAACATCTTGCCCTGGTGTGTGAGAGGACAATGGCCCACCTTTTCCTTTGGTTTGAAGGATTTTTCTTTCTTCACGAACTTGAAGCTTGGCTTGCTGTGTTTCTTCAGTTTAATATGTGACCTTCGGATAAAAAATCAGGTTAATAAAACTCTCTTACGCATAACAACATCGTGGCGCTTGAGTTTAGCATCGATCTCAAATGTCACTAGATGTATAATCAACCAGTGGGTTCCGTTATGCTGAATATTGAGAACAATTACCAACAAAAAAAAAGAGATGCTAAAGAATTGTTGACTGACCTATCCGTTCGCTCACCAGTCATTGTGATTATTAAGAAAAAAATGCACATACGACTTACATAGTGCATATTGATGTAGAGTTAGAGTTAATACTTCAGAAAAAAATGAATTTCTAAAACAGTATTTATACATCCCACTAAAGGTACCATAAGAAATAAACAAAAACAAGTGTGCCCAGAAGACTTAATAAATCAAAAATAGAGCAATACAGTGATTCCGCGCGAAAAAAGTGTTTAACAATGCTATTTAAAGTCAAGTAACACCTTTTACATGTGACAGTGACAAGCGCAGCATGCCACCCACACAAGTACCTGGTATCTTTCTCCTCTGGGGTGACTAGGCTCTCTTCTTGCGAATCATCTTCCTCAAACATCATGTATCCTCTGTCCTTTTTGTCCTTTTTTCCATCCTTCCTTTTGCCAAAATCTCTCTTTTTGCCCTTCCCATCATCCTCCGCGTCTGTTATTAAAAAAAGCACATTCTAAGTATTTGATGTGTTAAAGTTATAAGAAATATAGACATGGAAGCAGTGTTTGGCAGAACAGAAAAGAAAAACGGGGGAAATATGAAGGAATTGACAGCGCTAAGAAGGATACATTAAGTACATTCAGGATGTACCTTACTATTAATTACGATCTAACACACAGAAAGGCTGAAAAAAAGCGCAGAACTATGCTAACTTTGCGAGTAAGTATTAACAGGATCATAGGCTGAACAATCGATCTTTTACACTTCTACACGGGACAGTTCTTCATACTTCTTCTTGAATCAAAACACTTCACACTTAACATTACATTACGCGACCCCAGATTAACAACCCCACTTTTTATTACATCACCTTCTCGTGTAAGCTGGAATACTTACAACGAACGTTTTCCATTTTCTTGATGAGGAGTCACTTCGTCCCGGGGTATCCACACAAGGTATTCTCACACTTTCCAACTTTATGCGTCTTTGATCCGCATACTGTGAATATACACAGAACCACTCGCGATCAAGCTGACATTTTGAAAATTTCAATACGGTTCCAAATACTTTAGTTTACCCAATCTCATAACAGACAATGTTTTAGGACTGGAAAACATTGTCTGAAATTATTAAATGTCTGTTTTATTTATATTATTCGTTTGTTTATCATATTATCAGTAACACTGCGCTCTTCGATGTCAGTTCATTTTTTTTTCAACATGGTGCATGTACCCAAAATTATTCAGTTTGACTTGATTCATAATAATTCACCGTTTTCATCGGTTGCAAGGCACAAGATTAATCAGACATATGATTAGCCCAATAGAGAACCACTTCTTGAAGCTAATTTAGGGTAAGTTTGGTACCAGTGAGAGAGAAAAACTGAAAGATAATGATCCTGTTTCTAAAATATCTTCACATCGCTTCAGTGGCCGCCTAAAACCCAACTGGGAAGGAAAGAGCAAGTCGGGTGCTGTTATTCCAAAAGGTAGTTTCTCGTGCAGTTTCTGGTGAGATAACTAAAAACTTAATAATTGGTGGGTATATTACATTTGAAAACTGGCAATTATTTACACACTTACACTTACACATTTCTTTATTTTCAAATCTCTCGAAATTGAATATTTTTGAGTTACCATGCAGTGGTGGAAACCCTTGTACTCACACAGAAAAACTCTCTAATTTGACTCAAACTTACGGCGTATCGCAGTCAATTCAATTACTTTATGTCTCGCAATGTAACCTTAACCGCGCAATGGGGGGACCAAGTCAACATCTTTAAAGATCGCAAATTTGCATAGAGCTGACAAGTGTTGAATAAACGTCAAATTTAATAGGCACATACTTATATTAACCTCGAACTATTTCGAAAGTCTCTCTTTTTTAATTTAGTGCAGCCGAAACGTAGCTAGTGGCTAGTGTCATTGAGGACTCGATTGCGTTGTGAGGATTCCACAGCCCCTTTTCGATGCTTTTTGCCCGCCGTACTTGTTCATTTTGTTCAAAGATGCATGTTTCGCTACTTCTTCACCGTGTTCTTAAGGGTCAATACTACACATTTACTTTTATTACCGGGACCAAGGTGAGCACAAGCTTTTACTGAGCGCTAGTATGTTATGGTTTCCCCCTCATCATTTCTTTATACTTTAACTCAGGGTTGAAAATTACGGTGGCCCGTGGACACCAGATTTTGACTCGGGCCACCAGAATTTGGGGGCTCGTGGCCCGGCGGGCCACGAAACATTTGAAAGAGAGGGATAATTTAGCACAATGAAGCGAGTGAAAACCGACTGGCGTTCAACCCTCACTGACTCCCATTTGAGCGATTTGCTAATGGTTCAGCTAGAATCGAGTGAGATAGCAACATTTGATCCAACTATCGCCATCAACCTGTGGAGCATGGGTGGGATGCGCCCTAGAAAACCCTGCGCTCGAGACTTTGAAATCACGAAAACGGTTGACACAGAATCCATCGAATGTGAAGAGAAGGCAGCATGGCTTACGCTTGGATTGACGGAAAACATTGAATGAAAACTTTAAGATTGTCACATGAGTGAATATTAATGTCAAAAATGTATTTTGAGGGTTTTTATTCTATTTTATTTTGTTTTATCGTTTTATTAGCAAAAATAATCCGGGCCACCAGATTTTGGCTCGGGCCACCAAGTTTTTTAGGCTCGTGGCCCGCGGGCCACGGCAAAAAAATCCTAAGTTTCACCCCTGACTTTAACCCAACAAAGTTGTAGTCGAAACATAACCTCCCATCGCAAATGATAGAAAAAATATAGTAAAAATAGCTCCTACTCGGACCATATACGAGACTGCAACTTAGAACTCTTTGCTAAAACGTCTGAAAAGTTTTAAAATAGCCAGCTGCAAGAAGCGGCACAATACTGGGGAACCGACTCAACGTTTCAATTTCTTATACAAGTCAATTGCACTCACTTCGATGCACCCCTGTGCCGATATTGTGCTAGTTTAACAATTTACAAGTCTTTAGTATAGTTTGCTTAAGGCCCTCAAAATAATAAGACAATGAAGAACAAGCCTTGTTTTACGCTTGCATGGAAAGACTACGAAAATAACCACAAATCCCCCCTCCTCCCTCCCGCAGTAATTGACATTTGTTTACACACAGGGAGCAAACTTTATTGCATAAAACGGTGGAAATAAATTTTTTTATAATTATACACCAAAAACTCCTTCACTAATATTTCAACACGCATGGAAGAAATTCCAAGTTAAAAATATTACGAGTGTACAGAAAAAATTTCAACTCAGGGTGAGCTCTTCCTTGAATAACTTCGTATATCTCTCTGCCAGAGCTACGACGCCTTCCATTGTTCCACTAATAAGGGTCAATTTCATATGTTCTGTAAATAAGCCAAATGACACTTTGGGCCTTCCCAATAAAATGTGCAAAAATTCCTGCGTTTCTAATAAAATAACCGGGTAAAAATGAAAGAAATGATAGAGAGATCTCGCCTAAATGTCAAATTTCTCTTGCATCAAAGAGCAATCGGGTTTTTAACAACCCGTATGATATTTTAAAAAGTTATTAAAAGTTTTAACACATGGTATCAAGTTTCAGTTTCTTTTATGTTCCAAGTATGGGCTGTTTTTGCGATATTTCTTCCATATTTTTCTATCATTTCTTTACCCGTTTTCCTCGCAGCCGAAATTCAAAATTCTTGCGTTTTTTATTCGAAACACCGAAAGTGTGATTTTGGCTTATTTAAAATACCAACGTATGATCTTTCAAAAACCATTTTACATATGATTTAGTCTCTTTTATATCCCACTTGTGAACTTGTTTCCAGCAAAATAGAATTTTGTTGATTTCTGAGTTTTTTTTCAGTCATTCTTACGCCCTTTTCCCACTTCATGCGGTCGAGAAGCCAAATCTTTTCTGCTGAGTACGAATTAGTCCCAGCGGACCCTTTCTATCTTCCTAGGACAGAAAGGCTGTCATAGGAAGACCGCAAGAGTAATCTAGGACTAAGTACGAATCTGCTTATCAACCATTTTTGCTCTTTGGTGCAAAAAAATATTAAAGCGAAATCTCTCGATCATTTCTTTAATTTGCCTGGTTACTTAACATTTAAAACCAAAATTTTCCGCATTTCATTCCGAATGCCCGAGGTGTTTTTTAGTTTACTTTGCAAGATTTCTTGAGCGATATTATAAGATACAATGCACACACTGTTCTTAACCCGCTTTCATTGCAACGTAAAGCAAGAAGGCACTAATTAAAAGTTGTAACATATCTGAATTCATTACACTATACCTAGCACAGGAAAAATCCGCCACTTTAACAAAATATACTTTTTTCAGAAAACACTACACACACCACCACGGTGATTATTCGTGTCTTGAGCATCTAGGAAAAAATATCAGATCGGCATCAGTTTCATTCACCCTTAACTGAGCACAAAGGCCATTTAAATATTTAAACGACATTTTATTTATGAATTGGTACATGTGTCATATATGTGTGATTTCGCATACAAAACTGTCGTATCACTTCTGTCACTAGTTGCAACTTTTGGTGTAATGTTAATACTGTCACTTGGGGGTACCTCGTTTCGGTACCCACCAGATTCGAGTATATCCTCTCTTTCTTTGTGACGTTGCCATTTTATGTGTCCCCATTTCGTATCTCCAAGCAAATTATAAACAAAAACAGTACTTGCTGCAAAAACAATGAGGCCCATCGATAGTGTTATTGCCCATAACTTAAGAGGTGTTAAGAAAGTTGTTAGATTTTTTGGCTGTCCCAAAATTATGAACAGAAAATATTTAAATTGAGTGATGAACGATGTTGGTTATTATATGCAATCATAAAGAACAAAAATAGATAAGATTATGGGAATTGACCATTGTGAGATATATTTTTCATAAAAATTTCATTGTGCTTATTTTTAACAAAGTTGATGTTTGTAAATTATCGTTCGCTCAAATGAAGTCAGTAAACCTGTTTTAGTAGAAACTGATCCGTTTAAATATTATCTGGAATCACTGCACATAACAAGCTGACGTAAAACCTTTTCTTAGGTAGGACTTTTTTAATGAACCGATGTTAAAACTGGCAAATTACGATCAAGCAACTGAAAATGATGGCATACGAGAAACCAGGAAGGGGAAGGGACGCAAAATGAAATTTTGATTTTTATGAAATACCAATTAGAAAAAATATAGGCTAATTTACGAAAAAAGATAAATAAAACGCAACTGTATGATAAAAATCCAAAAAGTCTTGTACTATACAGGTATACCATTACCTTGAAATCAAAAATGTTTGCTTATGTACCTAAGGTTCACATCTTTTAGTAGCTCCTCTATTTTCTAGAAAGGCAGTTCGTTCTGGTTTCAATACTGTGTTTTCGTACTATTTTTGACATATAACGATATCATACCGTTTTTTTGAAAAGCAAGTCATACTGTGTTCATGTTATTTCCGCAACTTCATTTTATATTTTCGTTTGAACCGTTTATAAATTTTGCATTTTTCTCAAACTACAACTTCCGCCGCTTCCATGGAGCATGGAATTTTTATGATTGTATTTTTAGTTTTGGCTGAACTTTCAGTTTGCGTCTTACACATCACAGGGTTATTTACAGAAGGGAAATGAAATATTATCAACACCGGATCCCTTGTAATTATATGACCTGTCGAACATATTGTTGGTAAGAAACACTTTTTTTTCTTAGGAAATAAATTGTAGAATTGTAGTGAGTTTAGATGTGGTTCCTAAAGGGGTACAAGTTCAACTTAAATGATTTAATTAAGAAATTTTCTTTTAAATCTTTACATAAAGCAATTTAGTAAGGATTACATTTTAAGCAAATTAACATGTGTATTTTTTGGTTCTGTTCGACATTTCTCAGATTTGACTGTATAAAAAATTTGAAAACATAAAATTTATCTTTGTCTTGTTAATTTACCTACAGGTTAATTTAACTGAAAATTAAGTTGTACGCTTTCGAATGAAGTTAGACGAAACAGATATTGAGAACATGAGGAATGAGAACAGCTTCATTTTGGAAATAGCCAAAGATAAAACATCTGAAAATTGTTGTTCTGTTGGAAAATCAGGGGGAGTATAAAGACTATATATGTCTGTTATAATGGCATAAAACGATGTATATATGTAATATAAAATTAAATCGTATAAAAGCCAGTTCCAAGTGCTTGTAGCAATTTTGCTTTCTACATTTTGATATATTCTGCTTGATGTGCATTGTAAAAATTTAATTTTGAATTTCCAAAATAGTTCAGTGATGTGGGATAATAATTGGGTAAAAATAAGATCGGTAAATCAATAAATAATAAGAAAATATTAATTGTTATAGTTTCTTGACATGATTTATGTTCGTAAACTGATAACTTATACTACAGTGTTATTATTTTATTGGGGTTGACTTGACTTGTACTTTAGGTTTTAGAGATACTGAATTGTCTGTTGGACATATGGCCTGACTTCTCAAGAAGTCATATAGCAATCGCTTTTTTAAACCATTACTGGAATTAATTCAAAGCAGTTTTTATAGCTAATTATACAATGATTTTCAAGATATTGCGCAGTTTCAGTCGTTACGGGAACACTATGTCAAGGTCCAAGATTCGCTCAATCTGTTATGCATCAGCAACGTAAAACAAATTTCCTCAAAGTCTACTGGTAAACGTACCGAATTAAAAAAAAATGCTTACAATAGGTGACAAGGCACAAGGTATTTAGCTGCGATGCAACTATGATTCCGGAGAATTAAGTTGCGGTCTGGTCTGCATCCTTAAAGTTGTAAACTCTTTAAGCGGCCTCTCTCTGTTTATGTGCTCCACTTCCTCCAGACTGGACTTCAAATTTCAAGGTCACTTTCGAATGGCGATAAACTAGGATTTAAAGAACTTCATTTATCTAGAGCTCATTTTCGAATTTTATCCCTTATAGGTACCGGTATGTTAAGTAACTCATACTGGTCTCTATAATAAGCTATTCTTTTTTTACTTTGGCCTTGCAGGTCATGCTGAATACTGAAAATTTATGAATACAAGAACAGACAATGTCTTGGATTTTTATCTCGTATCCCAGCTCTACCCCCATGGTTACACAAGGTGTAATCTCGTTATCTTAGCTTTGACCTTGATCGCAGGTCAAGCTACGGGTTTCTCTCTGAAAAAGTGCTGGAAACAGAGTGATTTTGACCTCATTTAATTATTTACTTAACTTGATTACGTCTCGAGGAGTACGTCTATCCCCCGTGGGGGATATGGTGTGTGTAAGGCTGTTGCGTGTTGACAACGCAAAATTTAAAAGTGGAAGGATAGGTAGACGTAGTGTCTAACATTTAAACGAATCAATCCATTAAGTAGTAGGCGCGTGAGACTGTTGTAGGTACGCTAAGTACAGTGTCAATTTTCCAAAGTCCGCCATTTTGTCAATTTTTGCCCAATCCGGAAAATTCTTGGTCACTGCACTGCGGAAGGGTCCAGAGAAGCCGTGTACAAAATATGAAACGAATTCATCTATTGATATGGCCTGTAGGCGGGTGAGACTGCCGTATATACGCAGTGCCGATTCTCAAAAGTCCGCCATTTTGTCAATTTTTGCCCAATCCGGAAAATTCTTGATCACTGCACTGCGAAAGGTTCCAGAGAAGCCGTGTACAAAATCTGAAAAGAATCTATCTATTAATATGGCCTGTAGACGCGTGAGACTGTCGTATATACGCTAAATCCAGTGCCGAATTTCAAAAGTCCGCCATTTTGTCAATTTATGCCCGATCCGGAAAATTCTTAGTCACTGCACTGCGGAAAGGTCCAGAGAAGCCGTGTACAAAATTTGAAACGAATCTATCTATTAATATGGCCTGTAGACGCGGGAGACTGCCATATGTACGCTAAGTCCAGTGCCGAATTTCAAAAGTCCGCCATTTTGTCAATTTTTGCCCGATCCGGAAAATTCTTGGTCACTACACTGTGGAAGGGTCTAGAGAAGCCGTGTACAAAATTTGAAAGGAATGTATATATTAACGTGGTCTGTAGGCACGTGAGACTGAAGCGTGACAGACGGACAGACCGAAAAGTTCAAAACTATATCCCTCCGTTCCACGGGGGATAATTTTAGAAGTTAAGAGAGAAATACATCACTAAACCACTTAGGGATAGTATTGCCGTACTTCAATGCTTACATGATTACCTGTGAAATATTTTTGTATGTAGAGAATATCGCTATGAACTATTAGAAATCGTTCAGTCTCCACATTAAAGTCATCGTGGGAAAAAATGAATATACTATATTAACAAGTTCCAAGTCGTAAATAAAGGAGTTTAATGCAATAAAAGAAGTTATTTATGATAGATTTATTATTCGAATTTACACGTTACAGAACAGGTGTCGCAAAACTGATCAAATAAAAGTGATCACTGGTATTTAAGTGTTTGTCAGATTAACAGCATATGCAAACACAACATCTACGTCAGCCCAAGAAAACGCATGCAATGATGACAGGAAACGAATGGAGAATTTTAAATAAATATTAGCCTAACACTCGTACTCAAAAACTATAACAACAACAAACAACATAAAAAATGTAAGATATAAACTGTGGAAATATAGTGAGACTAAACTACAAGCATTATTTTAATCTTATGATGAAGTAACATTGAAAAGAACGCCCCAATCAAAGTTCTTATATTGTAAGGTAAAACGACCGCACCGATTTCCTGGGAGAAACGGAAAAAGCCACTCAGACAGACCTTTGTTTACGCGTTACTCGTAAATTTCCGTATAAGCTCAGCTGAATAAAAAACGAAACTTCTAACTTGAAACATAAAGTCTGAAGTGAAGTAGTACTTTTTATTATCACAGAGTTAGTAAGTTATTACTTTAGTTTCAATTTTAGTGGTGCGGAAAAAGAAACTGGCCTTTTATTCATCCCAAAACACACACCTTTATACTTCACTAAAGCTGTTGACATTTTAAAGTTTGCTTGATTGTCTTCAGGGGGATCTTTGACAAGTGAACATAAAAATATCTGACTAAAGATTGTCACCTAAATATACATACTGCACAAATGTACGGGATCCGTTAAGTACAGCTCCCAGAACACTACATCCACTGCTATATTCATAAAATAATATAATGCTTAATATTATGCTTTACACAATGTCCCCAAACTGAAGAATGTTAATGCTCAGAACAGAACTTTTTTTGCATACTTTGCGTTTCTTAATGAATAAACAAATTCTTTGTAGTGAACAAACCTGAACTGCATTTTGTGTGAACATAGGGAGGAGGGATTGAGGGAGGGGGGGGGGCGGGCTAGCTTTCTCACAAAGAGCTACAATCTTTTACATCTGTGACACCCTTGAGCAGGAAGATGAAACATTTGGCGTAATGCAACAGGAAACCAAGCAAGAGGAAAGCGGAGAGTGCGTCGCAAGAAGGTGAACGACTACATTACTGTGGTAAACACTCCAGTGTCAAAGTCATCAATCTGGGCAAAAGATCTTCAGACATTAATTTAGTTTTTGTATGCACAGAACCATAACCATCTCAGAATGGCAGAAGAACATAAAAGCCAAACATTTCATTAGTAGTTTTTTTCCATAAAAAACACCGGCCAATCTGAAGCATTTTCTCCCCATCTGGAGGATTAAAACTGACGACAGCATACAGTTCGTAATCATGTGGATGTTAAGCTTGATGTTTAGCCACATAAAATCTTAACACGAGTGTATCAACCATGTTCCATATAATTTTACTATTCACCACTTTTGTAAGTTTTTATTAAGTAACACATTTTATTTATTTTTAACAGATGAGAATTAACCGACAAAGCTGTGCGATGCATGACAATTAAGTAGACCGGCTACTCTCTTAACGCACTAAATAAATCACTGCACCAACTAACTGGTGTGTCTAATGGTTAAACTGCACATCGCAAGACGAACCTTTGAGGGGACTTACGACACATTCCCTCACGGGTCATATCACCTCCGGTATCAGGAGTACCCCGCGATACCAGAGAATCACTGATGTCATTACGCAACCATTAAAACATCTTCGTAGAGCCAATTCAGTATGGATTTGTGGGGACAGCAAACAAGTACCTCAACTAATTCAAAGTACATGTTCCTGCCTCAATTTCATTTTAAACGTTAATAAATCGCCAAGGAAACAGTTCAGCGCGCAACTGACCAGGCGCAATTACACTAAAACCAAAAAGCGGTTTGTTGTGAGTTACTTACAGGTCAGAAAAACTGTAACACAATAAATCAAAGACAACGGCTAGGTTTTCCAGCTACCCACAGCTTGGGTTGAACCGTTGATGAGTTGTCAGTAACTATTGCTCGTTAGAACAGCAGCTAACTAAACAAAGGAATATCGCGTACGTGAGTAGGACACGAAGCAACAATTACTGCCATTTTTATTGCATCATAATTAATTTGAACAACATCAAACGGTACTCCTTTATAATAACTTCATATGTAACTTTTTCTAAACGAACCTTTCCTTTATATATTTTTTAATCATTTCTTATATTTGTTTCAATACATTTCACACAATTACGATGTATGTGTACAATACCTAATCGAATACAACTGATTTTGGGTCATCCCGCCCACTGTACATAACTTAGTGCTGACTTTTTCTGGTAAAATTATTTACATCTCTTGTCTCTCACACAAAAAGAAAAGTACAAAACGGATACTTTAAATATATACAGTTTCTAAGTACATTTTAGACAAAAAAATCAATCTATATAAAAATAAACACTGCATTCGATTGTATGGAACAAAACAAGAACTTCACACAATAAACAAAGTCAGAATAATATTAGTAAAAATAATCGCGAGCTTGTGATTTAATAAACGTACAAGTATGAAATAAATAACACAGCTGATTACAACAGAATTCGAAAAGTGCAACTATATTTCTGATCATACTTTTTTTCAACCGTCCACCCAGCCTCGTTTCACCAGATCTCTCGAAGATGACCAGCGACTCATTGAAGGCTTTGCCACTACGGTTTTCTAATACATTTTCAGTGGGCAATTCTGCCCTCTTCCTCGGGTTGATTTCTCAACCCAGGTCTCGAAGCGTTTTCTCAAAGCTTAACAATGAGAATCCAGGTCCAGATCCGGGTTGAGAAAACCCCCCAACTGAATCCCATCCCGCAAAATGTAGGTAGATGTTAACAAATTTTGTATAGATCAGTAAATCTGTTGCTGTGAAGTCTTGACAGTGTTGCCACGGAGTCGTCAAGAAAAAAAAGGATAAAAAAAAAGGATAAAAAAGGATAAATTTGAGAAAAAAAAGTATGAAAAAAAGGATAATTCATATTTTGCTGAAGATCGAGAAAACATTAATGTTAATCATATTGTATCATTTTTTTGTAATTTCAAGGTTCGCTCTGGGTTCTCAGGAAAGTGAGTCAAAAAGGGAAAGTGTGACTCAGTTAGGTCCAGAAAAACTAGGTGGGTTCCGAAAAAGTGAGTCATTTCGTAAAAAATGCCCAAAAAGTGGACAAAAACCCCGCCAACGCGAACCCTGACTTTATAATGCTCGTTTTCACAGCGATTAAAAAATATTTGCATACCTGATTGTACTTTACAAATTTATAAAGGAATCCGGTCAAATTGTGCCAAAAGAAGAGTTTTGAAAATTGTTACCAAATATTTTTAAATGCCCCAATTTACACAATTTTTAGCGGATCGCCAAAAAAAAGTAATTTTTCAAGACAGGCCTACCTAGAGAATAAATGTTCAAAATTGGAAAGGAATCCGATCTAAATTGTGGGAGAACCATTTTGAAAATTGGCAACCGAAAAATTTTAAATGCCCCCCATTTAGCCAATTTTTGGCGGATCGCCAAAAAAAAAAATTTTAAAGAGAGGCCTACCTGGAGAACATTCGTTTAAAATTTGAGAGGAATCCGATCAAAACTGAGGGGGAAGAAGCATTTTAATTTAAGTAAAAGTTTACACACGTACATACGTACATACAGACGACGGATACCCCTCTATTTATGTGATAAGACCAGCCCGACATGGTCGGCTGGTCTAAAAAAGGTGAGTACGTACTTTATCGATGGCCCCTAGGGACATGCAACTCAAACTTACAGAATGAAGTTATTGAAAATCATTCAAGAAATAACAAGTTTGTCCAAGGACAAAGTCCCAGCTTACGAAAAGCAATAAGGCCACTTCCAGCGTGGGAATTTCCCTGAAAAATTGGGCTTCAACAGATGAGATGGTGAAGAGCTAGCTCAATAATTAATATAGCACCGGACCAGAACATAGACCGATAAATGCATACAAAGATTTGTTTCCCAGAAAAATGGTCTGATAGACTGCATAGTCTGCCATAGATATCTTCGAACAACGCTCGCATTTCGGACCAGTGCGCATATTTATGTAACTTGCCTCGATGCGCGGTTCTTATTCAGACAAATGCGCATGTTTATTTAATTTGCGATGATACGCGGCTCTCATTTTGGAACAGTGCACATGTTTATTAACACTTGACAAGCCTTTGGCTTGCAAGGGTTATAGGAATTTGTGCAAGCAACCGTTCGTACTTTTTTTGTTTCTTCTTGGCAGTTTTCCGATTTTTGTATCTTCTTCTCTGACACCATGGGCCCTAGGACCATGAAACTTGGGACTTATGAAGAGCTTGATCTGAACGTGTGCATGTCACTTTGTATTTTCGTTTTCGATTTCGTTTTCTTTGTTAAAACGCCATGTGAAATGCGGCTCGCATTTCGGACAACAGTGCGCATGTTTATTCAACTTGTGTTGTTGAGCAGTTCGAATTTCAGACCATTGCGCATGTTTATTTAACTGGCGTCGATGCGTGGTTGTTAAATCTGACTACTGCGCAAGTTCATTTAACTTGCGTTTATGCGCTGTAGGAGGAGATTCATTTATTTTTTTTTTTTCAAAAATTCCGAAAAAAAATCAAAAGTTTTCCAATTCACTCAAAAAGCACAAGCAGTATGCATGATCCCCCAGAGACGGCTCATATAAAAAACATATGAAATCTGATTAAAACTGTAGGAGGAAATACATTTTGAATTTTTCTTCAAAAATTCCCCAAAAATTCCCTGATCGACTCAAAAAGCACAGGCCGTATTCACGACACCCTAGACATGCCTCAGTCCAAAAATAAATCATGTCTGATCAAAACTGTAGGAGAAGATGCATTTTGAGGTATTTTCATAAAAAATCCCCCCCCCCCCCAACAATCAAAAATTTCAAAGTCGAGTCAAATAGCACAAGCCGTATGCCCGACCAACCTAAGGATGCCTCATACCAAAAATAAATGAAATAGGATAAAAACGGTAGGAGGAAATGCATTTTGAAGTTTTTCTTCAAAAATTCCCTAAAAACACAAAAATTTTCCGATCGACTAAAAAAGCGCAAGCCGTATACTCGACCCTTAGGAATGTCTCATACCAAAAAAAAAAAAAAAAAAAAAAAAAAAAGAAAGAAATCGGGTCAAAACTGTAGGGGCAAATGCATCTCGAAGTTTTCTCTTCAAAAACTCACTAAAAATACAAAAATTGTCCGATCGGCTGAAAAAGCACAAGCCGTATGCACGGCCCTTTAGGGGTGCCTCATACCAAAAATAAATGACATCGGGTCAAAAATGTAAGAGGAGATACATTTTAAAATTTCTTTAAAAAATCCCCAAAAATTCAAATATCACCCGATCGACTAAAAAAGCACAAGCCGTATGCACGACCGCTTAGGAAATCCTCACACCAAAAATAAATGACATCGAATCAAAATTGTAGGAGTAGATGCATTTTTTTCAAAATTTTTGCTCAAAAAAATCCCCAAAAATACAAAAATTGTCCGATCGACTAAAAAAGCACAAGCCGTATTCATGACCCTTTAGGGGTGCCTCATACCAAAAATAAATGACATCACGTCAAAAATGTAGGAGGAGATATATTTTTATTTTTTTTCTTTAAAAATTCACCAAAAATTCAAAAATCACCCATCGCCTAGAAAAGCACAAGCCGTATGCACGATCCCTTAGGGATGCCTCACACCAAAAACAAATGACATCGGATCAAAATTGTAGGAGGAGATGCATTTTGAAACAAAGTTTACAGCGAACTAACTAACTAACTAACTAACTAACTAACGGACGCCATCCGCAGACCGATAGGAATACCCCAGCTTACGTGTAACGTGTAACGTAAGCTGGGCTAAAAACGGTTAGAAAACTGAATTTGATTTATTTGTGCCCAAATGAGGTTATTTTTTATTTACTTTGTGGCCTCGTTCAGGATAATAATCTGGAAGCTGACAATTATGTCGAAAAACTGAAAAATGTGTCTTTGACTAAATATGTTGTGTTTCTGCCCTTGCAAGTGGGTGCTATTTCGCTACGTGTAGCGAAATTCGGTCTAGTTTACAGTGTGATAAGACATTGAATACGTTTGCAGAATATATGTTTCAATTCCATGAAAAATTACCCTTTCTCTACAGATGTATTGATTTTAACAATAGACGCTGCAAAAAAAGTTGGAATTACATACACATACAGTGTAAGAGCGGTTAATATTATGGCCTAATCATGGGTTATGACTAGGGTGAGAAAAAATTATAGCAGACAAAAAACATATAACTAATTAGGAAAAAATGATATTTTGAACGAAAAAAGAAAATGAAAAAAAAAAGTATCAAAATAAAAAAAAAGGATGAAAAGCGAAAAAAAAAGGATAAAAAAAGGATGAAAATTAAAAAAAAGGATAAAAAAAAGTATTTAAGGATAAAAAAAGGATAAAATCGGGCTTTTTCGAAAAAAAGGATAATCCTTTTAAAAAAGGATGATGTGGCAACACTGTCTTGATTTCTAGAAGTGTAAATAACCCCAAAATAATTCATTAAAATTAAGGTCGTTGTCATTTGATTTTTTTAGTAATGATTATGCCATAAGAACAAGAATTTTAAAGAAAAGAACAGTATGAAGACGAGTGTAACAGATTTAAACCTCCGTGTCCATATCGAAATAACTAAAGCGAAATAGGCCTAATATACTACGTCTTTCTTAATTTTTGCATAATACGACTCAGTTGCTTATCTGACTCAGCTGCAGCTGGTATGAAATATTTACAACAATTTAATGTTCTCCAGCATTTAAAAAAACACATTCACCTCTCTTTATGTTTCACGAAAACTGACCACATGACATTTTTTTCAGCAGTAATGCTTGTAATAGCTACCTTTCAGATGGCCAGTTTAGGATGCCCTGTTGACAACCGATTCTCGTCCCTGAAAGAGCTTCTTCCAAAACCTGTAAACGTACAGCCGTCTCAAAAAATGTATATTAATTAAAAGGACAATGACGTGTGCCGCCATTCGGAATCTTCGGAGCTGTATAATCCAAATCATGCCCACTGATAAATCCTGCCGTGGTGAGTGAAGAACTTGCCTTTCGATTAGCTAAGACACGCGCAGTTGCTTAGTAAAAAAATGACACTACGGTTTAGAGAGGTAGGGAGAGGACGAGTTGCATATAAGCTTCACAATCATTTACTGGATTCATTGCCCAGGCGCACCGGAAGTTACACCGGAAGTAAACTCAGGAGAAGTGTCCTATACGGTCAACCTACTATTACGTCACGTGATCCACTCTGACACGCCTCAACACTTTCATATCCGGCGGTTTTAATCATAGGCATCAAAAAGAATTGGCATATCCTCGTAATCATTATGCGACAGGTCGGGCATGCTGTCATCAGAGGCGGCCTCTGCCAGCGGCGGTGGGGGAGGCTGTGCCCTCACTTCGCTGTCACTGTCGCTGGCCGTCACCTCACTACCCGCCGCCCTCCGCTCGTCACTGCCCCGGGACGCGTCGCTTGCCGTGGCAGGCGGGCTCGGCGAGCGCTCGCGCTCAAGCACGGGTAAAGGCGAGTCGTCCTTGCCGTCGTCCTCTATCTGCAGTGCCGGCGGCGACGACACTGGGGCGGCAACCTCGCCGTCACTCTCGCTCTCCGTGCATTCTGTACTCCGTGCACGCTCCCCGTACCTGGCCTTTATATCCGTGAAATCGCCCTCTCCTACTTCTTTATTTGCCGCTTCGTAAACCAACTGCGACGGCTGTGACGTAATTTCGCTGGCATCATCATCGTCTGCATCACTCACTTTCCGTTCATCGTCAGGCAAACTGCCAAACCACTCACTCTTTTCGACCTGTATGGCGTCGTGCTCGGGGTCTTCGTCAACTTCCATCTCGTCCAGGCCTGGCTTGAGGCCTCGCTCGCTGCTAGCCTGCTCGTTGTTAGCGACGAGGAACGGCTGCTCAGCCATGGGTGCACCGCATACATGCGAGCTCAGGTCCTGGTCATTCTTGCAGAAAAAGGGACACGTCGCCTCGTAACACATGTATACCCTTGTCTTCTTGCGCAGGCGTTGCTTGCTTTTGTCAACAATCACAATACAGGCATTGCCTGCGGGCGGGTGGTGGGTGAGATAATGCGCCTTGCCACGGGGCAAAGACATTACATCCGCTTGGCACAGGAAGCACAAGAAGCGCTTTTTGATTGGTTCGCTGTGTAGCGCCGCTTCCGAACACTTGTCCACACTAGTTTTCCACCGGCCGTCGGCCAGGAACACCCGATCAGGCTCAGTCAAGTCAAAGCAGCCTATAAGCTCCTTCTCCAAGCGTTCTTCCTCCTTACTGTCTCTTGCTGTTACACATGGCACAGGCTTAGGCTTGATTGGCCTAAACTTTCTCTTGCCTGAAGAACCAAACAAACTAAAGGAGATTTCACTGCGCGGTGTATTCTCACTTTCGTCTGCAGTTTCTTTTTTAATGTTCACAGAGCCTTCACAAAGTTCTTCTACGGTTTCAGAAATTTTGTGGACAGCTCTCGCTTTAGCCGTCCTGCCTGAGCTAGTTTTTATCACGGTGTCACTCGGACTAGTGACGTCGCCGGTGACGCCGACGGGAGACGTGTTGTCCGTCACACGCTCCTGTGCATCGACTGTATTCAGTGACGTACTTGAATAATACGTGGGATCATCGCGGGAATCATACGAGAACTCATCCGAGAACGACTTACGCGAGTGCGAGTGCCCCTTGCTGTACTTCTTGGACGTCACTTTATTACTTTTGCGGGAGTATCGAATACCTGAGTACTGGTCAGGCGGGTGCACTACTCCGGGCTTTTCCTTCATGCACTCAAAGTCATCAGCGTAGTGGCACTCGAGCACGTGATCGTAGATAATGGTGCACATCCGGTCTTTGAACGGGCAGGCCAGATCGGGGCAGAGGTACATCTCCGCTCGCTGTTTCCCCACAACACTTTTGACATTGATCACACAGGGATAGGCATTCGGGTGGCACTGGTTCTGATGTAGGTTGACCTCGGTCGGGTCTTTGTGCCAGAAGTCTGGGCAATAGCGACACAGGTATTCTATATTGCCACTGTAGTGTCCCTGTGACGGCGCGAAGTTCAGCACTCGCTCGTGGCTTCTCACATTGTACTTTAGATATCCCATGACACTGATTTCTCTCTTTGGTGATTTGGGCGATTTGAACCTGAATAAGTCTTTCTTAGGCGACTTTTGTTTTGGTGTTGAGTGTATTCGGTTGACTAGCGGGTCAAGTTGGCTGTCTATTTCATTCAAGCGATGGAAGTTAATATATGAAGGTGGGTGAGATGGGTACTGGTCATAATGATTACACAGACTGATTTTAGAATTAGCAAAAAAATGACAGCTTGAACTGAAACATTGATAATAGACGACCGAATCCGGTTTACGAGCATCGTGCATAGAGAGCCACGAGTCATCTGGATGCTCGCTCCGGACATGGGACTTAATGTTCGTGGGACGAGGCGAGGTGAAGGGGCAATGGTAACACTTAAATAACGGCCCATCCGTGTCTTTATTTTCCGCCTTATCCCTGCTACCATCTGATTTGGCACACTCTGCTGACGTGTCATTGTTTACATCACCGCTCTTTGGATCACTGCTGCTTGCTGTCACGTGACTTAGATTATGCACGTCGTCGAGGTCAAGGTTATGGTGCAGCTGAGAACCAGCCGAATCTAGGATCTCAGACAGCGATGTAATTTTCTCCATCTCATCTACAGAATACAAAGTCACAAATGACTTGTCTGGCACACACTCCGCCTGTAATGTTTCCTCCCCGACCTGCGTCCGTTCAAGACAAGGGATCTCCTCTACAGCGGCTTTCGTTGGGTGCACGTAAAGCAAGTGATTTGCGATCTTCGCCTTGAATACGCTCCTCCGCGAGCAGTGCGGGCACTGGTATACTTTCGTCGCTTTCCTGAGCAGGGCACATTCGCGTTTGCTTCGCGGCCCAAGCGGACGCTTGTGGAGGGAAGCCGGCTGCTTTATTCGTGGGCTTAAGATACTCACTATTCTCTTACGAGTCTGAAAAGTAAACAAAAAAAAAAAAAAAAAAAACACAATTAATAGAGCTTAAAAAATCACAAAGTATTTGCAAATGAATGTGTTGCACAGGCAAGCCGAAGTTCCCACTGATTTGGGACCAGTCTTTTTTTCGAGCATTTTTAAACACAAAATTACCTGCCATGTTTTTGAAACAAATCACATGTTACTATTATTTTTTTTTCAGCAAAAATATTTCGAGAAGCCTAGAGCCACAAGGCACTCGTACAAACAACTTACGGAGGAGAGATGAGGTTTTCTATGAATGAGCTTTGGTGCCTGATCGGCATGCTGCTGAAGGACGTGCTTGTAGACCGTGTGCCTGCGGATAGCCCTCTGCGGGCAGTATGGACACTCCCACGGTCGCTCCCCTGAAAAACGCATCCCTACCATCAACCAACGTGAAACTCTTCCTGTCACTCAATCAACAATTCAAGTTTATCTTCTTTGTTGTTGACATATTATAAATTAACAACAGTTTGATCAGAATTTTGCTAACTCCCCCTCCCCATCTCCACCTGTCCAATAACCGCAAACAGTTAAAGATGTAGAAAATAGTTATAATGATTTTGCGACGAAGCGGAGAAACTACGCAGTGTAGTTGGGCTGGGGGGGGGCCATTTTGGATCAACCCTTTGTACTTTGGTTATTAGGCACCTATGGCTTCCGACCACCCCCTCTCCCGACAGTCTCCTCACTTCAATTCAAAACGTAAAACAACCGCAGACAGCGTGACACGCCCCTACACTGATATGTACCCATGGTGTCCTGAGGCTCACGCCAAAGCATAGCTCAAAAACTGAGCACATTCTTCAAAATTCAACTGGGGTGGATTGTACATCAAATACTCACACAAACAAAATTCCCCCATCGCCCCCCACACCCCCCCGCCCCCTTCCCAAGAAGGCGGGTCTATTTTTAGGCGCCTTTACCTGAATGGACCATGACGTGCTGTCGCATGAATACCTCGGCCAGCTGTCCCCTCTTCGTGACGTCACACTTGAGACATGTGGCTAGACGTTTTTCACTGTCGTATGTGTAAGAGTTTTGTGAGAGTTCTGCCTCCTCTGCACTCTCGGGGGCCATCTCAACAATCTCCACATTTGCTATATCCTAATAAAATAGTCAATATCTATAAATAACGCATACACGTTTACTAGCAGGACATTCTGAGATGCATAACATATCAACTTCACAAGTGTAGAGTTCACACCCTACGCCCAAAATTTTTGAACTTTATTAACAGTATAATTGAGATTCACGAGGTTATACACAGCTATGATAGCAAAAACTCTTGGAATTAAAATTACTCAATTTGTCATTTCTAAAGCCATATATTAAAAATGTTACCTGGACTTTATTCAACTGAGTGACACTTTGCGGAGTGGCGACCTTGGCTTTGGCTTTGTGGGCACCGCTGGAGCTTTTCTTCTGTGCCCTGCAGATACTACAGTTACATACGCCCCTACAAGGCGGGCAAGTCCAGTGCGGATCCATCAGCGCCAGTCTAGCATCTTCGCCGTATCGGTTCTTGAGGCACGGGCCGCAGAACTGGCCGCGAAGCCCGCTGCACGTGGGACTGCGACAGATCGTCTTGGAGTCCATTGTCTTCTGTCGGCACTGGTGGCAACTCGTGCCCAGCTTGCGGTCCCACACTTTCTGACTGGCATTGGTGCACACTTTGTCTAGCTCCTCCTGTGAGATCTCGTCGGGGCCGCGGAACACGCGCTTTCGCTTCCGTGCGCCCGAAGCGTCGAAGCTATCTACGGTGATATCCATGTCAGACGATAGGTAGGAAGTGTCCACCACGGATGATCCAGACATGTCTCCTTTGCTACCCGTAGTCCACGGCAAGTCACCCGAATACACCGGACTCGCCTGTGGCAATTTATAGCAACTTATGTAAAATCGACGAGATTTATAAGCATTACACTCATTCAAACCCAGCAATGTCTTCGATTATAAAGCACTAAATTGCCAATTTTGATACTGAATTTTTGATCATCACCTGCTACCGACAGATAATATACTAGAGCGGCCAGTGCACATCAACACCAGTGAACCTGAACATGTCAAACATTTTTATTAGCCAACCACTGCCGTTTTGTTTTTGCAAACAAAAACAAACTGTTTCCCCCCGATAGCCACCCCCCCCCCCCTCCTTCCTTTTTCACCACTTTCTCGGTTTAGAAAATTTCATTTTGACAATTTTGTACTATTTCCGAATTACAAAACTTTTACCTTAGTTTTACCTTATTTGACGTCATATGACGCTGTATGGTATTTTGACGTCATATGTATTTGGCGCCGTATCCGTGAAGTACAATATGAACTGTGGGACACATGCAAGGTATTATCCTAACAAGTTTGAAGCTGATCCAATGTTTCGTTCTGCAGTTACAATAATGACGCAGTTACAATTTTGACGCGTTGTCCAATATCCGCCAAATACAACAGCAACCGGCTGACCCACCAAAGGCATAATAAGACCAACTTTGAAGCTGATCAGACTTGTCGTTCGACAGTTATCCTCCGGTTCCCAATATACGTAATGACGTCACACATATAATAGTAATACTTCATTCTGAGTGCGTACGATATTGTTTTTTGCCTGAAGCCGTAGGGTCGTACGGACCGACCCCGAAGGGGGAGTTCCGTACACGCCCGTAGGCTGAAGGCAAAAAAAAAAAATATCGTACGCACTCAGAATGATGTATTACTTTTATTATATGCCTACTTTTCCTATTTTTATGTCGTTCTTCAAAATTTTACCACGCACTATTTTTGCACTCAGTATGCTCAGATGGTGTGACGCGTAATCGGTACTGCGGTCAGCGAGCATTGATATTTGACTCGGTTTTTGCACTTGAGAAAATTAAGTATTTATTTGCTACGTGTAATGATTATTCCTGACGTAATACCCACCTAGTAGCCACGGCATTATATCAGTTATATCTTTATTAATTTCAAATCGATGCACACAAAATCACCCGAAGGACGTGTGTAAAATTAATAACAATTTACCCTTTAAAATAAATATTTACCTTCAAAAATGCCTTCCTTTCTGTCATCAGTGATAATACACTTTAAATTATGTGCCTTAAACTCATGTGATTTAAGAACTAACTTCACAAGCCCGCCTCATAAACAAGTATTTTCTCCCTTTCGAACGTCCCTTCTTATTTCGTCAGTTCAACGGAAGTAAATTATTTCAACTCAAATCGCGAAATAACAACGTAACAAATACACAAATTGCGTAATTATATGACATTTGTAATTAGATGACGTTTCGTTTTCAGGCTGTGCTGTAAATATCGTCACAGTAATGACTCAGTTATCGATTCTGAGGACGGTTGCAGTTGATTGTGACCTATTTTCTCTTCAATTTCAACTCCGAAAACACGTGTTTTTTTTGGTTTTTTTTTTTGTTTACTGCTTACATCTGATCGCACTATGAATATGCTTATAGGGGGGCCACCATGCAATCTGGCCTATGAAAACTGCATGTTAGTCTTTTTCCATCATTTCTTTGTACGCGAACCTCTAGGCATATAATAAAACGTCATACGTAGCGCTACAGGCGCCAAAAACATTATGAACCCTCGGACCCACCCAAGGCATAATCCCACCAAGTCTGAAGCTGAACCGACATTTCGTTCTACAGTTTTCCTGTTAACAAAATCGGGTGTCTACAACAGACACACACTACGCACACAGAATGCACAAAAACAAAATGTTTCCTCTCTAAGGAAGAAACATAATTATTAATTAATAATTTATTAATGATTCCTTTGAGAAAGGTTAAGAGAATATTTTTCAGATTCAATTCGAGGCAAAATTACTCAAATATTATGCCCCCCCCCACCCCCACTCGACATGACTACTTACCGTACTGCCATCTCGCCGCGTCACCGCGTCCGGCTTGCGCTTCCTTGTTCTATGAGACTGCTCGTGGAGCCTGTAAAATAAAGCCACGCCACACGCGTCAACTCTCCCGCTCATCTAGCTGAAAGTTAACAGGTCGCCATCGGTGCCCTGGGGATTTGGTCGATTCGGCCCAAAACCGGTTCGGCCCAAAACCAGTTCGGCCCAATTTGGATGATTCGGCCCAGGATTTTTTTCACCTGAACGGTTCGGCCCAAAACCAGTTCGGCCCAAATTGGAGGATTCGGCCCAATGTTTTCAGAGAGATCTTCATAAAGTTTGTACTGCTATTATAAATGTACATGAAAAAATTCTTTCAACAATTACTTAAGTCTATGCTAGTGGTCCACACAGATATCATTAACCCATCCTTATATTCTGTTACCCTTTTGTTATATTATGAAAGAACTCATTTCAATTGTTTTAACATTTCTCCGGTATATGAAGTGCAACTGACCTACCAGGTCAGTTTAATAAAGTGTTCCGATTGATATGTAATTAAAAACCAAAGAAACACAACCTCGCTCCCTTTTCATATGCCATTCACTGAGTTAAATACCTCATGTAAATCCCCGGTGTGTAATTGTTGATTGCATTTGTGGCTTATGATTATTCTTTTTAAGGAAAGCCGTCCCGCTGCCTAAAGCCGGAGCACTTAATTTGTAGTGTCATTGGTTTTGGGGGGAGGAGGCAATTAGGTGCATTTGTGGCTTGTTATTAATCTTTTTAAGGAAAGCCGTCCCGCTGCCTAAAGCCGGAGAACTTAATTTGTATTGTCATTGGTTTTGGGGGGAGGAGGCAATTAAATGTTGCGGAGTATTTCATCCCTGAGTTTACTTGTGGTTATAAGGTTTTACATATATAAACAGTATCGTGGTGTGTAAAACTGTAGAGTTAAAATGTCTGTCGATTGACAATATCAAGTTCTAATACAATGAAAGTCGTTGCTGAGGTTTTCCCGCTTGTATATGAAGTCGTTCATTTCAACAGAATTATGGTGTGTAAAACTGCAGAGTTTCAGTGTTCCGTCGAATCCTTTTTTTTTCATTTTGTAATCAAAATAAAAGCATGAACAGCCTTGATTTTAGTTTCATTTAACATTTATGTCATCGGAAACAATGGGCCGAACCGTCCAAAACCATGGGCCGAAACGTCCAAAGCTGGGCCGAATCGTCTTTCACGTTGGGCCGAACCGGCTAGGCCGAACTGGTTTTGGACCGAAACGTCCAGAAACCGTGCCCTGCACTGATTGAACACCATGTCACACTTACATCTCAACAATAACTTTCGATGTCAATTACAAAAGATGGCCACGAATTCGAGTGCTAACATTACGAATCGGTGGAAGTATCTACTATCAGAAGCCTACCCGTTGTGCTGGCGATGACTCCTTGGTGCCACATAGGAATCGTCTGGATCTGAATCTTCTTCCACATCGCAGAGATCCTGAAAAGACGCTCAAGCCTAGT
The DNA here is from genome assembly GCA_949752745.1 of Protula sp. h YS-2021. NCBI lineage: Eukaryota > Metazoa > Annelida > Polychaeta > Sabellida > Serpulidae > Protula > Protula sp. h YS-2021. Next base: position 42,339,474 of record OX457029.1, on the reverse strand, counting down.
ATTTTTGCACTTATACATCATTTAGTTTTTTCCTTCTTTTTGCCGTTAATTCAGTGAATAATAATCAACTGAATGTCAACTAGCACAGACAGAAGTTTCAACAACAACTGAAGTCAAAGCGCATTCTTTTGTGAACCAGGCAATCAGAGTGAAATAGTTTTCACTCATTTTTAGGCACTCGGTCAAAAATAAACAATCCTCTAGGTTGTTTCCTTATTTCGTTTCATCAAATCTTATGTGCACATGTGCGCTTTGGTTTGACACGCAGATATTAGTTAATATTGATGCACTTTATTTTATAAAATAGGTTCTTTTTGACACAGGACCGTGCTTAAGGTTAAAAAAATTTAAAAAAAAAACTATTCAAAGAAAGTGCAATATACAATTTTGACAGCACTAGCAGCGGTCATTTACAATTAGCTACCGCGTTTTACATAGACCACAGCTATCTAAAAGCAAATGGTTTGCTCTTCACTCACCATATGGTTATCGTCGTTGAACGAGCCCATCATCATACGACGCACGGCATTGCCAACAGCGAAGGGGTCCATAGCAAGAGGCTGTTCGTCGTCCCCTTGCCCTTCCCCGTCCTCCCCCTCCTCGTGCATCACCGCGCGCCGGGGCACCTGGCTTTTGCGCTGGGAAGCTCGTCCATTCACTACAAATACGCAACACACCTTCCCAGTTACCAGAATGTTCAAAGTAGGACCTATTACGCTCTCTCTCTCTCTCTCTCTCTCTCTCTCTCTCTCTTTGATAATTTTTTTTTGTTTTATTCATTATCAGTATTCAGTTAATAGTAAATTGCATAGCCGAATAAAGAATTTTGCAGAATGTAGATATCATTATTTAACCAAAATCCCACGAACAAAAAAAAAAAAAAAAAGAAACGTTAAAGAGCACATGTGCTCACCACCTGTAGGGCTGGCTCCCGGAAGTCGTGCTGTGTCCTTGCTACTGTCGAGCATGAGCGAAGGGTTGTCGCCGCCGAGGCCGTCGTCGTCACGCGGCTTGCGCACGATCATGATGTTCTTCTCTGGGTGCTCGTCGCGCACGTGACGTACGACAACGTCACGACAGTCGTCCGTCACACCGCAGTAGTAGCAACCCCATTTGCAGTTCTCACCGGCTGCAGGGTCCTCGCCCTAACAAAAGCAAGCACTTATTAATCACACACGTTTTTATATTGCCGTAAAGCTTGGATTTTAATTGGATCCGTTGTAACAACCACCACATAGTCAATTTGATCTAGTGTGCCCATGCAACACTTTTCCTGCACAAAATAAATACACAGAAAAGTCTTAACACTTCGGCCCGACAATGGTAAGTGTTTATTATAAGAGTTTCTGTGTGGATATAAATAATGATATAATGCGTCGAACTGCAGCAATTTTAGTACTCCAGCATTAAAAAAGAAAAAATTGAAAATCTTATTTGTCGTCCTTTTGAATTTCCACTCAATGTCAACACATTACCAACGCCTGACAAACAAAGAAAAACAAACATCAGGCATTCACCTACAATATCCCATGTAAAATTTCTGGTTCTGAACAAATCATTTTTACCTTACTGGCACTGCGCAGGATGCGTTTGACCTTCAAGTCTTTCCCTGGATGCTTGTTTACAATGTGCGGAATGACAACACTTTGCTGCGGTGAACTAAAGGCGCAGTAAAAACACTGCCACACCTCACAGCCTGAGTCCTTCGCAGAATCTGCAATGTTCATTATACCAACAGTTAATCACACTCTGTGACTGGCAAACGCGTTATATTTATCCATATATTTATATATATAATGGGGTTGTATCTATTTCACATGTCACTATGTCATCTTACACAGTTTAACTTCAAACAGCAAGAGCTAACCACAAAAGTCACTGATCATGTGACTAACCACGTGATGGCACGCTTCATCAGGTGACCTGTCACCTGATCACAAAAAAAGAAGTCCTGCGGCACACTTTACTCTACCTGTACTAAGATGACCATTCAATAAAGAAGTGGCTGTCCCTTGCGAACCACTGCGCGTTGCTCCATCTCCTATAATACAACAAAACATCCACTATACAACCAAACCACTAAACCATATTCTGATCCTAGCAACAACGTACAAGACTGTGGGTGCACTCCTGGCATTTGATTTAAACTTCAGGCGAGAACTTCACCAATGCAAACAAATGAGTATTTTTACTTTCTAGCTTTCACAGTAAACACCTGGAGTATCACTTTTTTTTTTACATTTTTACCTAAAGGCAGCTACATGCTCTGCCCTGTGTACTTGATATCATTCCCAAAACACCCTTGCCGGACTCATTTTTTGCCCAACACATAGAACAATATTTAGATATTTTCACACACCTCATTTCGAGGTTTTAAACAACTATCTGATACCGCAGCCACCACCTGACCCGTTTATGCTAACCACCTTCTGTTAAACACTCTAACCACCCCCCCCTACCCCACCTCCGCCTCTGCAAAAGCGTTGGACGAACCACTCACCTCCTTCCATAACAAACTCTACAAGGATATCGTGGAGATCATGTAAGTGATGGATGAGCATGTCTTTCGCCACAAACTCCCTTCCACAATAATAGCAAGTAAATTCGCAAACATTTTTCGAGCCTTTCTTCTTTACTGTCGTTTTGATTGGCTTGACGTTGGTGTTAGGAAACAGCTTTCCACTTTTGTCCATGTGGCAACCACTGAAGCCTGCTGCCAAGTCGGCCTCCGTTACTAACTTGACGGGCCTGTACTCGGATGAATCCCTGTCCGGCCCCGTGAAATTACTGCACGACGTGTCAGCAATATCAAACGACAAGCCCTTGTACGAGATGGATTTCTCCTGCCACAGCATCGCCTCGAAGCCCATTAGCTTCTTATACTGGAGCGGGTGGTTCAAAACGAGGTGTGATATTTGGGCCGCCCGTGTGAATGACTTGTACAGGCAGAACTCACACTTGAAGATGTGGCACGTGATGTGATCCTTCAGTCTGGTTAATTCGCTGCACTTGAACGGGCAGAAGTTGCACCAGTACTCCTTTCTGATGTGGGCCTGGGGATCACTTCGCATGAGTGTCTCCACCAGTGCCACAGTCTTGTTTTTCGGATTCATCACTTGCTTTCGCAGTGCCTTAATACTGTTAATCACAACGTTGCTGTCGTTTCCGACGGACAACTGCTTCCCTGGCAACAGCAAACCCCTCGCTGCTTCCGAAACCCCGGCGCTCTGCTGGCCATGACCTCGGTTAACTGTCTCTTTTTGGTTTGTAAGAGTGAAATTCGTTGGCACGAGAATTGTACGTGCACCGCCGGAAGCTTGTGTTGGCTGAATAAGAAGCACAGGCTGGCTGAGGGTCGGTGGTTGTTTAGGTAACAACGGAATGAGTTTATTGGCTTTTGGTGTTGCTGTGGTGTGTGACGTCACAGGAACGTTGTCAGGGGGAGATTCTGGTGCTATCACAATCACACCAGATTCTAGCTTTATATCTTCCGGTCTCAGGGCCATGCCTGAAATAAACACAACGACTTAATTCGAGCTGAGGATAAATTATACAAGATTACCAAATGACAAAACATGGCAGAAAGTGCAATATTATTGTTGAACACTTTCTATATCTTCGACTTCTTTTTTCGTTCTCGACAGCGACTTCTTGTTTGTGTGCACGAAGTCTTGGCTGAAAGATGTCCTAGTCACTTTATTTTGTATAACGACTTAAAGGCGCACTATCGACCATGGTATTGCGAACATGCACACTAAACAATCTCAACCGCATAACCGAATTAAGTGTAACTAATGATGCCAAGAGTTATTACACTGTGAACGTGAACCAGACAATTTATAGATACAAGGTACAAGAAGGAACATATAACCGAATTTACTGATGTAATTACTCTTCAAGTGCCAAGGCCGGCATTCAGACGTTTTGGGCCAGAAGGTAAAACGCCTGACATTTGGGCCAGATGGTTTTTAAACATTATTTTTAACATTCTTTTTAACATTCTTTTTTTAAATTGCTGTTGCACATGAACAGGGCCAAAGACATTTAAGAATTTATATATTTATATTGCTGTTGTTTAAGCTAATGAAAAAAGCACGGAATAAGAGCGTCCCGTCTGGATGGCGAACTCCACGGTCAAGAGACACTTGGGCCCTTTGCCATTTCAGCACTTTTTGGACAGTTTGAACTAAAATTTTTGGGACACTTTGGGCCTTGCGAAAGACACTTCGGCGCGTATGTGCCACTGCAACCATTAATTATTCTTTTTTCACGCAAATGATGAGTTTAAACAGGAAATCTAACGAGTACTGTTGTTTCATTTCGGTTGGCACTTCAGTTACAACTGGTACGAATACAGTGGAACCCACTTATCTCGAACTCGGATATCTCGAACACTCGGTTATCTCGAACAAATTGCCAAGTCCCGATGTTTTTTCCTTATATAAGTCTTATAAACTATCGGTTATCTCGAATTTTTTTATCTCGAACATATTTTGGGCTGAAAATGTTTCATATTTTTGACAGAATTTGGCAAAAAATGACTAAAATCTCATTACAAAACTCGAACGTCTCGAAGTTATTTCTTTATGATTTAAAGTTATAAGCACAGCGGTCAGATCAAACTTGAAAATATTGTTTGAATTGATATCAAAAGGCATACATCTATTGAACTTTCATGTAATAGAAACAACAAAGCCCTTGTCAATCCTAGGTTGAGAACATGTCACTTTTCGATAACCTAGTAAAACAATAGATCAGCCTTGTGATTAATGTTGAAAACACTTACGTGATTTTATTTGTGTATTTTGTTAATATCGTTTATGAACATATTGTATTTTAACAATTTTACCGATTTTATCAATAAAATATGAATTGAATTTTGTTTCTTTTACTATTTTATAAAAGCTTTCTTTATAAAAATTAATCAAGGTTATTAATATTTCATTAAACATCATATTTTTTAACTAAATCAGACCCTTACAATAAAAAAACTAACATATCCACAAACATATGTAATATCATGTGTTTATTCAAATATCTAGGCTAAGACAATCATCTCGAATTCAAATTTAGTTCTATCGGATATCTCGAACTTCTGATATCTCGAACAAATTTCGCTGGTCCCAGCCACTTCGAGATAAGCGGGTTCCACTGTATATTTATCCACAGTAGGATTTCTCTTTCGATAGCAATGAGAAATATTTCAATTTAGTGCGTTTGGTACTTTAATGTAATGCTCTGTAAAAGAAGAGATGTTCTGGAATCATGTATTTTTATTACCCAGAACGTAAACAAAAGGATATTTCATAACGCCATTCGATGTAAAATAATACTACAACGCCAGGGACGTTAATTCCTTATAAGACAAGTATTCAGTGAACACTAACAGGCCCCAACGCCCCCAAAATTGTAAGGGGTCGTCTATGGTTTTGAACCTGTTGGCCAGTTTAGGCCAAGAAAAATAAATGTCCTACTTCTGCTCAAAACTTTGAAAAACAATGATACTGGCTGGCGGAAAATCTTTTCTTACCACCTAAATTTAGCAGATCACGTGACCGAATTTGGCCAAAATGGCCTAACGGCACATCTACAAGTCGATACTTTACAATTGAGCCCAACATCAAGTCTCTAGGCCTCTGCGTTCTCGAGATATCGCCTGTACAAACACAAGTCGATTTTTTGCGTTTTTGGCCAATTTGGCCAAGATCACGTGATCAAATTTGGCCAAAATGGCCAAAAGGCACATCTACAAGTCGAGACCTTTCAAATGAGCCCAACATCAAGTCTCTAGGCCTCTGCGTTCTCGAGATATCGCCTGTACAAACACAAGTCGATTTTTTGCGTTTTTGGCCAATTTGACCAAGATCACGTGATCGAATTTGGCCAAAATGGCCAAAAGGCACATCTACAAGTCGAGACCTTTCAAATGAGCCCAACATCAAGTCTCTAGGCCTCTGCGTTCTCGAGATATCGCCTGTACAAACACATGTCGATTTTTGTGTTTTTTGGCCAATTTGGCCAAGATCACTTGATCGAATTCGGCCAAAATGGCCAAAAGGCACATCTACAACACGAGATCTTTCAAATGAGCCTAACACCAAGTCTCTAGGCCTCTGCGTTCTCGAGATATCGCCTGTACAAACACAAGTCGATTTTTTGCGTTTTTTGCCAATTTGGCAAAGATCACTTGATCGAATTTGGCCAAAATGGCCAAAAGGCACATCTACAACACGAGATCTTTCAAATGAGCCCAACATCAAGTCTCTAGGCCTCTGCGTTCTCGAGATATCGCCTGTACAAACACAAGTCGATTTTTTGCGTTTTTGGCCAATTTGGCCAAGATCACGTGATCGAATTTGGTCAAAATGGCCAAAAGGCACATCTACAAGTCGAGACCTTTCAAATGAGCCCAACATCAAGTCTCTAGGCCTCTGCGTTCTCGAGATATCGCCTGTACAAACACAATCGATTTTTTGCGTTTTTGGCCAATTTGGCCAAGATCACGTGATCGAATTTGGTCAAAATGGCCAAAAGGCACATCTACAAGTCGAGACCTTTCAAATGAGCCCAACATCAAGTCTCTAGGCCTCTGCGTTCTCGAGATATCGCCTGTACAAACACAATCGATTTTTTGCGTTTTTGGCCAATTTGGCCAAGATCACGTGATCGAATTTGGTCAAAATGGCCAAAAGGCACATCTACAAGTCGAGACCTTTCAAATGAGCCCAACATCAAGTCTCTAGGCCTCTGCGTTCTCGAGATATCGCTTGTACAAAAAAGCGATGACGGACAGACAGACGGACGGACAGACACCCCAAGTCTATAGGCCCCCAACCCTGTAGGGTTGGGGCCTAAAAAGGCGCTGGTATTAGGAAAAGCCCTCACAAAGACACAAATATTATAACATTGTTTTCAAAACTGTGAAGATTTTTTAGTGGCCCAACAGTCACATTGTCTGGCAAAAATTGTCCCTGACCGACCGACATGTCCATGACTGAAATGTCGGGAGTTGGGACATTTTGTACCTTTGTCACTTTGTACCTCCGTCATTTTGTACCTTTTTGGACACTTTGTACCTCAAATGTTGGGACACTTTGTACCTTCGCGAAAGACGTTTTGTACCTTTTTTGGGACACTTTGTACCAAAATATGAATCCAATAGGTACAATAAAATAATAAAGAATTCAGTTCAAGGATCACTGACTAAACAAACTAGAGCTGCCATTGCACACAAAACATGAGTACAGGCTTAGATCATATACTTTCAACCGACACCTATATAGTTTGTTGTTGTTGTTTTTTGTTTTTTTGTAAACAAAAACCAATGTCTCCCAGACTAAATCTATACTTGTACCAAAAACCATTTTCCATTTACTGCAATAAAAGATCCCTAAAACTGCGTAGATGTTGGTAATTACAGCAGTTTTACTGTATGTTAGATTTTTATCCTAGCCTGGAAGTCTTTCAAGACAGACAAGTTTGATCGTACTTCTTTTTATTCTGGAAGGTCTCACAGCAAACAGGCTTTACTGTACGTCTTTTTATCTGTTACAAATAGGTTTTACCACAGTCTTTTTTATCCGGGTATGGAAAGTGCTCGATACATCACCAATTACCTACTTCATTTGTGATTTTTTTCTTGCTTACCGTCACCAACCCCCCCCCCCCCCCCCCCCTCTCCAAGCCATCTACTGTAGGTACGACACCAAACGCAACCCTGACCCTTTCAGCCAAGATAGTGGTAACAGCCCGTACCCTAAGTGTAGGTGTGGTATGATATATTACCCTGTCTTCGTGCAGTCCTATTGGCTAAAAAAAACACTTGAAGGGCATTCTTCAACACCTCGGCGGGAGAGAGGTAGTATTTTAGTGTCCAACTGGTGAGCTACTTATCACAACCCAAGATATCAGATGACCCAGTTTAAAAGTTAAAAATACACAAGGTGCTGCAAACAATGCTAACCGTTACATAACCACTTCTACGATATGAAATTGACCCCTATTAGCGGAACAATGTAAGGCTTCGAAGCTCTGACATAGATATATACGAATTTATTTAAGTCAGAGCTGACTCGGAGCTAACATACACACAGAAGGTACGAGTACAAACACTACATGTGTCCGCTTGGTCGGGGAGACATGATTAAAGCAACTGCATATCCCACATCTTACACTTAAATTACACTTAAACCAGAACCAAGAGACAGGGGTTATAGTTATCTAAGACGAAATTATCTCGAAACACGTGACAAGGCTTCTGAAATTTGATATTGCCAATCGGGTATCCCGACAACTGCTTGGCAAACTGCTGGCTTGCAGTCAAAACGCAACATTTTTGCACAGTACGAGGTGGGGAGGAGAACGAATGGTTACAGTAGATCCAAACTGGTGAAACTGAAAAGAATATCTTCCGTTCCTGAAACAATTTTTATTTCTCAAGTATAGCCAAATAACGAATATTTGAGTCGATAGAGTTTGCAAATCAGCATCTCACTTATTTAGTTTAGCCACAATTGAACATTCTGTTGTAATCTATTACGATCTACTCAAACTAATTCTATCTCGTCCCCCCTCGAATATGCGGAACTCCCACAAGTGACAAGTGTGATTTTGCTTGGTACTCCAAGGTTTCGCATCCTCGGAAATGTCGTGTCTACATTTGCAACCCTTCGCGCTTATCTGACAGTTTAAAGAACTGTTAAAATCACTGTCTACCTTTGGAGAATAATTGGGATGCAGCACAGATGAATATAGCAAGAAATCCGATAAACGGTTCATCTCAACAAGCTTTGTGTTATGCTTGCCTCGTTTTCGCAGACAGAATACTGCTTTGTCTGTCGAATAGTTCTTCACGCTGGTTTGCAGCGTTCGAAGGCGTATATCTGTTTTGGTCAAATTTGACGCTCAGTATAAGGCGTTAAAAGAAGTAACTGCCGTTATTATCTGTCACTAAATCTTTAAGGTATATATACAAGTTTGCTCCATTTAGCCAAAAATAGACCAACATGCACGTTAAACACTCTTATTCCTTTCAAATCTGTGATTTAAACTAATCCTACTCTTGTGTTCAACAGAGTAACTTGAAAATATCACCAGCTAACATGTACCGCCGAAGAAAACTGATAGTTCTTCATATTCTACCTGTTGCAGTTCTGAATGATATACTCTGGTTTGTCCGAAACATATTATAAGCTTTTCTATCATCTTTAAATAACAATTATAATGAAAAATCATATTCCAAGTGTAGATGAAAGTGCTACTCAATAAATTTAAAAAGCTGGTACACACTTACAACTAAAAAAAAAAAACAAAAAACAAAGATAAACAAAAAAAATGGGGGGGGGGATATTCCTGGCGGAATATATCTATGGGGAGAATTTCCCAGGGGAAGTATTGGGGGGAGTTTCCCTGAGGGAGTATTCCGGATCCAAAGTCCAATACCGAATTGCCTTTATTTGTAAGTTGCTGAGGTACGGTAAAATGTATGTGTTTTAACCTTTATTTCATTTTTTTAGGATAGATCATAGAGATTGAATGCTTTGTATCAAATTCAAGCACGCATACAAGATCTGGGAACGAACCACGCAATCCCTATGCTATTCGAATTGTAATACAAACACAATTATTTAGCTTCGGATAATCTGACAGAATTAAACTCCTTTTCTCTATTAGATACACCCAGTATCACACCGTTGCTTGTATGTCGCATATCAAAGTTCATTAGTAGAAAGGGGTCTGTGGCAAATTCGCCAGCGTCAGTTTGGTTCATACCTATAACGTTAACATATCTCTTATCCCCTCTCGACTTAAGAGTTCATTACGTTAGCGATTTTAGAACTGATTCAATTTCATATCACTAATTTGTACGTGGGTGCATTGTCATTCGACATTTGTTAGAATGTCCAATTGTACTTTTTTAAATGACTAAACTTGACAAATATTTCTAATTTATTTTTCCACGAAAATCTTACCTTTTCGATGTAAATATTTGCCTGCTGTTTCTTCGCTTAAGTCTCGCTGGTTGAGAAATACTTTTTTTACTCTTTTCAACAGTATTTGTCATTCATGCAATCCCAAATATCTTTGCTTTTTGGGTTCATCAGATACATATACAATTTTAACTGCTGCTTCTCAATCACTGCCTTGATTGAGTGAGGAAGAAATGCCAGCTTAGTCAAAGAATCTTGGAAAGATTACTCAATAAACATTATACTGTTAAAACATCAAATGAAACGATTATAATTAATGATTGTAAAACGACAATTTATTACAACAGCAGCAGTTGCGAATCTGCACGTGTCCAAATGCGGCAGTATAATGTGGTACGAATATATTTTAAAAAAACTAATTGTTAGTGCTGTCAGTGAAAGACACAGTGTGGGTTTTAAATGTAGCCTTTCCTGTCGGACAAATACTGAAATCTTAAAATCATTCATATTACGCAACATGCTAGTTTTGTAAATCAAAAGTGTGATTCCACTGCCAAATAACATGATCGTCTGTTATTGTTATCGTTGTTTAAATGTAATGACTATATTTACAGTAAACAGAATTAAAAAAGAAACCTATTTTTAATTTTCGCCTTACATCTTATTTTCAAAGAAAAGCTACAGCACAAGCGGATGTTGTGCACATAGATTTTAATCAACTTCAGTATAACAATCTGAAAGTAATGAAATTGATATCCATCGACATACGCCATATTTTCACCGCCAGGTTTGTGGGCCCCTACATGAGCATATTGAAATTTCGTGTATTAGAAAAATAGCGGATTATGTTTAATTCTTGATCTACAAAATATGTATTATAAAATCAAAAGGAGGCACTCTTTTTAAAGTTATGTAAAACTGTGCGTCTCACACAAATTTGGCATACAGATGGATATTGGTGGATTCAAGTTTTACGTGGGCGATAATAGGCTTCTGTAAAGACAAGTTTTGGAAAAGATGGCTAGATTACGATTTCCTGGACGGCCTGGGTATAGGTTTGGAAGGCTTGGATTGTCGTATTCACCGAGTGAGAGAAATGGAAATCACGACAAAACCACTAGCTTGATCGCCAACATCCACAAGGGATTACGTTATTTTCACGAAATATTTGGAGAATCTGATGAAGACGTAAGTAATCGTATACTCGTTCAACAGCTCTGCGCCAGCTCTTCGCACTTTTCCAAATTGCTGTTGTTTGCCGAGAGATGCAGAATGGCAAAAATTATTAGTTTATTCCGGACGATCTCCGGATTCGGGAAATGCATCATTTAGTAAAATGAATTGGCATTATTGACTGAAAAGCTCAAGACATTTTATTCTTTTGTTTCTTATGAGCTCAGAAACGAAGAAAGCGAAATGAAGTTGAAAAGCAGATCCAAATTGGTGACGATTAAATATGGCAACAGTCTTGCAGTTTGTTACTTGGTTATTAGGAGAGGTCATATCACTCGCCTAAGATACTTTGTAAGTGGGGTGACATGACTTCTGGAGCTGCAATGTCGGGTTTTGAAGTGAGCTGACACATTATAGTTGTTAAAATCATCGATCTATGATTCAATTGCCTCTTGCTTTCATTTGGTAGATACTAATTTATTTTTACTTTGCACAACTTTCAATTATATGCTCTCCGTGTATCGTAAAATTCATAGTATCGTGCGTTGACCAAGAATAAGTTACAAAACTGGCCAGGTTGATCAGTTTTATTGTTGACGGCGCTATCTTGGTTTCTACGACACAGTTTTCCATCGTTTTTGATTGGTAAGAATGCAGACCGCCATTTTTTCTTAAATTTTAGTATGGTGCGCACTTGCAACACATTTGTATTTTGCGTTTTTTTATATCCTATAACGCCAAGAATTTCCTGGGTTTTTTTAATCAGCAGTATTTTATCCCACCTTATCTGTCAATAGTACCTTTGTTCTGACGTTTTCCCTATGCTTCGTTAAAACGCAATAATTGTCTTTTTTTTATAAAAAGGGTTCTACGTGCAAAACCAGCAATTAAAAAGGCATCTCTTATATATAGCTTGTAACCGAATCCCTTACAATTTGTCTAAATATCAAAATAATAGGTTGAAGTTGAGCAGGGTTGGCATTTTTTCCGGATGAAACCTGTTTTTTTTTTCAGAACAGTGCAATGAACAGAAAAAGTACTGACGTTTGTCTGAAATGTCAATCGTTAACTTTCTAATTTTATCAGCAAGTAAATGCATCGAAATTTCTTTGGTAATTCAGTGTACAAACCCATACTCAGCTGTTGATTAAGAAATTGGTAATTAATGTTTAGGCATCTGAGGTGGTATGCAAGGTAAGGAGAGCATGTTTACCAAACCGAAATTGCTTGCAGTTATTACGCACTAATCATTAACCATTTTTTAAATTTGACTGGCAAATAGTATTTTTGCGAAATCTACAGTTTGTGGTGGTGACACGGGTTAATTTTTCATCATTTTTGCCAAATTGACTAAGTTACAGCGCTGTGGACCTCGTGTTGGATCTCAAGGTTGTGCAAGTTGTGATATAAAATATACAGCGTGTTTGTTGTTCAATTTGACAACTGTGGATGATTTTGTTGTTAATGTTACTATTACAGGAAGAATTTCTTGGATTTTCTGCGGAGGAAGTTAAACAAGCATGTATGCAAGTAAGGAAAACCCAGCTTCTTCTTGAAGAGCTACAGAAGCCCATTGGCCGCCCGGTTAAGACCAGCACAAGGGCGGATAGGACAAGCAGGACTCCAGCACTGAATCTCACTCAGAAGAGTGCCAAAGCGTTGTATGACACTGTGATCACCGAGGGAAGTGCAAAACCCATGAAGGATGGCGTGTCTGCTAAAGTCCTGCAACTAGACAAGAAGACGGAAGAAAAAAGATTGAAATGTGTAGAAGAGAAGCAGAAAGACAAAGCAAAACCATTTAGTAGCTTCAAAGTCAAGTTGCAGTTTGGCAGAGGAATTTTTCAGTCGCGACCAAAAGACACACAGAAGCAGAATGAAGTGTCCAAGAAGGAGGGGGGTCTGAAAAGCCCGAAACAGAAGCAAAAGACCAATAGATCTGATACTGAAATTCATCGTGTAGAAACCCCGTCTGAAGAGAAATCAGATGAAGATGATGTACGTTACACAGTCTCAAAAGAACGAAAACAAAAGGCAAATAGACCTGATATTGAAATTCGTCGTGAAGAAACCCCGTCTAAACAGAAATCAGACGACGATGATATACGTTACACAATCTCAAAAGAACGAAAAAAATCAAGAGGGGTCGTGGCGCAGTCAACGGAACATGGAAAAAGGAATAAACATCGAAATGTCGAAAGCACCGTGGCAAAACAGATCTTGGAAAAGGCAAAGGGAAAGCGAATCAAAAAGGCGGATAGGCAAGAGTCCGAGCAGGAAAAAGTGCCTAAAAATCAATTTATTTTGCCAACTGTTAGTTCTAGAAGCTCACGTAAGATAAAGCCCAACAAGCGTTTTCTGGAAGAGGGGTTTGGTGGTGGTATTGGAGGAATTACCATCAGGAAAACCGGGGGGTTATTGGCAAGCCTTGATTCTGATGTTAAAACGCTGCACTCAACCAAATCAAAAACTGTTCCTTGTAAAACCAAACAACAAACCGAGAAACTAAGCCCACAGTCAGTTGTATGCAAATCGCACAAAGAATCACTGGGTATTGGGTCTAAATGTGTAGCTGAACAGAAGAGGGAGTCACGAAAACTGAAAGTGTCCGATGGCAGCTCACAACCGGTCAAGCGAAGGGGACGTCCACCCCTGAAAGTGCGTCCTGGCAATCAAGGCAGGTCAAATCTAACCGGCAGGTCAAAGCTAAAAGCTGCTGTGCTGACGAAAATGAAGAAGTCTTTAAAGGCAAGACGAGCGATAAGGTTTCGACCGTCAAAAAAATTGGGCAATTCCAGCAAAGAAGTGAAAATCGGGGTTCTCGATCTGCCGCCGATAGTGCAGGGTAAACGAGAGCGAAAACCCAGTAATAAGCTGCTTGAGAAATGGACTGACGAGGACTCGCAGCTTGAGCACCGGCAAAAGATCCAGGCCGCTCGTATCAGCGGCAAAAATATCCTGCAGAAAGCAAAATTGCGATTGAATCAAAGAGCTTTGAATAAATCGAAGAAGGCTCTTGTGAAATCGCTAAAGCGAGAGATGAAATCCGAAGGAAAGGGAAGCTGTGATACGCCAAGCGTGGAAGTTAAAAGCCCCCAGTTCGTGCCGCTGACCGCCCTTACTGTGCAGATTAGCCCACTTAAGCTGACGCCGAGCGTGTCGACATCGGTGCCAAAGTTCGGTGCCCTCTCACTGCCAAAAGGTGCGTTTTTTTTCATTTACTTCTTCGGCTATTAAGTTCATTGTTGAGAATATTGGAGTAACGTTTAAAACTAAATTCGCCCAATGAGCCAGGAGCAGGGGTGCACATAAGACCTTCGCATTTCGCCATGGCGAAGGTGAAATCCATTTGGCGAAGGTGAACAGATTCACCTTCGCCAACTTGGCGAAGGTGAATTTTTTCATGATCTAGCTTGAAGAAAAGTTAAACGCTTTAGATGAAAGCTACAAATCGGTCAGGACTGAGTAACAACCGATGTAGCTCTATAAAGACATAAACTGGACAATATAGTTAAGAAGATGTGTAGTTTATATGCAATAAATTAAGTTACAGTTTTAGTAAGAGGATTAATTTGGCGAAGGTGAATTCGAATTGGCGAAGCGGAGCTGAACGTTCTTCGCCAAATTGGCGCAGGTAAACAAATCCTTGTGTGCACCCCTGCAGGAGTTTCAGGTGAAACCGTGCTATATGCAGCGGATGTAACGGTAAATAACTGATAAAAGAAGACGACCGTCTGATGGGTTGTTAAGAGTAGTCGTACTATTTTTGCTCAAATCAAAGTATAAGCTAAGTAAGACCATTTTCTCACATTTCATAGGTCCGAAGCCGATCGTGAAAGGTTCCAAAGAAGCGCCAACATTTGGCGAGAAGTGCGACGAGGAGGGAATGATTGAAAGCGCGTCGGAGGCATCAACGGGAGACTCACGCCTCTTCCCAATGCGGTGCCGCTCGTGTGGACAGCGCAAGAGACTTTTAGGTAAGCTCCTCCCAACTCCCACCCAACGTAACGTTGCTGTGCCGCTCGTGTGAACAGTGCAGGAAACTTGTTGGTAAGCTTCTCTATTTAAAAATAACTATTTTTATGTAACTGCGTGCTAACTTTACCATGGAAATTCTGCGAACAAAAGTGGCAGCCCAAGCCTGACACAATGACCAGTCTCACCCAGGAATGTTGTTAAGTCACAATTGTTTACAATATATGTACAATATATGTGCATTATCTGATGAATTTTCCGGAAAAAACAAGTAAAACAAGAGTTTTTTTTTCTTCCTGCCTGAAAGTTACAAGCTACTGAGACATGACAAAATGTATTGCTTACAGGTAGCAGCCTCGTTTGCCTGGGTTGTCTGAACTTTTACACGGTTCATGTGAAGGAATTCCTGAAAGAGGGAAAGCAATTCCCCTGCGACAAAATAAGAGACAAGTTTCCAACAAAAGGAAGTAAGTTGGGGCAGTTGCTCACCCCTAAGTGGTTGATTATCAAAAGCGAGATAGATGTGTTTTATATAATGTACCAGTTGTTTCAAAAAAGGGTTGTTGTATTTAATATTAATATTGAACAAGTGTCTCGAGAACACACCATTTTGTCGTGGTCTTCTTAAAAATAAATACACTGCATTAAAATAAATTTTACCATTCAGTGGTAATCGTCTCGTAAAAGCAAAAGAAGAATTTAGAGGAGTATATTATCTTAATAGTGCGACTGCTTCCCCCCACCAATGTCGTCTTGACCCAGCGGATAGTTGTGTTTCGTTGCGCTATGCGTAATTAACTGTTCAAAATACATATAAATTCAGAAAATGATTGTTGTTGATATACCTACGTGAATATTCCTGTGTGTTCGATTTCAGGGATGTGTCCGGTAAATGTTCGTTCAGCATACTGGAAGCAGGTTCTAAGCACAGGGGGTTCTGTAAAGTTCTGTAAAGCCTGCCGCTTTAAACGGTGCTCCCAGCTAATCTGCCCACCACGTGAATTCTACAACAGCCACATAAAAGACAAGTCCGACAGTACAGGTGAGCTCAGCTGGTGAGAGCGTTGGTTTGGTAATGCCAGCGTCCCGGAATTGTATGTCGCCCCCTAAGGGAGACATATATAGCATTTGGTGTGTCCGTCCGTCCGCAGTGAGTTATGAAATGAATGAGTGCTTTTAAGCAAGGAATTTTTTTCCACGTGACTGATTAGGGGGCTGGGGAGACATATTGGTTTTTGTTTTAACAAAAACACTGGCAGGTCTAGTTTCGCATCAGTTGCCTCTGCTAAACGAATACAGTGGGTTAGATCTTGAAATTCAAAATTAGGGTTCGAAATCGGTGACCGAAAAGCGGTCACCGACCGAAACTATCAGTACTCGAAACTGACACATCGGTTATATCTGTTACTTGAGCAATAAAAAATTGACTTAAACAGGTTTCAGGTGCAGCCAGCTAAGATTCCGTTAACTGTTATTAAACTGTTCGTTCGCTTGGTGTATCACCGTATGCATTATTTGAAAGCAGGAGAACTAACTCAAAATAACTAACTCAAAATGCTAGTCAAATGGAAAAAATAGACGACGGCGCAGAGGCACAAGATATATTGCAGTTAAGCAAGTGAAGGTGCTGGAACTTGGGAAGTGGAGAGAGAGCGAGGGGAGAATTTGTTTTGAGGTATTGCGGAAATTTCTCTTTCTTCGGAATTCTCACCGATCCGACATCCTCAATGTCTGGAAAAGAACTGATAAAAGACGTCCATCAAGGGATTCAAATTTTCTTCAAAGGTAGATGAAGTTGCGATGCTATTCAATGCTGTTCAGGGACGGAAATTAACTCAAATACCGGTTACATGTCAAACAAAACACACCTAACTGACATGGTTAATTTCGGTGACGGGAGTTTTCTGAGATTTCTCAGAGATTGCGAACCTGACCATTAAGGTTTCGAGTCATCCTTTAAAAAGAATGACCCCTCCCCCCCCCCCAATAAAAAACAAAACAAAAAAAAAAACAGCAAAACAGAAAAAAAAAAAAAACTCGCCCTTTCTTTGTACGTTCTGTGCTGATTCATTATGGTCATGCTGATTGAAAGTAGAAAAGCAACAAGAATATTGGAATATTGAGTTTATGTTGTAAATAAAAAAAAATATCCGTGATTCCAAATCATCGGTTTGTAGTTTTCGGGGTCATTCATCCACACTATGGTCTTGCGTGGAAGGGATGAGATGCGAATTTAAATATCTGCTTCAAACACTTGCAGAATAATAGTTTATGTTCCTTTTTTTTAAAGTATCTATAAAGGATTTAGCACCTATGTAGTTGTAATGCGAGTCTGTGTAATGCGTATTCTGATATCTGGAGAATATTAGAGCTTCTGTATGGAAGTGTACGGAGAAAAAATTCTCAATGTCATAGTCAGTGGTTTTATTTTGTGTAGCCAAAACAACTGCAGGGGATTCAAAGGCTATTGCACCGAAAAACGTTGATCGGGATGAGAAGAGGAGGTCTGGCTGTAACGTGCTAAGTGAAGAGAGAGTGCGCAAAGGCGGGAGTGGCGACGCGGGACCAGTGATCGACAAGGACCTCATACGCCACGCCATCGATGACGTCATCTCAGAGGGGCAGAGCGGCACGTGCCCGTCAGGTGATGAGGGTCCGCCAGGCGGGCTGGGTGGGGACGAGGAGGGTGGTGAGGTGAGCGACTTGTCGGAAACGGCGAGTATGCTGTCCGAGGACTCGAGGCAAGCTGAAGAGAGCATGAGCGACTCCGAGCAGCCGGCTACCGAGGAAACAGAGGAGGGGGAGGATGAGGACGAGAAGGGAGAGGAGAAGGAGAATGAGGAGAGCGGGGAGGAGGATGCCGGAGCCAAAGCCACAGAACCTATACCCGAGAAGAAGGGCGGGGAACCGAAGCTGATCGCCATGGGTTCCGTTGAGGAGGAGAATGAGGAGGAATTGATTAGCCCCAGGACGTGAGTAACTCAAAGCTTAAAATATAACGTTAGAGGTAATAATGATTTTAGAAAGTCGTTGAAGCTGCATTACTTTACTGTGTTGTAACTGAAGTCAAACGTAAATAAAACGATCGCTCAAAGAGGGGGGGGGGGGAGAGAGAGAGAGAGAGAGAGAGAGAGAGAGAGAGAGAGAGAGAGAGGGGTGGGGGGGGAGGAGACAATAAAGAAAAGTAGTTCAGGTTAACCATTTAAAAAAAATGTTTTGTTCACGTGACACAGACGCAGCAGCACGCGCGGGCCACGCATCAAGCACGTGTGTCGGCGAGCGTCGGTCGCCCTCGGCAAACCGGTGGCCACTTTTCCGGACATCACCCTCAGCGCGCTGCCCAATCAGGAGAAGGAAAAGGTCGTGCAGCAAGGTCAGTGCATAGAATCCCCAGTGTGTCATGGATTTTTTTTATCGGAAGAAAAGAGTTTTGCTTTTGAACCCCGAACAAAACATGTTGACTTGACAAATCTGTTTCAAAGCCTTCCTCATTGTGAGACAAGTTTGCAACAAAGTAATGTATCACGATAACTTGAGATGTTATAAATTAATCAAATAAAAAAAAAAATAGGGAAAAATACATATTTGTATCATGGGGTGAGAACACGGCATTTAAAAAGACACCTTGATACTCACATTTTAAACCTAGGAATGAATTTTAAGAGATAGTTAGATGGTTAACGAGATTAGAAATAATCGTTTCATTGAAAGTTCCGGAGTTGTGAATTTATGGAGATGTTTGTGGTTTATCATGACTCAAAACTACCGTGTGCCCAGTTGTTTTTATCCCTCGTCCTCTCGTCTCGTTTGAAAGACTTCAAATTATGTTGTATTAAATTATATAATTGTTTTGATTGTAGACTGTTAAATAACTAATGCCACTTGTCTTCTCTGAAGACATTATTCTCAGTATTTAACCGTTTGGTGTTGGTAATATCTGGAAGTTGTGGTAATCTGGACGGCAAAATGTCCAGATGTCTTTTCCAACTGATGTTGGCGTACTTTGTAGAAGAGGACAGCGATGGTGCGTCTTTGGAGGAGCCTAAGGCCGAGCCGCCGACAAGCCGAAAAACGCCGGCAAAATCTCACGACAAGGTCAAGACCAGTCCTACCGACAGTCGCAAAGTATGATTCTCATTTTTGCAATCCCGAGCAAGTTGAAATTTTTGGACAGAAAAAATTCCTTGGATAGCTGGCAAGGGGGGGGGCATGTCCTGCACCACTATAGCAATAAGCATCAGAATATAATCAAAGCCTAATCTATGTTTTCTTCAGGCCAAATGTTTATTCGTAGGGTCCGTTAAACCTCACAGTGGTGCATTGAAGTATTCGTATGGGCCAACTGACGTACTTTAATCCTCTACAACCACCAGCATGTGCTTGAGGGAAAATTAGAATTTCATATATCTTAGAACCAACATGACTTTATGTTGCGGTTTGTCAGCACAGTGCCATTTTGATTTTATCCTTATTTAACCTTGAGTATAAACTTTATTTATTAATTCAACAAAAAAAAAAAAAAACAAAAAAACAAGAACTTGATGCTTCGACTGGTTTTGAATTTAGGAAAAGCCTAACAGTCGACAGATCCGGTGCGGTAAATGCCCTGCATGTCTGGCGGAAGAGTGTAAAGAATGCGCGCATTGTCTGTGAGTAAAATCGCCATACCTTTCGATCGATATTCCATCTTGTAATATTATAATATGCTGAATCATTTTTGCTTTAAGATGTAGTCGACAAAAAAAAATGCACTTCACGTTTGTTGTTGAAAGACCGAAGCTTTCGCAGTTCGCCAGAATTCACTGATTATTTATTAGCTCAAATGCGCGATTGTCGTTGGCAGGGGAGAGGGAATTAGTGTGAGCATTTGCTGACCACCTTTGCTGTGCTATTTATTCCAGGGATATGCCAAAGTATGGTGGTAAAGGAGTAAAGAGACAATCATGTGTGTAAGTATTCAGTTGGTACTTATTCAAACGGAAGTGCTGTCCCAAGTCAACCCTTTGTCCAATGATTTTCTCAAATTATCTTCCCCTGTTGATTCTTCAGTGCGAGAATGCGGGTGAATTAGATTTGTCGTGTAGAGTGGAACGTTGACCCACTTTTTTTATTTAAATATGCACCGTAACATTAAATTGGTTTCATTTCCAAGTAACTGAATGTTATAGGATAATTTGTGACTTTGATTTTCATCGATTCCACCAAAATTCATGCCTTGACATCTTGGTATATTCGTATAGGAATCGGATTTGCAAGAATCGCGCGTATAAATCGCCATATGCGAAAAGACAGTCTATTCGCAGCACCTACAAATCGACGAGCCATGATGACGTCAGCAATTCCGGCGAGCCAAGGTCATCGCTCAAGCGCAAGCGAAGCGCCATCGAAAGTGGCCTGAAAAGTACAGGAGATGCCCCATTTCCTCAAGCGGTAAATCCATTCTTCAGTGTCGCGTTTGTTGATACCGCATGGTCGGTGCTGGTCCGAGTTAGCAGTCGCGCATTGTGTGATAAGCACAGCCGTTCATTGTGGTCAGTATCCACGATCTGTATGGCAGGAGTTTACCCGCACCAAGTAGATCATCAGTACTGTTTGAGTGTTCAAAACGTAATGAATAATTGTTGTGGACAGCAGATTTCAAACGTTTTCATCACTGTCATAGCGTAGTCACTGGCAACGCTCCCGTTCTTTCGTGATTTTACAACTATTTACAGCTGCGGTATCTTAAAGTATCACTGTGTATGTTCTGCAGACGCCCAGCAGGTCGATAAGAGCAGAGCATCTGT
Organism: Protula sp. h YS-2021; assembly: GCA_949752745.1. Taxonomy (NCBI): domain Eukaryota; kingdom Metazoa; phylum Annelida; class Polychaeta; order Sabellida; family Serpulidae; genus Protula; species Protula sp. h YS-2021. The sequence goes on along the minus strand of OX457029.1, from coordinate 42,318,611 downwards.
ACGGGAGGGAGATGGGTGAGGAGTCCGGCAGGCCCAATGACACCGCAGCAGACGATCTCGTGCAAGGTAAATGTCCACGTCACAAGTATAAAACACGCGGTGCTTAGTAACGAAAATAAAGACGACACTGTCGCTGGAATTTCAGTACTGATGTCTTGTATTTATTTGCCAGTTGAGAAAATGAGTGAATGATTTGCGATTGGTGTTTCCCCATTGCCCAGTGAATTGAGGGGATTTTGCTGTGACTTTCTGCACGGTATTAGTCAGTTGTGTTCGACGACACGAATGAGGTTCCGCTGGTCTTCTCCAGTAATTTTTCTCGATGCTTTAATGAACATGCGTGATCTTGACACCTCCTATTGTATGAAAATCTACAAATACGTGATTTAAAAAATACTCTTTTTTTTCTTAAATAACGTATTTCATGTGCAGATTGACTCACAAAGTCTCACTTAGACTGCGAAATTTCTGATTCAAATCTCTGAGTAACATTGAGTTTGTAAAAAGAACTTTTGATTGAGTTTATGGATTTTGTATTGAATTATTTCTGCTGTGTTTATTTATTACTTATTCCTGTGTTCTTTTGCTTTTCTTCCTCACCGATAATAGAAATCGAATATAGTGCGTAGTAATTTGGTTTTTATGTGTTTACTTTTTTCGAATTATCTTCCACTAGGATTTTAACAAGACTTCTAGACGGGTCTTAAGTCGGAATGTCGCGTAAAACGACGAACTGTAAGATGAAGAAAGTTCTCTTTCCTTTCTTATTACGTCACTAAATATCATGTGCTAACGTGTATAGGCGCTCTATGGAATTCAGCTAATTCGATAGGCTCGCACACCCCAGCAAAATCTGTTATTTCATAGGTGATCTAGGTTAACCGCACAGGGGCTGATGTAATGATCTAGGTTGGTCGCACGGGGGCTGATATGAGTTAGGTTAGGGGCACGGTTGTTGATGTAATGAGCTGGCTCAGTCACACGGAGGCAAGTGGTAGAAGCACCGGGACTGATGTAATGATCTAGGTTAGCCACATAAGGGATGATGGGGGTTTGGTCAACTCGGCACCTGCCATCTCGGCATCCGCGTTTACCAACTCGGCACCCAAATTCTTACCAACTCGGCACCCGGTGTGACCAACTCGGCACCCAGTGATACCAACTCGGCAACCGAAGAAAAACCCAAATCTCACAGTAAATAAATGAAAAAGGCGTGTTTTTGTCAACTCATGATTTTTTTTATTCAACCTTTTTCGATATAAAAATAGTAAAAAATAATTATTGATTGCGTTCAAGGCTTCTCCGCAAATACCAACAAAATATTGCAATTAAACATTTACCCTAATTACTGACTAAAGCATTTAGCATTTAGTTATCCGTTATGATGAATCTTTCTTTCACAAAACATCTCTTTTAATACCCTCGTGCTATACAGCCGAACCAATCACAATTGCTTGTTAAAGGTTACTTCGTAAATTACTCAATCAAGTGCAAACCAATCACCAAAAACAACGCAGAAAATCACAGCTTTTCAATCGGTTTCTGCTATTGTGATGAAAGAGATTAAACACTTGCCTTTGGCACGTCATTCACGAGAATAATTGCATTTTGTCACAAAAAGATAGTGCCAGGGTTTAAAAAACAAGTCTGTTATAATGTATGCCGAGTTAGTATACCCAGGTGCCGAGTTGGCAAGGCGGGTGCCGAGGTGGTGGGTGCCGAGTTAACCAAAAAGTGCCGAGTTGGTCAGGTGCCGAGTTGGCAAGGTGCCGAGTTGACTATAGAGCGGATGATGTAATGATCTGGGTTAGTCACGCGGAGACATATAATGAGCTAGGTTTCGCCACACAGGGACTGATGTGATGATCTAGGTTGGTCGCACAGGGGCTGATGTTATGATCTGGGTTAGTCGCACGGAGGCAGGTGTAATGAGTTGGGTTAGTCACGCGGAGGCTGATATAATGAGCTAGGTTTCGCCAAACAGGGGCTGATGTTATGATCTGAGTTAGTCGCACAGAGGCAGGTGTAATGAGTTGGGTTAGTCACGCGGAGGCTGATATAATGAGCTAGGTTTCGCCTAACAGGGACTGATGTGATGATCTAGGTTAGCCACACAGGGGCTGATGTTATGATCTGGGTTAGTCGCACGGAGGCAGGTGTACTGAGTTGGGTTAGTCACGCGGAGGCTGATATAATGAGCTAGGTTTCGCCAAACAGGGACTGATGTTATGATCTGGGTTAGTCGCACGGAGGCAGGTGTAATGAGTTGGGTTAGTCACGCGGAGGCTGATATAATGAGCTAGGTTTCGCCTAACAGGGACTGATGTGATGATCTAGGTTAGCCACACAGGGGCTGATGTTATGATCTAGGTTGGTCGCACGGGGGCTGATATGAGTTAGGTTAGGGGCACGGTTGTTGATGTAATGAGCTGGCTCAGTCACACGGAGGCAAGTGGTAGAAGCACCGGGACTGATGTAATGATCTAGGTTAGCCACATAAGGGATGATGGGGGTTTGGTCAACTCGGCACCTGCCATCTCGGCATCCGCGTTTACCAACTCGGCACCCAAATTCTTACCAACTCGGCACCCGGTGTGACCAACTCGGCACCCAGTGATACCAACTCGGCAACCGAAGAAAAACCCAAATCTCACAGTAAATAAATGAAAAAGGCGTGTTTTTGTCAACTCATGATTTTTTTTATTCAACCTTTTTCGATATAAAAATAGTAAAAAATAATTATTGATTGCGTTCAAGGCTTCTCCGCAAATACCAACAAAATATTGCAATTAAACATTTACCCTAATTACTGACTAAAGCATTTAGCATTTAGTTATCCGTTATGATGAATCTTTCTTTCACAAAACATCTCTTTTAATACCCTCGTGCTATACAGCCGAACCAATCACAATTGCCTGTTAAAGGTTACTTCGTAAATTACTCAATCAAGTGCAAACCAATCACCAAAAACAACGCAGAAAATCACAGCTTTTCAATCGGTTTCTGCTATTGTGATGAAAGAGATTAAACACTTGCCTTTGGCACGTCATTCACGAGAATAATTGCATTTTGTCACAAAAAGATAGTGCCAGGGTTTAAAAAACAAGTCTATTATAATGTATGCCGAGTTAGTATACCCAGGTGCCGAGTTGGCAAGGCGGGTGCCGAGGTGGTGGGTGCCGAGTTAACCAAAAAGTGCCGAGTTGGTCAGGTGCCGAGTTGGCAAGGTGCCGAGTTGACTGTAGAGCGGATGATGTAATGATCTGGGTTAGTCACGCGGAGACTGATATAATGAGCTAGGTTTCGCCACACAGGGACTGATGTGATGATCTAGGTTGGTCGCACAGGGGCTGATGTTATGATCTGGGTTAGTCGCACGGAGGCAGGTGTAATGAGTTGGGTTAGTCACGCGGAGGCTGATATAATGAGCTAGGTTTCGCCAAACAGGGGCTGATGTTATGATCTGAGTTAGTCGCACAGAGGCAGGTGTAATGAGTTGGGTTAGTCACGCGGAGGCTGATATAATGAGCTAGGTTTCGCCAAACAGGGGCTTATGTTATGATCTGGGTTAGTCGTACGGAGGCAGGTGTAATGAGTTGGGTTAGTCACGCGGCGGCTGATATAATGAGCTAGGTTTCGCCAAACAGGGACTGATGTTATGATCTGGGTAAGTCGCACGGAGGCAGGTGTAATGAGTTGGGTTAGTCACGCGGAGGCTGATATAATGAGCTAGGTTTCGCCTAACAGGGACTGATGTGATGATCTAGGTTAGCCACACAGGGGCTGATGTTATGATCTGGGTTAGTCGCACGGAGGCAGGTGTACTGAGTTGGGTTAGTCACGCGGAGACTGATATAATGAGCTAGGTTTCGCCACACAGGGACTGATGTTATGATCTAGGTTAGCCACACAGGGGCTGATGTTATGATCTGGGTTAGTCGCACGGAGGCAGGTGTAATGAGTTGGGTTAGCCACGCGGAGACTGATATAATGAGCTAGGTTTCTTTGACCTGACAGGCCTTAGCGACACAGGCTCAGAGCTAGTGGATGTGGAAGGCGTAGACGATGATGACGATGATATGTCACAGCCCAGTCTACGCAGCATCACAAAGTCGCTCTTTGTCAAGCCGTCCAGACAAGACGGTAACCATCGCTCACATGTGGCCACTAATACAATAATCGCCACCCACTCCAATCCCACTCCCGTTATATGTTGTTGAAAAGCAGATGAACGATGATCACAAATATGCGAACTGCAAACAAGCAGGTGTCGCTTGAACTGTAGCTTTTGGCAGCCCGAGGGGAAAATTGTCGCCACGGTGCGTCCGATCTTTTCAGGTTTTCCATCTGCGGAATTCAGAATGGCCACAAATATTTGACATTTTACATTTTTATGTTTTTCTCATGGCAACTTAGTCCTAATTTTTCCCATCATGTAGTGTTACTAATCTTCACCTAACGTTTCTCCACTAATTCTTCGGCAAACATTTTTGTCTTCTTTTCTGAAGCTTTATTTTTAACATGGAGAAAAATTGAAAATACATCACAACGGAAATAAATGTTAAAATTGGAAAAGAATAAAGCATTCTTTCATAACATGCTAATATTTTCCTTCATTGATTGAGATGTAAATAAAACAAGTTAAAGATGTACGTGTTGTATTAGTATTATACAAGACCGATATGCTTTCTTGGGTTCAATGTTATGAAACTTCGCAAGATCGCTGACGTCACCCGTTGTCCAGAGCCTTCGTAAATACACGAGGGAGGGAGGTATCGCCGGTGGAGTAAGGCTCAGTGTTTTAGGTGAAAACCTTATTGTGATGAAAATTCCTCACGGTAGGAGGTTGGGGTTGGGGTGATGGCTTCCAGTAGTCTCGCACTTCCCCAGGATCCCACCTGTTTTGTTGACGCAGGCGTTATGCTTGCAGGTAAGTATCAGCGGCCAGCGCGGGATGACGATGTGCTGCGCGCCCTCCGCGAGCAGTACAGAAACACCACGCCCAGCAAAAGGCCCGCCCTGTTGTCGGCCCCGCCCCGCGCGAGACAGCCCGAGAAGAAGCCCGCGCGCGAGCCAGCGGCGGGGGGCGGGAGGATGAGAACCAAGCTGCCTGGTCTACCGTCGTTGGCTGAACTATCGACGGGCAGGGGCGATGGCTTTGTAAATATGGGCCCATGTGGCAAATTTTATTTTATTCGTCACTAAAATTTTTATAAATTATTGTTCGAAGGTGCCAGCGAATAAAATTGAATTCAATTACAAGTTTTATGTTTTGGAAAAAACTACCTGCTATCACACATGCATGGTTTCAGTAATTCTTATTAAATGACAAATACCAACACGTAATGTTTGCAAATCCGCTGATGCTCCACTGACGAGGGCAAGTCGTGTGTACAGTGTAGTGTAATCAGTACTATATTTTACGTCACATCTTTTGCAGGCTAGCAAGAAAGTGAAAGATAAGAGCTGTCAGTTGATGCAGCGACGGGCATCTAATGCTAAAGACCACACCATCAAAATTGACTTTAAGGTGTGTGTGTGTGTTTTTTTTTCTTCGAGTTCAGACCTTGAGATCAGTTGTGTCTATTTCATGACTATGTTCCGCTTTTCGGGTGAGATAAAAAAAGGAGCGAATATCCAACGTTAATACTAGGTTAAAGCTCCACAGTGGTTCTACCGTGGTTGTTGTGTAATAACCTTCAGTCATCTGCCGTCAAAGCGCCTCGTACACCCCGTCACGTGACCTAGCCTTATCTCCCAGGGCCCAAACAGCTGTCATTAACTTCACGTGGTTGGTATATTTATAGGAGGACTACGACATTGACCGAGCTTACGAGGAGGGCGTCGCATTGCTGTCCAATACCCCGTTTTGTGTACGGGCCGTCTGTTTTCTGTGTGGCAGCCAGGGCGTACAGAAGGTGCGTTTTGTCAATTTTAAAATCCCAAAACTCTCCCACGCGCTTTGTTACTTGCACTACACAACTCGCATGCGCTTATTAAGGAGTTAAGGTTACACAGGTGGAGGTTTCACCAAGAAGGGTGTGTTTTTACTGTAACTTTGTAACACTGTAATCACGCATTGTGCATGATTTAAACAAGTCGTTACTGGTAGTAGTCTTGTTGATTTCACAACATTATCATTTAATAAACCGGACTTAAACACAAGAATGATAGGTTAGAATTATATGAAAAAAATCAGAAAGGAGGAAGAGTCAGGGACAAAGGACTCGCATCTACATGTCGAAAACCCCTGAAGCTTTCAATCTTTTCACCTCTTGCGTTGTAGCACGTCACGAGCCCTTGCCACGGAGTTTTGGTTTCGGCTGCTGTTTTCTACCGTTTGCGGCAAACCGTTCTATTAGTTCTTCATTTCAGCTGCTGTATTGTAACGTGTGTTGAGAGCCATTTCACTGGTTCTTTGTTTCAACGGCTGCATTGTAATGTTTGCAGCGAGCCGTTTCATTGGTTCTTCGTTTCAGCTGCTGTATTGTAACGTGTGCTGCGAACCGTTTCACTGGTACTGCCTGGAGGAGTCGCAGCGACCACTGAAGAACCAGCTGGAGGACTGGTGCTGCCCCCGCTGTCAGTTTTGCCACGTGTGCGGGAAGCAGAGTAATGTAAGCCTTCTCATTACCTTAGCCATATTTCGTGTAGTCCTCCAGAAAATTTAATCTTCTAGTTTTTGACCAAATTTTGCTTTTCAGTTAAAAGTACAATATTCCTGTCTGCAATTTCTTGAAAAGTACGGTTTTTGAAAATATTTTCAATTTGCCCAACCCAAGTAATTCATGGTAATTCGCTGGTTTCTTAATGTGTATCGTAATTGTTCATGCCATAATCTTGCTGGAATGAGAATTGCGTGATCCTATCAGTATTGACCTCTTTGTATTACGTGCAGTTTGCTGAGTTGAGGGGCATTATACCTCGGCGACACCGAAAGGTTTCTTTTCTTGTCACACAATCGTAGTTAAGGCTTGCACCTCTTTCCTTTACATTAACTTTTTTCGGGGGGAGGGAGGGGGTCGCGAAAAAAATATCAAAATAAAGGAACCTAAATTATTTGGAGATCTGTTCAGTACTTATAGTCCGTATTGTTTATGACACACTTGTTTCATATTTAAGAATAATCTTTAGTATTTAAGAATGGTATTAAATTAAACATGTCACAATAGAAGGCCTTGATGTGACCTTGCTGTTAATCGGCGGTCGTTGTAATAAAGTAGGTAAACAAATTAAAAAAATAAAAAAATAAAAAAGAGTTGAAGAAACGTGCCTGTGTGAGTGTAGTTGTTCTAGACTTTGACACACGTCTCCGTTTTGCTGGCAGCGAAAGCAGCATTGATGTTGATAACGCTCACGCCCGGTAAAATCCTTAAAAAAATTGATTATGTCTCGTTTGTTTAACAGTTGTTGAAGTGTACCAAGTGTGGCGATACGTACCACCCAGGCTGCCTCGGGCCAAACTACCCGACGAAACCCACGCCTCGGAGAGTGTGGGTGGGTGCTATATTCTCTTCCAACTGATTTATTTCAAGTGTGAAACAAAACGCTCCGCGTAATTTGTGAACAAATCATGATGGATAATTTGAATTTGCGGAATTTACAAATTTTCGATGACCTTAAAGCAATTGAAGGCGTCCATGCATAAACTTGATAACTCCACTTAGCAGGAAAATGCACTATTACCACCACGGTATTTCTTGGCCTCTGTTCTATCACATTTGTAAGTCTTACACCTCAAAACCGATTAGAAGTGGCCATTTTGAGAAAAATGCGATGGGAAAAACCTATGTTTGTTACTAAAATTTCAAACTTTAAAGGCGTTTTTCTCCACTGCTGATAACTGCAGTTGTCAAGTTTATGCATGGACCCCTTCAATTATTATTCTGAAGAACAACCTTGTTCTATGTGAGATAACAAAACCGTTGCGTTATTGCGCATGTCAGTTTATAAAATGGAGCTTGAAATAGTGAGTGATATGGTCGTTGATTGCTGTGTGTATGGTGGCAGTTGTGCACCCGCTGTGTGAAGTGTCGGAGCTGCAGCAGAACGACCCCTGGCGACAAGCCGACCGACAAGTGGACGCACGACTTCGCCCTCTGTCAGCACTGCGGAGAACTCGTCGACAAGGGTATGCAGGATACATTACCCTCTACACAAGTGTTCAATGCTTAAAGAAAGGAGCTTGTGAAGTGTTGCATTATAAGCTTCAGGGAAGGGTGTTTGTTGCGTAACTTGGCGTACATGTGATCATGGATGATAATTTGGGTGCGCCATGGGCATAAAAAATGGTTCGGGCGCATTTTTTCGAAACGTGCGCACCCGAGTGAGCACAAAATGTTTGCAACTGCGCAGGTCACTTGTACGTCGCAGTTAAATTATAAATTTTACAGGCAAGCTAAAAATTTTGTAGACTTTTTTGTAGACGTTTGTAAACTTCATGACTTTCTCAGGGAGCTTGTAAATTGCCTGAAATGGGTAAGGTTCAAGGATAGAGCGCCGTTGGGCGCAAACATTGAAACCCTAGGAATATCAAAGTGTGTGCAAAGTGTGTTCAAATAGCAAGGCTTACGTTTGTTCAGGCAACTTCTGCCCGGTGTGCCATCAGTGTTACGCGGACGATGACTGGGACGTGAAGATGGTGCAGTGTGAGTCGTGCGAGGCCTGGGTGCACGCCAAGTGTGAGCAGATCAGCGGTAAGTGTGTCACAGTGAGGCCTGGGTACACGCCAAGTGTGAGCAGATCAGCGGTATGTGTGTCACAGTGAGGCCTGGGTGCACGCCAAATGTGAGCAGGTCAGCGGTAAGTGTGTCACAGTGAGGCCTGGGTACACGCCAAGTGTGAGCAGATCAGCGGTATGTGTGTCACATTGAGGCCTGGGTGCACGCCAAATGTGAGCAGGTCAGCGGTAAGTGTGTCACAGTGAGGCCTGGGTACACGCCAAGTGTGAGCAGATCAGCGGTATGTGTGTCACAGTGAGGCCTGGGTGCACGCCAAATGTGAGCAGGTCAGCGGTAAGTGTGTCACAGTGAGGCCTGGGTACACGCCAAGTGTGAGCAGATCAGCGGTATGTGTGTCACAGTGAGGCCTGGGTGCACGCCAAATGTGAGCAGGTCAGCGGTAAGTGTGTCACAGTGAGGCCTGGGTACACGCCAAATGTGAGCAGATCAGCGGTATGTGTGTCACAGTGAGGCCTGGGTGCACGCCAAATGTGAGTAGATCAGCGGTAAGTGTGTCACAGTGAGGCCTATGTTCATGCAAAGTATCATCACATCAGTGGTAAGTGTGTCACAGCAGGGCCAGGGAGCACGCTAAGCATGGGTAGCTCAGCACTAAGTGTGTTGCAATCAAGTGTTATCACATTAGCTACTTTTACCACGTTGATTGTCAACTTACACAGTTCAGTCCTCGTGAATCGATATTTAATTTTATTCATCAAAACCTACTTCTGAACTTCATATATTATAAAAGCTTTCATGAAGTATGTACTACTAACATGATTTGGTGTAGTTTTAAAATTTGTGGAAATAGAGAAAGCGAGTGAGCCTGCTCTAATCCTTTGCTTTACGAACTCAGACGAGATGTACGAGATCTTCTCACTACTACCGGAGGACACGCCCTTCAAGTGTCGCGTCTGTGCCCCCGGCGAGACGAGGCACATGGACGTCATTATGACGGAGATGAAGGCAGGCTTCAAAATTATCCTTGAAAATCTCCTCTCCTCAAGCGCCGACTGCCTGCAGCCAATTGAAGACGAATCAACACGCTCATGTGACCCTGAGACAGAGGTGAGTTATTAGTATATGTCAAGAGCCTCCATATAAAGAGTGGTGCACTTCGGAACTGAAGAGAGATACTGGAAGCCAACTTTTCCGTAGCGACCGAAAATTTAAAAATGATTTTTTGAACAAAAAGTCATTTCAGAATAGTCCTATTATAAATTTTAATTGGTTGAAACTCATAAGCATTCAGCCTTGTAAAGGTAGACATATTCTTCTTGTGACAGTACCAAATGGAAAATAAATAAAAACTTTGAAATTATTAATTTCGCGAATTCTTTCAATGGAAATAAATAAAAACACAGTATATTAGTAAGGCATAAAGTGCATAGTTTGACATAGCATTCTGACATGATGTTAACTTAGGAGTCTGCTAGCGTCGCGACAGGGCAAGAGTGCATGACGTCATCTGCAGACACTGAGGAGACGAAAAAAATCACCGCTGAGGCGTGCCTGGATAACTTGGTGCCAAAAGACGTACCTGAGAGGGGCGTAATGTCCGGGGCCGTGGAAGACGCGGCCGTGAAGCTCGGGGTCGCGGAAGGCGCGGTCGTGGAGGGCGCGGCCGTGAAGCCCGGGGCCCAGGGTGGCCTCGCTAGGCCGGCTTGTACCCAAGTGTTGCCGTCACGCGCCGTTCTGCGCACCATGTCTGAGGACTCGCACCGCGCCACCCCGTCCCCGGTGTCCATGTCGAGCATGGAGAGCACCGACTCCATCCCCACCGACACGTCCTCGGACGAGCACACGTCGGCGGCTGTTGGGCGGGAGGGTCGCGTGGCTCGCCCCGCGACCGAAACACTCGTCGGTCACGCTACACAACCCGTTGCCAGCGAATTGCAGGACCCAAGCGTGTCCCAACCCACACAGGAGGGCCCGGCCGGGGTGATTGTGTTACCGAGCAGCGGAGGTGCACCTCATGACACAAATGGTTTTATTGACAACATCGCCATTGAAATGCCCTTCGACATCACACAGGAGCCACTACGCCGCAGCGCGCGTAGCGCGGTCCGACAAAGGCGCGAGGCGAAGGAGCGCGACGACGAGGAAGCTACAACGGGCCCGACGGGGAGGAGCGACGAGGGTGGTCACCTGAAAAATAGCGAGGCCTTGCAGAAGTCGGTCACATTATCAATGCTGGAGCCAGTCAGATGGGGAGAGGATAAAAAGAATTTCCCGCGGGACTTGTGTGCCGTGAAGGCCAAGTTTGACGCAGATGATTATCACGCCGTGGTGAGTACCCATGCCCAACGGGTTAGGACCCGTGGTTAGTGTCCATCTGCTTAGTGTACGTCTGGCTAGTGCCCAAGCCCACATTGTTAAATGGCCATAAGATAAGTGTCCTTGTGCACTACATTAGCGTCTTCGTCAGTGTGGCCATTGACCCTGTCCACGTGGTATGTATTCATACTAAAAAAAAAAAAAAAAATCACTTGTCTTTTGAAACTGATACCGCAGTATTTCTCAGATTGTTTTATTCTCACACCCTTTTGATTTGCCACATGCTTCAACTATTTCTCAGATATGTTACATATGTCTAATTAAGTGTCTCGCTCGTGATTATTCGCGACTTGTCGTCTGATTTACCAGGAGGAGTTTTGCACCGACATCGTGCGTATCCTGCGGTATAACATACAGCAGGAAAGCTCAAACCAGGAGAAGAAGAAATCCAACCAGGCCTGTCGTAATATATTCATCAATGTAGGTTCGCTTGAACTGTTCAACGCAAACTTTGTCAATGACAAAACAAGCACTCATAATTTTTGGTTTTAATTACTACATTTTAGGAAAAGTTATATTTTTATTTTCTGAGACGTCTCTTCGTTCTGCTACGGCCCGTTTAAACATCCAAATCCCAAAAAAAATTTTTGTCTTCTTGTCATTAATTTGAAAAGTAAAGGGACAAGTGACTGAATTATCACTGTCATTTACTTTGTAGAAAATGGAGACCTGTTTCCCGTGGTACAACGTGAACACGTCGACGCTGTGGAAGTATGACCGCAGTTTGCCACAGTACGTCTTTCCTTGTGTCTTCTCTTTAGCGTTTGAAATGTGTGTATGTACGTAGATCTGAAGCAGATTTGGAGGGACAACCAAGCTGAGAAATCTGGCTTCATTTATCCAAGCAGTGGACTATGTCAATCCTTTATTCGTTCTATCAGTGTTAGATGAATTGTTATGTTAAAACTTGTAAGTTGATGCTTCCACGAGATGACTAAAATTCACCACAGCTTGCTGAGTTCAACGCATTTGATTGATCTCGCACGGAAAAAAGTAGACTTTTGATAGCTTGAACTGGAAAGAATGTGTCCAAGAAGTACTGAAAATTGAATATTTTGAAGTAATGCCCTTGAACATCATCTGCTCTCACTTGTATGAAACCCTTCGCTGTGGCAGATATTTAATGTGTACAAGTTGCTGCCGGTGAGTTAGTTGTGACACTGCTGCGGGTGTTGCAGGGGGATGCTTCCGGAAGCCGTCCTGCCGCCCAGCGAGGACCACACGTACGCCCAGTGGCTGGAGCGTGACACGACCGCCCACTCGCCACAGCTGTCGCCCTTCAAGCGCGTGCCACCCACCCCTTACAAGTCGCCCGCTACTCCGGCCACGTGGCAGGGAGGCTCGCCCGTCTTCAGCCACGAGGGGGAGGGCGGGGGCGTGGATGACGTGCGCAAGTGCGGCTTCTGCGGCGAGTTTGGCGACAAGCTGGAGAGCGTGAGTGATAGCTTTAGACAAGTGGTCGTCTAATGCCATACGACTTCAATACCATTTATCGTCTGATCTGGTCATAAAACATCAAAACACACATATTCTGTTGACGACACTTAATCGCCTATTCGAAATGGGCCAAATAAACAAATTAAGAAACCTAGCTTGTACCATAGTGACTTTGAGGTTCTTCCTGGCACTTGCAGTCATGTCATTGATTCGAAATTCGTTCACATTTCAAGCTGTAGGAATTGGTTTCAGGAGGCGGGTCGCCTGCTGTACACGGGGATAGGGGAGTGGGCACACGTGAACTGCGCGCTGTGGTCGGCCGAGGTCTTTGAGGAGGTGGACGGCACGCTGCAGAACGTCTTCTCCGCGCTGTCCCGAGGTCGACAGCTGGTGAGTTGCCTCTCCAACCCCTCCCTCTCCCCCCTTATCCTGTAAGAAGCGAATAAATCAGGGTGGCGACAGGTCATGAAAAAATGTAGTCAGGAAAAACGCACGGTAAACCAGGCAGGGGCGAGTGGTTTGTAAAGGCATAAAAGCAGCCCAAGAACAATCATGGACACACAAGCTACAAATGTCGGAAAGATGCCGCCTCGCTTTATCCAATCATTCTGTATTGTTAAGACGTGAAAAATATCTATTTTCAGTCTAGGAGTCATTCGTAAAATGAAAACATATGTATAGTTTTTCTTCATAATTTTCGATTGAAAACCCAAGAGGTCTAAAAAGCAAATGAATGAGGGATAGCAAGAGAGTCTGGAAAAACAACGTCTAAAGAAAAGAACAGTAAAAACAAATTGATCTTAAAAGTCAGGTAAAAAAGGTCTCAGAAGTCGGGGAAAAGTCTGCACAAATCTGTGACCATCCTGGTAAATAAGTAAATACAACGTCGCTTGTTCTGTTGTGTTTTGTATAATATTTGGATGGGAAACTTAAAATAATAAAATACACAAAAAAAAACAAAAAAAAACAAGAAAAAAAGAGACAAGATGACCGCTGTTTAAGTGTGATTGATACGAAACTGTTTGGATGATATTACAGATATGCAATGTGTGCGAAAAGAAAGGCGCCACGGTGGGCTGCTGCGCGCGCATCTGTGCCGCCAACTTCCACCTGATGTGCGCCTCGCAGGCAGGCTGCGTGTTCCAAGAGGACAAGAAGGTCTTCTGCAGAGAACACCGCGTGTTCGCCGAGTCTCGGGTGTGTAACTGGCGCTGTTTGCCTGTCATTTCCCGCTAGTCTCTACCAGCTGGAATGCATTGTTTTTGTGTGCGATGACATACTGTCTAACTGTTCGTAATTTCAGAAGAAAAAAATTTATTGAAGGTGGAAGGTATAAGAAAATACCAACATCAAATCACGGGAATTTGTTGGTTTGTTGACAGATTAACTTTGTTGCTTTGAATGCAAACAACAGTTTGTTTCAGTGCTGAACTTCACAATAAACGTTACAGTATAAGAAAGTTACACAACGACCTTTATAACTTTTAAAGCAGTTGTCTTTCGCTTGACGTCAGATACCGGAAGGCAAGCTTGGCGTAGAGCGTCGGTCATGCGTCGACCTAAACAATAACAAGTACAACAAGGGCTGGAAACAGGGTCATCACGTGAGCTCCGTGTATCTGCTTGTCGGCTCCATGTGCCTCGAGTCGCTTGGCAGGCTCCGAAATCCACTGTCAGATTTGCATGAAGTCCTCTTGCCTGTTGACTACTGGTGAGAATGACGTCTTTATGTCGTGATGTGACATTTTAAATAGTCGGAGGCTCGCGTATAACTGTAATCATTGTCAAATTGTTTTTGGTTTTAATTGTTTGGTAAATTAGGTACAAATTTCAAACCATAAATAGGTTCAGTTAAAAAAATTTTAAGTGCAAAAGATTTTTAAACGTTAAACAAGATATAGCAAAAGAAGACTTGAAGAAAAAATCAGAACAATAATATGTTTGTTAACAGCGTGAGCCGGGTGTACTGGAGCACGAAGGACCCGCGCCGGCGCTGTATGTACACGTGCCGCATCGTGGAAGTCACGCCGGAAGTGTTCACGAGTGCCGCACCCGCGCGTGACGTCACAGTGGCCCACGACCGGGCGCACCCAGACTTCAACGTCTCCCTCCACCTGCAATACACGACCAAGCGTCGCACGAGCTCCGCACTCAGCTCCGATTACCACATGCGGCGTCACAGCTCGGCGCTGTCGTCCGAGGACCACGGCTCTGAGCTGACGTTGAGTCTGTATGGGAGTGAGGACACGCCTCTGAGTGAGAACACGAGTAGTCTGTTGTCGCCGAATGCTTCCCACTGGCCAAAGATGGAGCGCATGGTGTCGCCCGGGTATGAGCAGGCCTGTCCTAAGCCTGGGGGCAGCGAACCCCAAGTAAAGAAAGCCCGTGCCGAGGACAGCGGAGAGACGGGCTTGCTGAAGATGGTGGAACGGTTGAACAGAGCGGCGTCGAGGAATAAAACGCGCTCGCGCTCGAGCAGCAGAGAGCGTACATTCTCACGGGAAGGTGATGCTTAGCTGCCGTTTGGAAATGTCTTCCGCCTGTCCCCTCTGACAAATACGGCATTTGAAAATTGTGTGGAGCAGAAAAAACAGCCATCGATTCCTATAAAAATTGTTGTAAAATAATGAATGGTTGACGGTTGCAATCAGAACGTTGTTTAAAAGAATGTTTAGAAATGTTGGTTAGGTGAATGCTGTCTTTTTATTTGGAAGATTAACAAGAGGTTTTATCACTTTTTTCTTAAAATTTAAATGGCAAAATGAAATAGGCTGATGTTGAATTAAGATCAAAGGAGCTCAAGCAATATGTATGATGATTGTTATTAAATTCTTAAAAGTAATTAAAATCTAAAACACTACAAGGTTTTATAAGTCGTTGTTGTGTTTTCAGGAAGTGTGGATCGTGGTTTGGCAAGCCCCGTGTCTGATTGCACAGCGAGCACTGTGAGTGTAGCCAGTCCCCCGCCCTCGCTGCCCACCATCACGGAGATGGAGCCCACAGACGAGTCACGCGGAGACCAGGTGGCGTTGCGCCGTGCGCGGGAGGCGGCCACGATGGAGCAGAAGAGCGCTCCACAAGAGGCTAAGCCTGACGCGGCGCGAGGCAAGATGAAGATGAATATCGGCGGCATTGAGGTATTCGTCACGCGGCCTGCTATCACCGCAAAGGTGACGCAGTCCACTGAAGCCTGTCAGTCAAAACCGGCTTGTTCACTGAGCAGTAGCGTATCCGCATTGCAGACAAGTGCAGCAAACAAGACTGGACCGATTCAACGTAGCATGATTTCTATTGTCAAGGGGAGTGCCGCAAAAGCGCCCTTCAGTAGCCATACTACTAAGAATATCCTCACAAAGCGCCCTGACTTAATTCGCCAACCGGTGAAGAAATTGATGGCGGACATGACGCCACAGGGCGGTCACCCGACCACCGCGGCACAGCGCAAAGCTACTGCTAACGATGACTGTAAGATAGTAAACATTCAACCCGGACATGCCGCGCCCTATAGCGGTGGAGCGGGCGTCAGTGTGACGTCATCCGTGCCTGGCCACCGGGTTGTTATCCCAGCCACAAGCCCAGCCCTCCCGTCCGTCAAGTCGACCATTTGGCGGCAACTGCGCCCAGCCAAAGTTTCAGCTTTGGATGCGAACGCGGCTGTAAACGCCCTGAGTATTTATCAACCCAAGCCCTGGCCAAGCGAACCGCCAAAAACGTTCACTGATAACTGGGAAAATAACGTTCTCCAAAGCCACGAAATTGCAGTTGAGAAACGTGAATCTGTTTGCAAAGTAACTGTGTCAGCGAATATTGCACAAAGTACATCACAGTCAAGTGCATCGGTTGGCTTGGAGGGGAGTGAGGCAGCAAATGCTGTTGTCACTATTTCGGACGATGAATCAGCATCGAGTTTACAAAGCGATGCCAGAATGGACGCCGTCGCTGGAGTAAGTAAATCCACGGCGGTCGCTTTAAGTTCAGATGAAAGCGAGACAAAGAAAAGTACAAGCGAAGTGCAAGCACCTACTGTCGCTCCGGGGAAACTGTTAGGCCTTACTTTCAAGGATTCTTTTACCAAGTTTTTGTCGTCGCTAGATCCCTCTAGTGGAACAGGTGCATCCCCAAAAGAGGCCTTGTTAGGAGGAGAGTTATCCCAAGACTGTAGCGTGCCTGGTCAAACGACTCAAGCCAAAGTGTGCAATCTCCGCCAACCTAAAGACTCCGAACCCAGTGGATTTGATCTACTGGACCCGGAGCTCATGAGCGACATTGTGTCCATAACTCCCGTTTGCAGCTCCCCACCTGATGCAACAACAACGGCTCCCGCCCCGGGATTCTCTGGCGACTCTTCCGATATTGTCACAGAGGAAAGTATGCCAGCCGGGGGCTCGATGACCACTGACGCGGTTCCGCAGCTGGATGGAACAGCTGATGAGAAAGAGTCGAGCCACAGTCGGACGGAGGAGAGCATACACGAGAAGATTATGCAGAAGATCAAAGCGGAAAGCTTGGCCCGCCGTTCCCCCACCGACCTGGGCGCGACCAAGTGCGGCAAATGTAAACGCGTCTACCGCACTCTACAGAGCTACAACGTTCACGTGAAGTCGTGCAATTTTGTCGTCAGTAGTGACGACGATGACGAGGAGGATGACGCCAGTGGGAGCTCGAACGTGATGCCGCCGTACGTCACATGGCATGCCGGGTCTGTGCCCTCACCGTCGTCCGTCAGTCCGCCAAGTCTCAACCCGCGTCTGAGCTTCTACAAAGGGGCGCAGTTCAAGCGCGTCACGGTATCTTTTCCCACACCCGAAGCTGAGATACTAGGACTTGCGCGGAAAAAGTATGACGACGATCCAGACTTCATGGATCCTAGAGAGTACAGAAGTTGCCGCAAGCCGAAGAAGCAGCCGCGGTCGAGACAAGCGCTGGAGCGAAGCCTGTCCCCGGAGCAACTGTACAACGCCGGGCCTGAGGCGCAGATCATGTATCAGGGCGTCCCACTCGTCAAAACGCCTTTCAAACGCGCACGCGGACGTCCCAAAATACACAAGCCCGTACTAGTAGTGCCGCCGAGACCACGTGCTCTAACGCAGAACAGGGGAGACGAGGAGGACGATAGCCTGCTCTCCACCGACCTGGCCGATAACTTGACCGAACAGCAGCCGAACCAGCCGCGGTACGAGACCAGCCCATTGCAAGAGCGACAGAAAGATTCGTCTGCTAGTTTTGCGACGAGCGAGGTCCTCATAAGGCAGAGTACTTCCAGAAGCGCAGAGGAGGAAGTACCGGCCGTTAATATCGCCCATGTGGTTATTCAGAAAGCAAAGACTGCCAGCAATAGAGGCCCTGCTGAAAGCAGCGATATTGATCAGAAAATTGACATCGTTCCTGGGAAGGACCCTGGTCAGCAGATATCTCTGGATATGAGATCCACCGTAGCATATCCCACTAAATTTGATCAAGACTGTCCCAGTGGAATCTTGCAGAAAACAGACTCTGTTGTGGATAAGGATGCGACTTGGATTGAGCGAGATGTAAAATCAGACGTGCAGTTGCGTGAAAGTTCGCCTAAAGGACTTCCCGTGTCATCTTTCTATAAATCCACGGGAGTAAAGTCTGTTGGAAAAAGCGAGGAAATGGACCATAGCTTCACAATATCTCCTACTGTTCAGATTCTGTCCCAGCAATCAGATGTTGTAAAAGTAAATTCCGGGACTTCCATCATCGTTACAAGTGCGCTGATGGATTCTGGGAACAAGGTAACAAATGGCAGTGACAGTTCGGTGTATGTACGGAGTAGCAGTCCCGGGTCGAGAGTCAACGCAGTGAAGACTGTATCGGTCAGCCGCATGTCGCCAGCGGATTTGCAGGTGCCCGTAGATGGTGCCGGTCGGCCGATCACGACACTGCCATCAAACAGCCCTGCGCCACAGCCGGCCGCAACACTACCAGCACACAGCAACGCGCCACGCAACACCGCTACTCTACCAACAAGCGATGCACCTGGGCGCTTCTTCAATTTGGAAGCGCTTCAAAATAAACTGGGCCAAAAGGTGAAAGTGCTTAGCGTTTCTAAGGATGAATTGCGTCAGTTGAAACAAACACTTGACCGTCAAAAAGGAGTAACATCACATGTACAAAGGCCGTCTAGCGCACAGCCGCAAGTCAGTATTAACTCTAACGAGGCCATAGTAATAGACGATTCCGACTCGAACCCATCCCCGGCTGTGTCAGGATCCAGTGAGCCGTTTAAATTTGTGTCGGTGTCCAGCCAAGTGCCAGCTTCTGTTACACATAGCAAGAAGTCTCCGGTGCCAGCTGGGGTAGCCCACAGCGCCCCTGTAGCGGGCATGGGCTCTGATCTCAGTCGCATGAACACGCCAGCTACTGTCCAGACTGTACAGCGCTTCTCCCCGCAAGGGAATCCCATTGTGCACCGATCTGAGCGCTCCCCCAAAAAATCTCAACAACAGGTAACCGTTTTTTTTTTTGTTTGTTTGTTTTTTTTTTTTTTTTTTTTTTTTTTTTTTTTGATTTCTAAAGCGTTAAAAATTTTATGTCAGGTCGTATTCACAACAGTCAACTAAACCGTTAACTGATGCAGTTATCTTTTATGAGTACGGCAGCAGGGTATGAAATGAAATTAGTACAGTTTAAATGATGTGGCTTCTCACGTTGCGAGAAACTATAAACATCAAGTCTTGAGCGGGACCAAGATATAAATTAGGTTCGAAAGTTTATCATTATACATATATAGTGAAAATTAAATATATTTTACTATTTTAACTACGTATTAATGGACACATTTTACATAACACTTTAGAATCTTCCCAGGTCATTCCACGAGTACATTTGTTTTTGAAGTTATTGAGTTAACCATAGTTTAGTCGTAACATTGGTATTTCTCTCTGAAATTGATACCTTAACCACAGCATTGTCCAAGCTTTCTAAGAGTCATGAATTAAATCACAGGTTAGTCCAAAAACATTGCGCACTATCGCCGCGCGTCCTGCCACGGCACAACAGAAGCATGGTACAGATGCCGTGCGGACAGTGCGGCCCGCACCACCCTCCCAGGCAGCACCACGCCAGCACAGCCTGGATAACCTGCGCACGATACGCGTGGCGCCATCTGTAGGCGGGCAGGGACAGGCCGGGAGGAACGAGTCATTGGTGTCACAAGTTCAGCCGTCACAGGTAACGTCTTTTTGCACTCGTTCTGACGTTTTTCTGTGGCACTTATTTATTTATTTTTTTCATAATCACGTTCAGGATCAGTATATTGGACCTTGAAAGGGCGAAGCTTGACAGGTCGTCATTGATATGAGAATTCTAGTGCATTGTTCTTTTTCATTCCCAATACATACATAAATACATGTTTTTTTGTTTTTTTTTTCGGCCTTGAATTTTCAAAGCGTGTTTCGAAGTGTTAAATTGGAAATTTTTTTTTTACTTTTTTTTCTTTTCGGGAGAAAAACAACTCAAGGGCATAATTAATCATGCAGGAAGCTTATGCCAAAGTTTAACTTACTGATGAATGCATGAATGAATTTTAGAGAGTGGAAAAAACTGTATACTGAGTTATTCACCAGTTCAGTTAAAGTATGGTTCGCAATTGTGCGGAAATTTTCTGTTGGGGACTCGCTTCTTTTTTTTTTTTTTGCTTGGTCGGGGCTAGCGGGGCCGATATCCCAGGCGAAAGCCCTCTCCGACCCTCCACACTCCGTGTAGCAGTCCGGGTGTAGGACAGTTGACCATTCTGCAATTTGACCAACCTGCAAATTTACCTATGGACATTTAACCAACCCCTTAACGAAAAAAGACCAACTGTGTTATTTTTTTTTCTACCGCTTCTCAGTAACACATTTGCAAGCAAAATATTCCTACAACTACAACAGCTAAACACTTATAATACTGCAAATAAAATTATTACTATGAAAAAGGTTGGTCAAATGCCCGTCTTGTTTTATTAAGGGGTTGGTGAATTGTCCATTGGTCAATCGACGCTTGGTGAAATGGCGGTTGGTCAAATTGCATTTGGTGAAATTGTACGTACCCCACAAAACTGCATGCACTGGAAACTCCAACAAGTCTTGATATAGCACACTATTACTTCATAAAAAAATGGAAAAAAAAAAAACAAATTTAACGATATTGAATTCGAGTGAGACGGGACACAGTACTCGTGAAACATGTTGAAACATCGTGTGATAGATATTGATATTTACATATCTCAAAGATGGATCTTATTCTTATCAAACTTGTACTAGTTGAGATGTTTAAATGCTGGGTTATGTTCATATTTAATAATGCTTAGGGTTATATTTTTCTTTGGTTTTCTTGCATTTTTCTTTCATTTATTTATTTATTTTTTTGTGGAGTTGTTTTAACGGTCTTGGGTCAAGTCAACCCTCGACCAACTCAACCCACCCTGAAAGTCAACTCAGTCCACCTTGTTTTATTCTTTGATTAGTCAATTTATAGACGTTTATTTACAACCCAAATCTTTTTCTTTTTACGGCAATACTCATCATATTTTACACACCAAGCTGTGTCTGGTCAATAACACAGCGAGCAGTTGCATGATAATTCATCAATTTATTTACGTGTGTATCCTTTTAAAATAAGTAACCAATCTTTTCACACATTATTAAATAATTTAAATTCGAGTCTTGCACAACAAATGTACATCACAGACACGAACTACATTACGCTTAAGTTATTTGTCTGACTTGACAAAATTACAGTATACATGTTACAGCGAATCTGTAAAACCAGCGAATCTATAGATTCGCTGAAAATTTCAGCGAATCTGTAGATTCGCTGACTCACTTAGCGAATCTGTAGATTCGCTGAAAATTTTCAGCGAATCTACAGATTCGCTGGTTTTTTACCTAAAAAATTATACAGATTCGCTGAAATTGCCTGATCGGCCATCTTTACCGACATGATCACTTGTTTTCGCTAATATTTGAAATTAAATTGCTTTTGAGTGATTACGTTACTCCAGATGTATTTTACACACCTTTTTCTTGGTTTGTGTGAAGGGAACATGTTAAAATCGGCCTTCATTCTCTGTTTCCATTGCTAGTAACTCGTTTCATGTACCTGAAGTTTTTCGGTCATTTGATGAAAATACAGCAATTATATGCTTTCACACCGGAATAAAGTTTCTATTCGCTGAAATCCTTGTCCTATCAGTTTCTGTTAAATTAAACTACGAGTATGCGGAGCATCGAAAATTAACAGATTGGATAAGCGTTTCGTAATTCAAGTGCAATTTATATCACCCGGGGATGAAGAGATTTTTGTGTTGCAATCACCGAAAAATAATTGCAATTTGACTAATAGCAATTTGAATGCTACTCAGAAGGGGAGTAATGATCGCAGTTTATTTAGAAACAATAGTATTAAGATTTGCTGTGATCACTTTTATGAAAGACAATAACATAAAGAGAGAAACTTAATTTAAACCTTTGTGAATATTGATAGCAAATATTTTCGAACGCTTTCCAATATTATTTATCATTTGAGACTAGAAATTCGCATTTCAACAATGCATTTTAAAGCTAGTTAAATAAAAAAATGTGTAATTTTAAATGTTCCGATTGCAATATATCCTATTCACAAAAAACAAGAAACTTAATTTAAGCATTCGTGAATATTGATAGCAAATATTTTTGAACGCTTTCCAATGTTGCTTTTTTTTGAGACTAGAAATTCGCATTTCAACAATGCATTTTAAAGCTAGTTAAATAAAAATATGTGTAATTTTAAATGTTCCGATTGCAATATATCACATTCTCAAAAAAAAAAAAAAAAACAAGAAAAAGGTGTGTAAAACACCCCTGGAGTAAAGAAGTCATATAGAAGCAATTAAATTTCAAATATCAGCCAACACAAGTAATCCTGTCGGTAAAGATGACTGGTCAGGCAATTTCAGCGAATCTGTATAATTTTTTAGGTGAAAAACCAGCGAATCTGTAGATTCGCTGAAAATTTTCAGCGAATCTACAGATTCGCTAAGTGAGTCAGCGAATCTACAGATTCGCTGAAATTTTCAGCGAATCTATAGATTCGCTGGTTTTACAGATTCGCTGTAACATACATATCACGTTTTACACACCACAAACTGTTTCTGGTCTGCTGAGGCCAGTATATTCAGATTAATTATAATTAAAACTACTCAGTACTCCAGGACACAACCCATATTTTAAATCGCAATTAAACCCCCGTGAATACATTCTCCTTCTCAGAAAACTTCAGTGACTGTAAAAAGACCATACATAAATGAGCTGATCCGCTCAGTTGAAATACACTGCACTCCATTAAATCAAATGCAATTCATTGTGACATTGTTAACTCCAGTCCCCGATTGCCGAGTTCATACTCCATACAAACCTCTGAAACCACTAACTCATCTTAGAAACTAATTATTTCTTTTTTCATTAATATATTTTTTCTTTGGAATGATTTCATTTTGGCGGGTTGAGTTGACTTTCAGGGTGGGTTGAGTTGGTATTAAGAGTGGGTTGAGTTGACCAAACATATGTGGGTTGACTTGACTAAAATGGGTTGAGCTGGCAGAGGGCTGATTTGACCAAATCCCGTTTTAACAAGAGGCTGTTGACTTTCAGAGTTTAAGAACGGCTCGCGAACAAAACGACAAGATGCTAGTAGATCCGCAAATGCAATCAACGTACCGATACGTTACGAGCCAGCCATATGCCAACAGTGCCATGCAAAACTCTCCACAGATTGTAATTAACCAGACGAGCCCTACGCCACGGGTTATCGCCAGTCAAGGGATTGTGCACAACCCACCTGCCATCATCACTGTCACTAACCAGCACACGCCTCAGCTAACGAGTGCGGAGCAGGCATTCAGGGTGCGGAGTCCCGTCAGAGTTGCTAGTACTCAGCGAGGTGTCATAGGTGCTCAGCCTGTAGCGCAAATCATCGGGGGTGCTCAGGCTGTGACACAGGTTGTGGGAAATGCTCAGCATGTGACGCAGATCGTGGCGAGTGCTCAGCCTGTGACACAAGTGATTGCTCAGCCTATGGCGCAAGTCATCAGTGCTCAGCCTGTGACGCAGGTCATAAGTGCTCAACCTGTGGCGCAGGTCATAAGAGGTGCTCAGCCTGTCACACAGGTCATTAGAAATACACAACCCGTAGCGCAGCTATCGCATTATGTGGATCAAGCCCAACCAGCAAGCGTCCAGCAGGTTGCCTTGGCGACGACGGGCGTCCAGCAAGTAACCATGACACCACAGGATGCCACAGCAGATGTCGCTTTGTTAAAGCACTTGAACGCCAGTACGCAAAACGTACAGTCTGTTACACAGCTCTTATCTCAACAAACTCAGCTAGTTCAAGGTCAACAGCTGGTTCAGGCGTCGCAGTTGGCGCAGACAGCTGCTGGGATGCTGCAGAATGCTGAGGCGGGGGCCACGTTTACCATCCGCACGCCCAATGGCGATTTCCAGGTCATCTCAGGCCCTCAGACCTCGCCCACCTTGTATGCGCAAAACTCAATTTGCAATACAGGTCCTACATCTCAGCCTCACATACAACAAACTGCAGTATCACATTCGGGTGGTAATCTTTCGGCAGCGAATAGTCAAGGAATCCGGTATGGACATTCTCAACCGCAATCCAGGGCGTCTGGCCCAACACCGGGCATGCGTGTCGTGGGCCACTGTCCAACTTCCTCCAATGCCGTGAACTCTGGCGCATCGGCTTCAAATCGTAAGTTTGTCATTTCAAACACGCCGTCTGAGCATAGTGCGAAATTGAAGGATTTCAGAGATATGGCGTTAAGGGAGGAGAAATACAAACTAGCCAAATCAAAGCTTAGGCTTGCGCGGAAACGCGGCATGCAAGTGGTGGACCCTACCGCTCCCACCGTATTGGAGGTGAAGAAAATGAAGACATATAAACACTTGGGCGAGATGGACCATCGTCCAGCGTACAGTCATCACAGTGATTACAGTCGTATGCAGCGTAAATCAGTCACCCCGGAATCAGCACGTGTCATGGATTCTATGCTGGCAAAGAAACTAGATCGTAACATTCGGTCAGTGCTTGAAGGCAAGTTGAAGTACAGAGCTGAGAGGCCGATCATAAAGGAACAGAAAGTTCATGAAAAAGTACTGAAGCGAATCAAACGGTCACGGAAAGAACCGCTGAGAGAAAATATCCGGCACGACACAGGTAGGTCACTATTTGGGCGGAGTTTTACAGTGAGCTAGTATCATGAGACAGCCGTTCGATATCTCCTAGTATTGTTTATTCAGGAAGTAGCGTACTAGTAATTATGCTGTATTTCTGTGATAAAGTATTGTCGTAATGGTAGTTTGCGACGGCTGTACGTCATGTGAGGAGTTAACAAGGAAGCTACTACTTACAGATTCCAGTGTAGCGCACCCACTGATCCACGCAGCACGCAGGCAGCTGCAGCTTCCCGAGCCAGCCGTTGAGGAAGAGGTCAAGGACGTGCCGCTGTATTCCATATTTGGCCAGAAGCCTGGCGGCTCGGGGCTGTCACTCAGCACCCGCAAGGACCGTCCACATCTCCGCTTTGAGATTGAGAGCGACGACGGCTTCAAACTGCAGGCAGACAGCTGGGACGGCAAGTTTAACTCCTCAGGCGTTTAAGAAAACTTAGCTTTTAAAGCATTTATCGTTTCGCTTGTTTGTGAGGGAGATATGTTGGAAGTAGGTCAGATTTTTGTAAGACATTTTAAACTATTGGCAACCTCTAGGTATACCGTAGTTGTACTGCTTTTGTCACATCTCTTTATCACTGATAATAATTCGAGGTTTTTTGGAAATGGGACAAATTTATGAAGTGACGTATGTTTGAAGTAATGCGTAGAATGTCTGGAATTACACTTGTAAGAACTGAATGTTTGCAGAGGCGTGGAAAGCAGTTGTGGATAAAGTGCAAGATGCAAGAGCGAACGCGCGAATGAAGCAGCTCTCGTTTTCAGGTAGTCGCTTTACATCACATTCAGTAAAATCATCGTAATCTGAAGGCAATTTATGAACATTTATGCCATCGCTTATCATTTATATCTGCTTATGATATTGAAATAACAAGAATGAGAGCCTGTCCCAAGTGGCTTGTGCAGAGATTAGTTTTCGAATCAACCCTGAGATCCAAGCTTTATATTTCAAGTTTTAAAAAGTGTTCTTAAAACTAATACAGTGAATGGGCTCCAAAATAAATGTATTGGCAATGTTTCTCAGATTGAGTGAACTATTTACGCAAAGAAACAAATGTATTAAGTGGTAAAATATATGAGGTTGATACCCTCATAATTTCGGTGAGACCCACCGTGATATCTAACAGCGAGATCACGAAGTGCATAAGGATTCTAAGGTTTATGATGGGGTGTGTTTTTTTTTTACTGTGTGTTCACAGGTGTGAACGGTCTGAGTATGTTCGGTCTGAGCCACAGCGCCGTGGTGTACCTCGTGGAGCAGCTGTTTGGCGCGCAGACGTGCAGAAACTACAACTTCAAGTACCACCAGTACGAGCGCGACGAGTACGACGAGGTAAGCTTGTCGTGTCCCGTGTGGTCTTCTCCTGTACCGTGTGGTCCACCCCTGTACCGTGTGCTATTCCTGGACGCTGTTTGGTTCTCCAGGGTACGAGATAGACGTCTCATGTACCTTGCGGTCTTCCCCTGTGTTTCGTGTGGCTTTCCTCTATAGCATGTCTTCCCGTCAACTCTGTGATCTTTCCGTATACCGTTTCGTCGTCCTGTATTCTGTGTGGTCTCCCTAATTATGTGCGGTCCCTTATGCTGTGTGGGCTTCCTGTGTGCCACGTGGTCTTCCCGTATGCTGTGTGGTCTTCCCCTGCACCGTGTCGTTTTTCCCGTATGATGTGATGTCTTCATGTTTACTGTGTTGCCTTTTCATATTTTTGCGAGTGTGTGGCAGCCAAGAAAAAGTCATGATCATCACCTGCGTATTCTGTTATGAAGAAAATCAAATTTTGATTAAAAATTTAAGGTACAGTTGAGAGATAAATGAGGAGTAAATAAATAAATATGTAACTTCTGGCGTTCGAAGTTCGCCTGTGTGTTAACATGTGACACGTGTCGCCTGTCCTCTGTGTGTGACACGTGTCGCCTTTATGTTGACACGTGTCGCATGTCGTCTGTGTGACACGTGTCGCATGTAATACTACTGCTACTTTAAGTTCCCAAATAAGTTATAAATTGAGTGAGTACGGAGTAATGCGAAGTGTTTCCTGACCGCAATTTTGACAGGAACCGGAAGAGAACCCGACGGGATGCGCGCGCAGCGAGCCGTTCGTGACGCGCAAGCCGTACGAGATGTTCTCCTTCCTGCTCTCTCGCTACCGGAAGAAGCCCCTGCCCAGTCCAACTCACAAAAAGGACTCCGACATGGCCATGAAGTCTCAGAGGTAAAAAAAAACAACTGTACTTTATCAAGTATTTTGTGTAAGAACAATGGCAAAATTATAATAATAATAAATTTAAGGAGTTCTTCATTAGGCAAGTTTGGGTTTTCGTGGTTACAATGTGTGGGTGTGTAAAAGCGTTTTCCTAAAATCGTTTTACTTAATCACATTTCTAATAACATACATTGTGGAAGTAATAAAATCAACCTTTGATTAATATTATTTCTGAGTACAGGAGTTGAAATTTAAAAATAAATAAATAACTAAAAACGAAAAGAAGAAAGCTTCTTAAAAGGAAAAGAAACACTGATTTCATGATTGACGTGTGCATGTGCGTGTTTGTTGTGTACGCCTGTGGTTGTAAGCGCTGTGGTTATTTGCAGGAGAGCAACAAGCCTGGAGCTGCCTCTAGCCATGCGCTTCCGCGCCCTCAAGCTGCACGCCAAGGAGGCGGTGGGCGTCTACCGCTCGGCCATCCACGGTCGCGGCCTCTTCTGTAAGCGCGACATCGACGCGGGCGAGATGGTGATCGAGTACACGGGCCAGGTGATCCGCAGCGGACTAACCGACAAGCGGGAGAAGTACTACGAAAGCAAGGTCAGTGACGTCACTCACGAGCACAGTACATACTGCCCGTGACGGGTCACCTAAACGGCATATAATAAAATATAAAAACACACACGTCTAATGCGTAAGTTGAAATTTTTTCCTAGAAAATTTTCCATAAATGAGTGAGTGGTTCTTGTTATTTGGTAATATGGCATGTTGCATGGACAGGGAATCGGCTGCTACATGTTCCGCATCGACGAGGATTACGTCATCGACGCGACGCTGACAGGCTCGGCGGCTCGGTTCATCAACCACTCGTGTGAGCCCAACTGCTATTCCAAGATAGTGAACGTGGACAACAGCAAGCACATCGTCATTTTCGCCATGAAACAGTAAGTCGCCTCTTATCATTTCCCTTATATCTGACACCCACGAAGCCAGCCGACTTAATGTGACAGAGCTCCGCTTGGGAAAGATTCGCTTTAGACACCACAAATTGTAGCATTTGCCAGGTTGAGGCCTGCGAGAAGTTGTAATTAAGTAGTATCTTTTAAAACTTGTACATCGTGTTTAAAAAAAATGACGTATTTATATTGACAGGATAAAGAAAGGAGAGGAGTTGACTTACGACTACAAGTTCCCCATAGAAGATGTCAAGATTCCGTGCACGTGCAACTTCAAGAAGTGCAGGAAATACTTGAACTAAGTCTACGCGGCAAGGAACGAACGTTATGGTTGATCCGAGAGAAATTCTGTCCGGTCTGATTTCATCACATGTTGAGATTATGGATGGAATGTTTTGGGGTTTTGTTTCATTTTCTCACACGTATGGCATTTGGAATAAACTTTGCCAAAATCCCAACATGACATTTTGGCAGATATATTCTCAGTCTGAATATAGATCTGTAGGGTACCATGCCGAAAATGTTTATTATACGTGTGAACACACAAAAAGGTCTTGCCCTTATTTGGTCTTCTTATGAGTTTTCGTGTTTGAATGCATTTTATTTTGGTCACTAAATGTAGAAGTGAAATAACATGAGGAATTGCATTTAACGCAAAAGACACTAGATAATGTGGCCTCAATTGGTTTAGTATGAAGTTCTTGGTTTAGAACTACCACAAATATCCGCGATTTACATAGTTTGTTTTCTCATAGTAAACATCAACAGACTATTGATTATCAGTCATTTGTCTTTTGAAATCCATTGTTACATCTCTTGACAAAGTGGGAAAAAAGGCTATCCCAGATAAATTGTTTTAAATCTGAACCAAATTTGTTACCTTTTCATGTTGCTTTGTTATTAATATATATTAAGTGTATAACGTGTATGATATTTAGAGAGGGGGTACATCTCCATGAGGAAAATGCGCCTGTGTTTGCTTCTTAGTTTGAAGCTGTATCGAATGTGTACATTAGGCGCTTCCGTGTATAAAAATACTGCTCATTTTGCATTTCAAATTGTGCATTTGTATTAATACGGTTTTCCTGTTGTTGGATTAGTTTCTATTTTAACCTCGCTCACGATTCGCTCATCGTGTGTGACGCGCTTGAAATAATGGCATTCAAAATCAGGTGTAAATTTTTTTATTTACATTGGCATTGTATTTATATTATACATAGATATCAATAAATATATTCATTGTAGATGTATTATTTCTTCAGCTGTCCACTAAGGTACGCTTACGCAGAGAAGGGTGGAGGATTGGGGGTGGTTGTTCAGTTTTGAGAATTTTGTAGGCGTTTTTGCTCCCTACAGTAGTTTATGGGTGCCTTTCGTGCTAGACGACCTCATATCATAGGGATGTTTTCTGACATCGCGTTTTAATCAGATTAGGCCAAGATCTGCCCCGGTATTCTGTGAAACGTTGCAAATTAGCCACCCCACCCCAGCGCCAAAAAAACTTCATCCCAAATTTTGAGATAAAAGTGGTGTGCTGTACGTGTTGGGCCAGGAAGAAAAATTGGTTTCTTTCTCTTCCCCTTTATAGTCCTCATTCAAAATTGCCCAAGAGCTACTGCTGTCATTTTCGTGAACAATGACCTACTCTACCTTGACCGCGCCCTCTTTGGCATAACGTTTTCACCCTACAGTTTTGTCTTCACAGTTTTAGCCCTCATCAAAAAACGCCCAAGAGTCACCACTATCATTATGTCTGTAAACCATTGTGTACCCTACTTTACCGCGCCTCTTTGACATTTAGTTTTCACCCTAGTTTTGTCTCTCCAAAAATATATATTACAACTATGCCTTGTCGTGATCGACAAAAAGGACGAAATGTCAGTACTAAAATAGGTGAAAATTTTGTATACTGATTAACACTTAACAAGCCTTTGGCTTGCAAGGGTTATATGAATTTGTGCGAGCGAAATTCGTCCTTTTTTTCTTCTTGACTGTTTTTCCGATTTTTTTTGTGTCTTCTTCTCTGACACTATGGGCCCTACGACCATCAAACTTGGGACTTATGAAGAGCTTGATCTGAACATGTGCATGTCACTTTTTATTTTCGTCTTTGATTTCGTTCTTAAAACGCCATGTGAAAAGAGTGTATTTTTGGCAAGTTAAAGCGTAGCATTTAATGCACAGCAAAGAACATCACACAGTTGCTAAGCTTTGTGCGAGCTCGCACTGCGTAAATAAATAACAGGGCGTATGCCTGATCAGTCAATAAAACCTTAATCCAACAAAAACCAGACACTACTCGGCTTATAAGACGTATTCAAGCTGTGTTGTTTGCAATATATTATTCAAGAAATAACCCACTGAAGGAAGTATTTTTGCGTTTTAATTTCTGTCAAGTGTTTAACATTTCGCTAGCGGAATGAGCTCCTAGTTCCCATATGAGATACTTTGTCCACGACTCTTCGTCATTAACAGGGTTGCCACGGTCAGGAAAAAGGACACAAATCGAGTCGGAGGGGGGTTGTCAGGATAAAAATGCGAGGAGTCTGGAAAGTGAAAGCCAGGAAACTCAAATATCAAATTCGTCAATTTCTTCAATTTTTAGTGTTTGAGTCAGTGCGTTTTATCTGTTTATAATCTGGCTTAGATTTGCACCCTCAATGATGACTGTGCCAAAATTTTGAGTACGCTGAATGCCCTTTTCACGTTCTAGACACTTATATGCAGATATCACGCTGTCGATGGACAGGAAAAGCCCGGAAAATTCATTTTGAAAATTGCATAGCAACCCTTTCACCCTACACTTTGTAACGCAACGTAAGAATATATATTGCGTCTCGCCCAGGGTTAAGCAAAAAGTATCGAAATGTCTGCACTTTGAAAATGGAAAAAGTAGGTTTTTTCAGTAGGTTTTCTTTTTGCCATAAAATTTTATACACCCGGCAAAACGGTCGATTTTTTAATTTTTACTCGAATTTTTTTGGACCCGACAGGGTCAGTTCTTTTCAAGTCTGTCAGACTTAAAAGAAAGAAACATTCAAGCTGTGGTTGTTGGGCATATTTAGGAGACTGGTGGAAAAGTGCACGTATGACCCCTTTTTCATTAACGAGGGTAAGTTAAAACTTTGATTTGTGCGTCAGTATGAAGACTGATAACTTATTTTGGAAAGGATTACTTAGCCCAAAAAATGTTTATTTTGCACTCTTTTGCACTGTTTCTTTTTAAAATTTTCATTGAAGATAGTTGAGTGGTGCAGTAGGTGCAGATTATATCCAAGTAAAAGCACCTTTGACACTCTGGTCAATTGGACTCCAGCAAGACACTTCGTGACTTTGATGGAACTTTGATGCAGCTCTTTTATGTTGAGTAGAAAATCTTTCGAAATTACTTACTTTTTATTGAAATCTAGGTTATTTTGCATCGTTGCATAGAAGGCGAATAAAAAGATTGAAACTTTTTAATTCCTTTATTTTTTTGTTCCAATAAAAACGCGAAAAAATATAGACCAATTGTCGAACACTTCAGATTTAGACCAAATGTCGCTAGATCTAATATCGCTAGAAATTCCGTGTAAAACACACACTTAGCTGGTGGTTAACAAGTTGGTAGTTAAGGTAATACATAGGAACTTATGCGGTATTCAAGGCAAAGTAAGTATTTTTACCAATCAAAATTGCTTGCGAGTATTAAGCACTAAGTATGTGATCAAAACGGTCTGGGAACTGAGTAACAGCCAATACGTGGGTACATGGACTAAGATGCACATTGTCCAGTGTTCGGCTTGTTAAGATGCATAGTTGTTTACACAAACAGTGCTCAGGCACCCAAGTAACACAATAAGAAAATGAAAATCTGACACCGTAAGACAACAAAGTTCATGTAAAATGACCAATAAGTAAACAACAGAATGTGCGGCTAAAAAAACTGCAGCTTTTTTTATTTTTCCATACTTTACTTTCCACACTTTTTTCCACCTTTGAAAAACAGTCTAAACCATGGTATGTATGCAAATGTCCAAAGCCTTTTTACTTAAAGGCAAAGTACTGTTCTATATATTCAGCAATGTTTTTCAGATCTTCTCTTTGTCAGTGTCTCTGCATTGAAGGTGATGACGTAGCCAAGCGAGGCTTTTTTGGCTATGTTATAATACCTTACCTTCTGATAAAACATTTTCCCCCCAAATTCCCACTTTTTGATTCTTAATTTTACTTCAGATAAAATAAGGATATATTGAAAATCTTGAGATGAAATGTTTGTATTATTTTACACACATCCAAAATTTGGTGGCATTCGGTCTAGTATGTTTTGAGGAGATATGATGACATAACGACAGACTACTCTAAAAAGCAAAATGTCTATCCTTTGATTTCAATAGTGAATGTAAAAATTTAGAAGGCAATAATAAAATCTAGTTTCAATAGTTCTTGTTATTAGCAACCTAGCACCCGATGTCTGCTCAAAACGATCAGCACAACAGGCAGCATGTCATCACTTCGACATGCAGCTTTATGTCATGACTTGTGCTCATTGGTCAAGTACTAACCCTTGACCAGCAACATCAGGTTCTTTCAGCAATAAAAATTCTGCCCAACTCCATCCCCTTCCTCCCCCTCTACCTAATTGTGTGTATATCATGTTTTTGAATGCCCACATCATCCCCGTCCCCTGGTATAGTATGTTTATGTATTTTACACCCTTTAAAGCCCCTTCCTGATCTCCCTCTTTTGTCGCATTACTTCAGTAGAAATTCTGTGTATGTCATGCTTTCCCGTGTAGTTATTATTGTGCCCCGCCCCCTCTCTTGTTATGATGAGTTGTGGTTAGTGTTGGATTTTTGACACTTTATGTGTCTTCAATTTGCGTTGTCTTTTCATGTCTTGCTCAGTGGAGAAAAAATAAAAATTCGGTTTACCTGAAACTTTTCCACTTTACAATTTTACAGTAACAATTTTCGACACATTTAAAGCCAATTTAAGTATTTGTGATTTTTTTTCATTGAACACTTTCCAATTTTAAGCTGCTAAGGACAAGACTAATACATTCGTGCATATTAAATAATAATTCTTATCACCAGAAAATTTCAAAAGACCAAAAGATGTGTATTTTAATTGGCCTGTCTGCAAAAAAATACATAAATAAAGCACATAAAATTGAAAGACAATACTATTTGAAAGGGATTTTTTACTGCTCTTTATTTTATTTATGGTAAGTGTCTAAGAAACTGCTTTTGCCAAAATTAGTACTTTGTTTTCCGACAGTAAGCAGAAAAGGCTCACAAAATTGATTTGGGACAAGAGATCAAAACGTTAGACGAAATTACTAAAAATCCCCAAAAAGAAGTGACTTAAAATTTCTAGTAAAAAACAAATTGGCCCACTTTGCTCTATAAATTTTACATATTATATTGAAAGCACATACCATAGATGACCATTCAGAGGACACATGTATCCTAAAAGATAACACTTCAAACGCTTTAAAGTCACACAAGGGTGCTCCAGGTATAAGTGGTTTGTCATGCTGATCTTTTATAGAATCCTTAAGCCATATTTCATGCAAATCATGAAATAAGAATTATAGCCAATGTCAGGTCACCGAAATTGACAAAAATCAAAAAGAGAACCGATTTGGTCCATTAAAAAATGGTGCGAAAGGAGCATATTTTTCTTTCTGGCTTAATGCTTATATTACATGAATGCCATGAGATATTATAGGAAATCTAGCCTCTATACGAAGCGGATTAGTGAATTGAAACGTAAAGATTGTTATCTAAAAAATCAGTAAATTATCTACGTAAATTTGGGAACTTTTTCGGACATGAAAAATAGGGAAATTATTTTCAGTTATCACATAAAAAAAAAACATTTTTCTGAGCATATACCCTGAAAGATATGGCAATTCTAATACTTTGTGATTGCATGTATATTGAATGTTTGTGAACATATAGCAATACCTGGTTATTGTACAATAAATGATATACAAGCCATGTCACATCAACAAAGTGCCTATCGTGGGGTGGTAACAGTGCAGAGAGAAGCACTGCAATCTGCAACTATTGCTTACGCCAATCATGTTAATGGATAATTGGACGTTCAATATACAACATTAATTGTAGTTTAAGTGAATAAAATGAATTAACAATCGAATCAAACTTAAATTGAATCTTAAATTTATTTGGTAGTCTTTAATTAACAACTCACATTGACTACTCTGTACTTGTAGAAATCAGACAAAACTTATGTAAGCTTAGGTACGCTTATTTAAGAATTGCTTTAAATGTAAAGGGCATCCAACTACCCAAAATTTTCAATATAATTCTTTTGGCTAGAATTGATCTAAAATGTATTCACAACATGCGATACACGTGAAATTTAGAAAATTCTGCAAAAGTAAGAATTAAGCTTGAATGTGTTTTATCTTGATTTTTTCTCAGATGTTGTAGTTTACTGTATATTTGTAATTCTTTAAGAAACGGTAAAAATAATTGAAGGGGTCCATGCATAAACTTGATAACTCCACTTATCATGAAAATGCACTATTACCACCACGGTATTTCTTGGCCTCTGTTCTATCACGCATGTAAGTCTTACACCTCAAAACCGATTAGAAGTGGGTATTTGTTAGGAAAATGCGATGGGAAAAACCTATGTTTGTTACTAAAATTTGAAACTTTAAAAGCGTTTTTCTTCACTGCTGATAACTGCAGTTATCAAGTTTATTCATGGACCCCTTCAATTATGAAAATAAACTGCTTTCTTTTGGCAAAACAAGAAGACGTTTACATTTACATGGAATTACATCTTCATTTGGAGAAAAGGGTGCCGCTATATTTACTCCTCACTTATACCATATTCTATTACGAAATACTCCAAACGATTTATCTCTTTCTTTTGCTAGCGAGCTTGGCTCGAAAGCTAGATGACAAATTATCATATGCTTGATCTGTTCCCCGGTATCTCTTTCTTTTGCTAGTTAGCTGAATATCCATGAAAGAAAAGGTATCTGAAGGCACAAACCGTGCAGAGCGTTATAAATAAAATATCCTTTAGCAACATTTCCTTGTTCTGTCCTATCAATTATCGGGCACTTGAGCCTTTTCTAACTGTAAGGGATGCATGTTTATAATTCACATCTTAAACCTCAAGTACTATCGAGTGCATTGTACTTTATCTGAATATTCAACATTTCCCAGATATCTTTTTGTATAACGCAATCTTATAGCTTGAAAGAAGAGCTCGGAATGCCACGAGAACACATTTGCCCTTGTCGGGTATCGAGCAGAGGTCTTTTGCATTTTAAGCATCGTGACACCACTATGTCAAATGCTATCAAGAATATTTTGCAAAGGTGGCAACACCACACATCTGGCATTAATGTCACGAAATGGCACATGATCGTACTGAGGATGAGAATGGGATCCTTCCGCACTTTAAGCGACCGTGTCTCTACTATTCCTAAACTCTAAGCCAGTGGCATAAACCACGAAA
Organism: Protula sp. h YS-2021; assembly: GCA_949752745.1. Lineage (NCBI taxonomy): Eukaryota > Metazoa > Annelida > Polychaeta > Sabellida > Serpulidae > Protula > Protula sp. h YS-2021. Next base: position 42,283,242 of record OX457029.1, on the reverse strand, counting down.
ATGCGTTGTACACCAAAGAACACATGCATGACACCTGCATCAACTTCGTGACATAAATAAATCAAAGTGTAAATTATAAAATATCCGTTATAATTTGTTGTTGTTATGTTCAAATAAAATTCAACTTACGTACAAGCAGGTTTCGAAAGAAACCATTTTATCTTATATTGGCCAGAGACATTTTTGTATTTTAATTGTAAATTATTTTGCAGAAAGCGGCACATTGAAAGGGTTCCGAATGTCGGCAAGAATGAAAAATCGCAGCCAGAAATTGTAAACAGGGACGCTACAAAAATGCCCGAGAATGTCGAGTGTAAAGCAAAATATTATATTTAAGCAATGAATTTTTCATAAAAATAATTTGTTTCTATTATTTTGCTTCTCTGTTGCTTTAGTTTTTTTAAAAAGTAGCCTGTATGCGTAATAACTCGTTTATCGCCCATTATGAACTCGCTACGAGGGGGAGGAGAACGAATGATTACAGTAGATCCAAATGGGTGAGATGAAAAAAAATCTTGCGAGGGTGAAAACTGTTTTTCTCTGTCAAGTATAGCAAAATAAGGAAAATTTCAGTTGAAAGGATTGGCAAATTTGCACCTGGCTTATTGTTAGTTAGAACTGAGCATTTTGTTGTTACCAGTTACGATCTACTCTAACCAATTTAGTCTTTTCTGCTTCCCACTCGTACAATGTACTCAGTACGATAGTTCGTTCTGACGTGTGATTTTTTAAATCAACAATCAGAGTCTTGCGTATCGTTTGTAAAATAGAACAAACCAGGAGCCTTAGCTGACGTAGCTCCGAGTAGCTCTGACTTTTATAACATCGTATATCTCTCTGTCAGAGCTGCGAAACCTTCCATTGCTCCACTAATAGGGGTCAATTTCATATGTTCTGAAGCACGAATCCTGCATACCAGCCTCTATTATTCAAACATCAACAGAAAGTTCATGCCCAATATGCCCTTTTTGTAAAACAGGCACAGTTTTTAGTGAGCTGTATATCTTTTATTTGTTCATAAAAGTGCAGAAAAGTTAGCTTCCGCATCCACCTGTCAAATGTTTGTTTACATTCTGGCCTTTAAATATAACGTGACCAAAGTCAAGGGACCGAAAATTTAAATAAAGGGGTTATAGTTTATTTGTAAAATATATATTAAATAGTTGATGCAGAATCACGTATAAATTTATTTTTTACACCCACAATATTTGACTTTTTATGTTTACGTTCTTTTTGAAATATCAATTTTAAAGTTTTTTTGGTGAATAATTGCAAAAATTATTGTTACTATTTCACGTAATAAAGTATGTTCCCTGTTTACAAACACATGTCAATTATTGCGGGAGATTTGGGGTTATTTCCGTTTTATTTTCCTTTAAAGAAAGCGTAATACAGAAGTTGTATATGATTACCGTTGTACTTTGAGGGCCTTTAGCAAATGCCAATAAAAACTTATGTGTCGTTGAATCTCGCACAAAGTAGCCACAGGGGTGCCTCAAAGCGAGCGCAGTTGACTTGCTTATCGTTATATAGCGAGGCTTTGAAGCGATGCCTGGAAACTTTTTAGCGCACCGCTTCTTGGAGCTATAGCTGACGTCTTGTGTGTGTTTCGAATAAATTCTACAATAAGGTAATTCATACTTCCGGTTCTTTTCGATGGTGGTGTTGTTTCGACTGCATTGTGGGTTAAATTAAGCGAAAAGGCGGATTCATACTTAGACCTTTGCCGAATAATTTTTTACGTTTCGACCGAATTCGGTTGGGATCAAGTATAAAGAAATGATAGAAAAAAAAAAAAACTGCAAAAATCGACAGAGACATATTCACAAGCTGGCTATTAAAGGGGATGGGTAATATGTAAAATACTTTATAAAAGATCATATGATGGTTCTCAAATACAAAAGTGTGTATATTGAAAAAAAAATTAGTGTAGCAAGCGATAGTGATTTCGAATAAAACATGCCGTCGATTTTACTCAGCTTTATTGTATTGACCCAGTAAAGGCAGGTAAAACTGCAATAACAAAATTAATGATTAAACAATTTAAATAATAATAAATGATTATAGGAATTAGGGCGGAAAACAGCGGGGCAGGATATTAACTTTTGTCTAATATCTCCTTTAAATGTTCCTAGACACTGTATACACCCTATAAAAAATTCAAAGCATAAGTCCGTGAAAATAAGCACTAAATTTTGTATCAAAAATTCAAGATATTAACACAAATACCAGTCTATTGACGCGAATGACCATTATTTTCTGAAAGTACTCATCAACCACGTCGCGTAGAGGTACCACATGACTTTTCAAGTCACGTGACCTTAGTCATATGACTAGGTCATGTGACTAGGTCATGATCACGTGACTTTTAAATAAGTTAGTCATGACTGCACTTTTAACACCAATATACACAACTAAATCGACAGCATGGTTAAAACCTTTCCAAATACCATTCAAACGGCCTTAAAGCCCCTTCACATTACGAAAGTCCATCCTGTCGAAGTCGACCCTCATAAGGTTATGTGCAACATTATAGGAAGCACCAACAACTGGCTTTGGGCTGACATGTGATCCTCGTCGAAGAGCCCAGCCAAAAATATTAGAAGTTCTTCCTTCAAGTTTCAGTTAAAGAACTAGAAAATAGAAAAAATCGGTATTTTTGCCTCAGAATATCCAATAAAATAGCCATTAACGCGTGGGTTATATTTGGCCATAATATCAAATAACCATCATTCACTTAACGTTTGGCCATGACATCAAAACTTAACAATTAGAATTTCAAGAGTATTAGTATGACCCAAAAAAATTTACAGTCGAAACAACAACTCTATCGGAAAGATCCGAAGCCATGTGATCTTTTGAAAACAATTTTATATATTGGCAGCTCCTTAAATACCCAACTTGCAAATATGTTTCTGGCAAAATATAATTTTGCTTATTTTTGCCAGTTTTTTTCTATAATGTTTTAAACCTTAATCCCAACCGAATTCGATCGAAACGCAAAAACTTTTTGGCCTATTTATCGCCTGCAACCTTTTACCAGCAGTCGGTATATCTTAAAAGTATAATTGTGGTCCTCCTAGTTGCAATCATTGGATCTCGTAGTATTCTAAAATGTGAATTTTATGTTTTCTTGCCTTGCGTTAATTCACGTTACTTTTATGGAGGGAATTATGGGCACAGTAACTTCTCGGGGCAAAATTGTACATCCCATGTCTAAACCGCAACGCTATCTACAAGTAACTAGGGTTGAAAAGTTTCTTTCCAGGTGGGGATACCCCTTTTTTATACGGAAGAAATACTTTCTTCCCTCCATTTACGGAAGAAGTGGAAGAAACTCGAAGCAATAATTAGTGGAATATCTTTCCTGCGTGAAGTGTTAAAAAGATTTACACTTTAAGAATGAAATTTCCCAAAGCTGAGGCTTAAATGTCGCCTTTTTAGTGCCTGTTTTCCACCAGGGTTGGTATTTTCACCGGATAAACCTTTTTTCCTGGGCAGTAAAACAAAATAGAGAAAAAAAATATTACAAAATAGGAAATAGGGACAGAAATGGAAATATACACACACAAAATCAGTTATTGATTAACAGGTTGATAAAAAAAGTGATATTTAAGCGATTGTTTTACCAATGAAAACCACTAATCGTGAGACTTGAGTGGACGCCAAGATATCGGCCCATTGCTCGAATTGCGTCCAGACCATTCACAGCTTATGAAGTATAATTTTAATATTTAAACACTCATATAAAAAATGCAAACTGCAGTGATGCCTTAAGCTGAAAAATTCAGAAAAGGTGACCAATAAATAAATACTTTCTCTTTCATGTCCTTGGAAGAGAGCTAAAAAACTAAAAGAATTTGACGTATGCTTTGAGTAATCACAATATATCATTATTTTTCATGTTGCTGTTCCCCTTGCTAGGCACAAACGCAGGCGTACATTGCATGGGTAAACGTGCAATTAAAGAAGAAAGCGGACACGCGTCTAGTTGAGGATTTGTCCACGGACATGCATGATGGGGTGGCGCTCATCCATCTTATACACATAGTTGGTCAGTTGCTCTTGTGGAATATGAAGAACTTCTCTGTCCAACTAGAATTTGGGAAGGTGGGAAGTGGGAAGGTTAATTATAGTGTAGCGGAATGTTGACATTATAATGTAGCAAACATTATTTAAAATTTACCTGAGTATTGGCATTATATTGCTTGTTGAACTCGTGTGTGCGATAATAATATTTTTAGAAAAAATGTGACAGATGACGCTTAATCAATTCAGTGCTTCATTTAGCGCCACTAACACTGGCGTAGGTAAAAAAAAGGCGAGTGACGTGTATCTCGCATCATTGGTCTATCCCGAATGGTTAGTAATTGCTTTTGGCCGTTTTGTAGCGGGCGAAGAGTTGTCAGATGTGCACATGACACCGGCGACACGTGACGAAATGCTGCACAACGTCACACGTGTCATCGAGTTCATGCGCGGGCGTGACATTCGCATGCATCACACTTCTTCGGCAGGTACATGTGCACTTACATGGTGACATCTCTACTACAGCAGGAGATTTAGAAGTATTCATTACTTTTGTCCAAGTATGCGGGGTTAAAAGTTCAAATTAAGAATTCAGGTGTAATTTAGCACTTTGGTTTTGATACGTTACGCGTAAAAAATGTGTGAGAAAATTGTTATCGCAAATAGAGAGTTTGTGTTACCGTTAATTGTGTGATTTTCCTTCAAGTGATCCACAAACAAAACTAAAATGGGTGCGTTGATGGGTGTTACTTTTTGCAGATATCGTGGATGGTAATGTGAAAGCAATCATGCGGCTCATCTTGGCGCTGGCGGCGCATTTTAAGCCCAATAGCGTAAAGCAATCGGCGCAAGCTGCGCGTGCGCAGACATTTGCCGGCCTAGCACAGGTGTGCCAAGACTCATTCTGTAGATTAGATGATGTTTAAGGTGTTGTTATTTGTGGTCCGCTTTTATTAAGCCTCACGGTCTTGTCAGTTTTGCGAGCGGTCATTAACAATAAAAAAATAAGAAACGCAGATTCCAAGTTCACTTCTTCTTTAACCCGAAAGCTTTTACTGTGATGTTTTTCCCGAAAGGGAAAAAACTAAACAACATTTCAAACAAAGAATACTAATTTGCTGAATTGCCGGACGCTCTATGCAGAGTTTCATTTCAGGGTGCCGCGGCAACATTAGCCGACGCAAGGAAAGACGCCAATAGAACAAGTCAGCGGCCGCGCAGGCCCAAACATCTGGCGCAAGACAGGTAAATAGATAAGCCCCCTTTTGTGTCACATATGACGTGCGCTAGCAACACATGTTTTCGTTATGCCACCGTTTTGTCTTCAGCGGTAACTGCTGCTCCATTTTTTCGTCCGTCGCAAATGCGTTTTAATTGTTGAAGATATATACTGATAAATCTCCCTGTAAGTGAATAATAAATAAATAAATAAATGGATGTTGTTCAAGTTTACCTTATCTTACTGTCTTTTGGAATGACTAAACTTCTCAACGAATTTTCTTGCTCATGTTTTGAGAAAAAAAAAACAACACCCGCTTCCATCTAATTTAAAATTCTAATGCAGTCCTCCCTGCTAAAACATGGTATTTGGGGGCTACAACGAACTGCTGAGGTGCTCTGTATTTAAGGGGCGAAGTCTCTGACAGTAACTCAGACCATACCCACATCAGTGCGACAAGCCAGGGCTCTTTCCCGCCCTCGTTACACCAGCGCGGGGTGCTTGACGGGGCGTCGTCAGTGGCCACCAGTCCGCCGCACAGCTCACTCACCAGCCCCTGCACCAGCATCCTCGGCTCGCCCCACCAGCGGCCCAGGCACGCCCAGAAAATATCGCCCAGTGCATTGCCCAAAAGCAAGTCTGTCGACTTCCGGCAACAAGGTTTGTTAAATGCCATCCAGAAAAGAATGATGTAATCGCAAAACCACATTACCAAGTTATTCAACATGTGAGTTTGACGCCAAATTAAATTTATCGATAATTCTAATATCAAGTTTTCTTATGTCTTACAATTTAGTGCACAATACTTCAGCTGTTTTGAAGTGACCTTGATGCGTGAAAAACAGTATAATTGGTCTCATGGTAGAAGAGCAAGTAGAAGGCTGAGTTTCATGCGTTTTGTCGCACAGGTGAGGACGCGGAAACCAGGCAAGTTGCCGAAGAGTTTGCTCGGGAGCTGATAGAGGAGTATGCAGATCTACAGAGTGACATGAAGCACACCAAATCTGCGCTGCTCATGCTACAGGATCTCGTGAGCACCAAACACCCCCTGCCCTTTCTAAACCGAAGGCTGCTCGTATAATAACATAATGGCAATAAGCCGTATTATTGGTATTTTGGTGCTTTATAGGAATATTCTTCCGGCTGTCATGGAGCCGTCTTGTTTAGACCAATCAATTAGATGGTCATTGGATCTCGGCTTTTAATTCAACGTAAGCTTTGGCCATTTGAAATCCATCAGTGTTTCAGTTATGCAGTTTTTGGCTAGGTTATCAACCAAGTTTTTTTGTAGCTACTGAGCGGTCGCATCGCGGACGGCGCGGAATCGGTAGAGGGGTGCCCGGCGGAGGGCGGCACCCAGGGCGAGGAGATGGTCGTGCTGAGAAGCAAGCTGCAGTATTCCGACGAGATGTCGCAGCAGCTGAAAGAACAGCTGTCTCAACTGCGCCAGGAATCCATGCAGCTGCAAGGTGTTAAGGTTAGAATGCCTTTTATATATGAAAGGCGTGCAAAAATGAAAATGTCATTGGATATTATCCATATTTTATCCTTAGCGGCATTGAGATTTTGTCCCCCCCCCCCAAAAAAAAAAAAAACAAAACAAAAAAAAAAAAAACAGTTAAAACATGATAAAAATGGGAAGTTTGATGCTTAATATGTTGTTAAATGCATGTATGATTTCTTTAAATCCGCGTAGGCTGGCTTACAGCAGCGATTGTCGGAACAGGAACACTCATTTCTAGTCATGAAGGCGGAGCTGCTTCGCGCCGGCTTTGCACAACAGGCACTTGAGACTGCCAAGGTAAGCTAATGTCGTTCTGGAAAAAGGAAAGCCTATCGACTTCAGACTTTGTATGGGTATTCCCTTCGTCTGTCGAACGGTTTTGTCGACTTTTGATGCATGTGGGGAAATTAAGGAAACGTGTGACACCATTACGTACAAATCTTGTGTGTCAGATTTCTCAGTCGCTGAACATCGGAGAGCGTTCAAACGTGGTGGGCTTGTTGCTTGGTAGGTCCAAATTTTGTCGCGAGTAGAACGAACGAGTGCGGCGTACGGCGTTACGTAAATATGTATATATTTAACAAGATTTTATGTGAAATATATCTCGATAACTGAAAGTTGTATCGACTTTAAAAAGTTGTATGGGTAATCAGACGGCTCTATCTATGGGGCAGTCAGACGGCTCTATCAACTTTTGACAGAGTCTGGCAAAATTAAGGAAGGCCTATGACGTCATTGGGCACAAATCTTTTGAGCCCAGTTTCTCAGCCGTTTGACACCGGAGAAAGTTCAGACTTAGCGGGATTATTGCTTGGTAGGTTCGAAAGATTGTCAAATTTTGTCTGTAGTAAAACGAATGAATACAGCATATGGCATCATTGCGTATATGGTATATTGCGATATGTGCGAAAAATCTCCATAACGGAAAGTAGTGTCGATTTGCAACTTTGTGTGCGCATTCCTTAGGTCAGTCGGAGGGCTCTGCCAATGAAGTTCCGTGATGGAGACAATTGTTACTTCACTTTTTTTTTTTCAGGCTGACTTGGAGAAAAAGATGGAAGAAAAAGACAGTCTGGTGTTAGATTTAAAAGTATGTGTTTTGTTCCAAATTTTAATAAGCTTACGAAACAACGCAAGGAGGCCTAGAAAAACACTTAGGCTGAAGTGTTTGTGGCACGCCTAACGAACGCGAAATTATAAGGCATAACTGGAAATACAAAAATCTTTTGTGCGTTAATAACCGTGAACCGTTAATAATAAGCACCATAATAACGATGATATTATGTGGAGGAGAAAAAATATTTCTGTGTGTTAAAAGTATAAATAAAGCAATGGAAAAAATAAAAGCAAAACATGTGAAAAAATTACTGTGTTCTTCCGTACGGACATGTTCGCATAAAAAAAAACATGCTCGCAGAAACGAAAAACTATCAGGTATGTTAGTGGAATGAAACAATTGGTGTTTGGATGCAAGGATTAAAATAAGAAAAACTGCAGAACAATTAATTTTTGTCGTGAATGTCTCTCAGTGTATCCGGAGTTCGTTTTTACCTAGAATAAGTGTCAGTGGTACTTCAGTTGTAATGTCTGTTGACGTTTGTGTGATTTTAGAGAGAGTTAGCGAAGAGGGAGAGAGAAATAGACGAGCTCACAGTAAGTCGCAACCGTTGATTTTATTGAGCTAGAATACAGGACACCAGTTTAGAAGGTTAATACACACGACAGAGTAATGGAAAATGTCAAAATCAGATCGCAAATAGTACTTTGCCAATTTTAAATTAGAAAAATATTGAAGCAGTTTCATGAATTATTGAAATTTTGTTGTTTTGTTTACTCTGAAAACAGTGCTCGAGTAGAAAGAGATATGCCAAGAAATGGAATGTAAATAAATCAATAAATAGATAAAGATAATCAAACAAATAAGTGTGATAACTGTTGGTGCAAATATTTTGTAGGCGAATTTTACCGTGGAGCAGCAGCAACGTGACGCGACAACCCGCGCCTTGCGCGCGCAGATTACGGAGCTACACGGCAAGCTGCAGCGCGTGGGCGAGACGGAGGCCGCGCTGTCCGCGCGCGTCGCCTCGCAGGACCGAAAGATGGCGCGACTTGAAGGCAAGATCATGGCCACGTCGTACGACAGCGGTAGTACGAGGCACTCCTCTTGTAGATCCACCCACGTGAGTGTCCCTTACTCATACGGCTCGCGACATCTCCTTGTTGACATGTTAGATAGGAAGTACGCCATAACTGTAAATATTTAGGATTAGGATAAGTGTTGGTCTGGTCAAGATCAGCTTTAAATAGACGTTTGAAGTTTATAAGCTAAGTAGAGGCAGAGACGAATGTGGTTATGAAAATGGGTGGATTCCCTGAAATAAACCAGTACCACTTAGACCGTGAGAGAGTGAAGGCTAACCTCATCTTTGTAAATGAATATTATAAATAAATGTGAAGGAGAGTCTCAGTGAAAGTGTATGTTTAGTTTTTCACTATGCAGACGAGTCTCTACACATTGCATCAGTGAGACTACGGAGGGAAGGCCAAAATTGATCTAGCGATATAATCTGTGTTTTCGTTTTTTTTTTTTTTTTTTTTTTTTTTTTTCGAAAAAATGCGGCGTTGCCATGAAACCACTGACAGAAGTAACGGTGTGTCAGATGATGTTATCGGGCCAGTTTTACTTTCAGAGCGCGAGTAGCGAAGAGATGCAGATGGTGCGCGATTCCCTGCACAGCCTACGCCGCCAGTTCCACGGCAGCCAATCACAGCACGAGGCGATCGATACCCTGGAGAGCAGCATCGCCGCGCTCATGGACCGTCTGCATGGCTCCGACAGCTCGCCGGCGTCTGATTGCCAGACGGCTGGTCACTCGGTTAATTCCGTGCCGCACTCGGCTTCCGCTTCCCCGAGCCTTCCCCAAGGTACACGGCGATGCCTCAGCCTTCCGTTTAAAATAAATTGAAGGATTTTATATATATTATTGTATAAATTTTCTTCTTGAATTGTTGTGCTTCGAATTGGCTGTGGATAACAGATCATAGATGCGGTAATGCGTGTAGTGACATTTAGTTTGGATGTTTGTTGCAGGGTTTTCCAGGCTTGAAGCTCCAGCCGATGGGAACCATTCCACCAAGATACTCTACTTTACAGACAGAACTGTGACGCCCTTCATGTGTACCTTCCCGAAAAGGTAACCCCCCCCCCTCCTCAACGTGCTTGTGTTCCCTTCGTTCTACTCATCGTATTACTTGATATGGAAATTATACTAGCATTACAATGTTATCTTTGCTGGACAAAAGCATAATAATCATTTGCTGGCCCCAAGTGGCACAAACGCCGAGGCTTGTTTTCCTGAGCTCGTGAGCGCTTGTCATTCTCTTCAGCGCTATGCATATCTCCCTGTGATTGCTTCTGTAGTAGCGATTGTGTTATGTATTGTACCTAAAAGTTTATCATTTTACAAAGTTTGCGTCCATGAATTGTGTCTTTCGTAGTTTTTGGGTTCAAACTTTCTCCACTTCGTCAATATTTATACTGACAACAGCAAAAATACTAGGTTATAGTAATATTTGGTAGCGACAGTTGAAGTGCGAAACACGCACAGCACACACAAAATAAAAACAAGGGTACATGGCACAACTTGTTAGAAATATAGCCTTCTAATGTATGTTATTTTCAGACTTGGTGAAATTTCCCTGCGCGATGTGAAGAGCATTGTGGATCGGCAGGGAAACCACCGTTACCACTTCAAGGCCATGGATCCCGAATTTGGAACAGTGAAGGAAGAAGTATTGCACGACGATGACATTGTGCCCGGCTGGGAGGGTAAAATCGTCGCCTGGGTGGAAGAGGACCATGGCTGAGTTTTGACCACTCCGTCTTCCTCCTCTCTTTACTGAAAAGACATTAATTTATTCCATCCGCGTTACGATGCTCGTATTACTTCCAAACTAGGTCATATTTTTTCTGTGATGTTGCTATCGATGTACAAGAAAGCTTGACTTGATGTATACGCCAATTGAAATTACAATAGTGAATTTCTCAATCTAAGTCTTGACCTGGTTTCCCAGTTATGACTGAGAAAACCATGTCTAGACCCAGGTTAACAAATTCACTCTGAATGTTTACATGAAATGTTACTGCTATCGATAAGGTGTTTTTTTGCTTCTTGCTATGTAACGTGCTAAGATGTTGACTCCATAGTTTAACACAAAAGGAATAGTGCTTGTGTGTGAGTGTGCTTGTAATTTAAGATCGGTTAGAGAATATGCCGCGCCAGCTTCAATGTGCCTAGGTAAATAATTGTTCATTTAATTTGTATATGCTTTATTTATGAGAGCAAATAAAAGGGGATGCCTGTGTAGAGATAAACACGGCATGTCCCAACACCAGAACAGTGTTTTACTTACACGAGTGTGTTAGATTAGAATTAGTCTGAGACATTTAACAAGGGGGGCGGGGCTGGAAAAAAAGACTGAGCGGCGGACTGTCTGTTTTTCTGTCCGTGGACGTTTATTTTGAAGTCTGAACTGTGTTAACTGGCCCAGTACATTCACTTCGCTTAGGTACTTGGAGCGAAGGCCAGTCCCTTGCTTAGCACAAGGGCCATTTTGAAAGCAGCACTTTGGGATTGCCAGAGCAGTGCTGTACGAAACCGCCACTCTGATAATGTTAAAGATAATGTTGGTTTCATATATATTTTTTAACCAGTACGGAAGTCATGCCGCCTGAATAAGACTTCACATCAAATAGATTAAATAGTGTACCAAAAAAAACATAAAATAACGACATGAAGTAGTGACCAGACGTGCATCCATATCATCGATTACTGATCGAGCATGAGCAGACGGAATTTAGGTACCAACGAAGTTATCCAGACACAGCAAGGCGATTGAATTGGCAGAGAATTAATCCAAGAATAATAAAATAATTGTCAACTTTATCATATTTTTATTATTATGATTAGAAACACAAAAAACTATAACAAAAATAATAAATTAAGGCAGCTTTTATGGCATCACAGATTCCTAGCGTAATATGTTATAAAACTTATTAAACTTCACTATCTCGACGTCCGGTTCCATGCGCAACTAAAGCATAATCATTAACGGGATTGGGACAATACGGTCCAATGCCAATTTGGTCAAAAACTGGCGACAACTCGAAAAAGTGACGATTCGACCTGAGTGGCCATTATTATTTTGTTCCGAGAATTTATCACAAATGAAAATGTGGCCGAACTGATATGGTATGTCGAATCATCCCAAGTCCGAATTGCACTGATTATATGCCGGACTGGTTTCAGGCCAAATGTTTTCGGAAACCAGCCGCCAGTGCTGTAGAGGGTTTCAATTAATATTTTTAGCAGTCAACTTAGATGCAGGAAAAAACTTAAGTATCCATGGAGACCTTGTTTTAAACCCCGTACTTAGTATTTTGTGTGTGAAAATTTGACGCAGTAACATATTTTCGATGCGGTATATATGGAATATTTATTAGAAGCGAAACTCTGAATCTAACTACGTCCTCAGTACAAACCAAGATAAAAATAGTAAGCTATAAAAGACACATTTTATTAACTATAGACCTTCAGCTACAATCTATCACGCCTACAAACAATTTTAAATCACAATGCCATACCACAGGTTCACGTACATAAAACTGAACGTGGCCTTTAGCACAAGAATTGAGGGCAATAGCATGATTCACAAGACGTGAAGTCTTTCCACTTGGCTATGATCGCGTGAGTACACTGCTCGCCCTGAAGACTTCAAGTTCCCAAAGTGAGTCACTTCATCTTTTGTCTTTGATTTTGTTTAAGGCATCTTATCCCCCCTCCCAACCTTCCACCCCACCACCATCCATATCTTGGCACATCAGCGTTTTATTAGCGATGAGCGTGTGTCCACGACTCTTTTGAAGTCTCGCTCACAATCCCAGGATCAAGGGTTCGCCGAGAGAACCATGGATGCCACGCGGCTAGAACCACGAGTCCCCCCCCCCCATCAGGTAGATCACGGGTATGAGCCTGACGTACTAGTGCCAGTCGCACCCCCTGCCCCAACATCACGATGTCTGTTAGTGAATCACGGTATCTATGGCTTTGAGCTGACGTATTTTACCCCGTCACCCCCATCACGATGCATGTGAGAGAATCATGGCGTTTATGACCTTGACCTGGCGTTCCAGGGCCAGTCGTCCCCTCCTCCAGTAACGATGTCTGTGAGAGATGTTTGAGATGAAGTTCGGGAACCAGCAACTCCCCCACCCCAACTCGATACCTGTGAGCGGATTACGGACGTCTATGACCTTATTCTGACATATGATGACCTGTTCCCTCTTCAAAGTATCAGGGGTCTGTGAAAGGATCACGGCTTCTGTGGCCTCGAGTTGACGCATGAGGGCCAGTCGACTGCCCACCCCTACCCCTCCCCCTCTATCATGACGCCTGTGAGCGTCTATGGCCGTGAGATGAAGTATGATGAACACCCCCTCCTCCCCACTATCATGAGGCCTGTGAATGGATCACTTCGTTTATGGCCTTGAGCAGACGTATGAGGGCCAGGCGTCTGCCTGCCCCTACCCCCCCCCCACCCTATCATGACGCCTGTGAGCGGATCGATGACCTTGAGCTGACGTATGAGGACCACCCCCCCCCCCCCCTATCACGAGGCCTGTGAGCGGATCACGGCGTCTATAGCCTTGAGCTGACGTATGAGGGCCACCCCCCTCCCTTCCCCCCCCCCACCCGCTATCACGAGGCCTGTGAGCGGATCATGGCGTCTATAGCCTTGAGCTGACGTATGAGGGCCAGTCGTCTGCGGCGGAGATCCTGCAGTAGCTCGTCCTCTGCGTACTCCTCGCTGTCGGACAGCAGTGCCCATTCAACATCTTCCTCTTCTGAAACAATTGTGGGAATGATCATTTCAACCAGCCAACGTGACAGATCTCATCATCACAGAAAGCTATAATATAGCTAATCGCCGAATGCTGTGCCATTTTCACATTAATTAAACAATAATTAATACCAGGAATTAATTTTCGACTCAAGAATTAATGTCTGCTGTCTGTTATTATTTTTGATATCTCTAAATGTATTTTTCCATCTCAAATTTATTTTCGAAATCTCTGAATATAGTTTTGAACTTTTTGAAAAATAATTGTTGATAAATGCTATCAGTAAATGCTATACATATCAATAAATATTTATTGCTGTCGTACCAAAAATAATTAAAAAATGCAGATCTTGATAGCAAAAATGAAATATTTCAACGTAAAATCTCAATAATTTAGTTTACTTTTTACTGATATCATGAATTTATTTCAGATATAAGTTTTTCAGAAGCAGACTGTTTTATTTATATTTTGAAATCTGCAAATAACTTTTTGATATCAAACTATCTATTCTTGATATCAAAATTTCAGAAGCAACCGCCTGTGAATGAAATATTGACTTGCCCCTGCCTTTCATTTCGTCTTGCACTACACACAATTGAAGCATTTCTTGAGCTCAAAAAACTGAGTTGCTATTATTGATATCAATAACTGAACTATATCTTAAAAATTTTATTGGTGATTTGTTGAATTTTATTGAAACATAGGGAGCTTAAGATTTTTAAGTTTGTATAATTGATTTTTTTATCTCAAAATTTTTTCACACCTAACATAGAATCATTCCTGGGAAAACATAAATTAATGAGGTTTATATTGATTTATTAATATCTTTAATTATATTTTGATATAAAATGACATAAATGTTAACAAGTTTGTCCAAGGACAAAGTCCCAGCTTACGAAAAGCAATAAGACCCAATTCCAGCGTGCATGAGTAAGGGAATTTTCCTGAAAAATTGGGCTTCAAAAGATGAGACGGCAAAGAGCTAGCCCAATAATTAATTTAGCACCGGACCAGAACATAGACCGATAAATGCATACAAAGATTTCTTTCCCAGAAAAATGGGAAACAGATTTTTTGTATCTCTGGTAGACTGGATAGTCTGCCATAGATACCTTCAAACAACACTCGCATTTCGGACCAGTGCGCATATTTATGTAACTTGCCTTGATGCGCGGTTCTTATTCAGACAAGTGCGCATGTTTATTTAATTTTGCGTAGATGCGCGGCTCCCATTTTGGAACAGTGCACATGTTTATTTAACTTGCGTTGATGTGCGGTCCGCATTTCTGACGAGCGCCCATGTTTTTTTTTTACCTTTTGTGAATGTGCGGTTCTTATTTCGGATCAGTGCGCATGTTTATTTACCTTGTGTTGATGTGCGGTTCTTATTTCGGATCAGTGCGCATGTTTATTTACCTTGCGTCGATGCGCGATTCTTATTCCAGACTAACACGCATGTTAATTGTACTTGCGTTGATGAGCGGTACTTATTTTGGACAAGTGCACAAGTTTCCATAGGATGCCTTGATGCGCGGTTCGCATTTCGGGCCAGTTTGCATGTTTATTTTACTTGCGTTGATGCACGGTGCTTATTTTGGACGTGTGCCTATGTTTATTTAACTTGCGTTGGTGAGCAGTTCGAATTTCGGATCATTAGGCATGTTTATTTAACTTGCGTTAATGCGCGGTTCGAATTTCGGACCAGTGCGTATGTTTATGTAACTTGCGTCGATACGCAGTGCTTATTTTGGACCACTGCAAATGTTTATTTAACTTGCGTTGGAGCGTAGTTCGCATTTCGAACCACTGCGCATGTTTATTTAACTTGCGTTGATGCGCGGTTCGAATTTCGGAGAAGTGCGCATGTTTTTTTAACTTGCGTTGATGCGCGGTGCTTATTTTAGACCAGTGCAAATGTTTATTTAACTTACGTTGGCGCGTTGTTCGCATTTCGAACCACTGCGTATGTTTATTTAACGTGCGTCGATGCGCGGTTCCTATTTCAGGCCAATGCGCATATTTCTTAAACTTGAGTGGATGCGCGGTTCTTATTCTGGACCAGTGCGCATGTTTATTTAAGTTGCGTTGATGCGCAGTTCTTATTTTGAATAGTGCGCATGTTATTTAAGTTGCGTTAATGGGCAGTTCGCATTTCGAAATAGTGCGCATGTTTATTTAACTTGCGTTGATGCAAGGTGCTTATTTTGGTCCAGTGTGCTTGCTTATTTAGCTTGTGTTGCTGTGCGGTTCGCATTTCCGACCAGCGCACATGTTTTTTTTTTTTTAACTTGTGTTGATGTGTGGTTCGCATTTTGGACCATTGCACATATTTATTTAACTTGTGTTGATGATCGGTACTTATTTTGGACAGGTGCAAATGTTTATTTAACTTACGCTTATGTGCGGTTCGCAATTCGGACCAGTGTGCATGTTTATTTAATTTGCGTTGATATCCGGTTCGCATTTCGGACCAGTATACCTGTTTCTTTAGGTTGCGTTGATGCGCAGTTCGCATTTTGGGACAAGTGAGCAGGTTCATTTAACTTGCGTTGACGAGCGATTTGCGTTTCGGACCAGAACGCATGTTTATTTAAGTCCCGTCGATGCCCGACTCTTATGTCTATTCAACTTGCGTCGATTCATGGTTCTTTCTTTGGACCACTGCGCATGTTTATTTAACTTGCGTTGATGTGCGGTTCTCATTTCAGACCACTGCACATGTCTATTCAACTTGCGTCGATGCGTGGTTCTTTTTTTCGGACAAGTGCGCATGTTTGTTTAACTTGCGTTGGTGTGCGGTGCTTATTTTGGACCGGATCGCATGTTTATTTCACTTCCGTGGATGCGCGGTTCGCATTTCAGGCCATTGCCCATGTTTATTTAACTTGTGTTGATGCGTGGTTCTCATTTCAGACCAGTGCGCATATTTATTTAACTTGCGTTGATGCGCGGTTCGCATTTCGGACCACTGCGCATGTTTATTTAATTTTCCTCGATGCGCGGTTCGCATTTCGGACCAGTGCGCATGTTTCTTTAGGCTGCGTTGATGCGTGGTTCGCATTTCAGACCACTGCGCATGTCTTTCTTACGTCGAAGCGTAGTTCTTTTTTTCGGACCAGTGCGCATGTTTATTTAACCTGCGTTGATGCGCGGTGCTTATTTTGGACCAGTTCGCATCTTTATTTATCTTCCGTCGATGCGCAGTTCACATTTCGGACCAATGCGCATGTTTATTTAACTTGTATCGATGCGGAGTACTTAATTTGGACTACTGCGAATGTCTATTTAGCTTGCGTCGATGTGCAGTTGTTAAATCTGACTACTGCGCAAGTTCATTTAACTTGCGTTTATGCGCTGTAGGAGGAGATTCATTTAATTTTTTTTTTTTTAAATTCCGAAAAAAATTCAAAAGTTTTCCAATTCACTCAAAAAGCACAAGCCGTATGCATGACCCCCTAGAGACGGCTCATATCGAAAATAAATGAAATCTGATAAAAACTGTAGGAGGAAATGCATTTTGAATTTTTTTCTTCAAAAATTCTCTCATCGACTTAAAAAGACAGGCCATATTCACGACACCCTAAGCATGCCTCAGGAACAAAATAAATATGTTTGATCAAAACTGCAGGAGAAAATGCATTTTGAGGTATTTTCATCAAAAATTCCCCCCGAAATCAAAAATTCCCAAGTCGAGTCAAATAGCACAAGCCGTATGCGAGACCTACCTAAGGATGCCTCATAGCAAAAAAAATAAATGAAATCGGATAAAAACTGTAGGAGGAAATGCACTTTGAAGTTTTTCTTCAAAAATTCCCAAAAAATACAGAAATTTTCGGATCGACTAAAAAGCGCAAGTCGTATTCTCAACCCCTTAGGGATGCCTCAAACCAAAAAACAAAAAAAAAAGAAACAAAAAAAACAAAAAAAAACAAAAAAACAAACAAAAAAAAAAAAAAAAAAAAAAAAAAAAAAACTGTAGGGGGGAATGCATTTTGAAGTTTTTTTCTTCAAAAACTCCCTAAAAATACAAAAATTGCCCGATCGACTAAAAAGCACAAGCCGTATCCACTCACACCAAAAATAAATGACATCGAATCAAAATTGTATGGGTAGATGCATTTTGAATTATTTTCGAAATTTTTGCTTCAAAAATTCCTCAAAAATACAAACTAAAAAAGCACAAGCCGTATGCACGATCCTTTAGGGGTGCCTCATACCAAAAATAAATGACATCGGGTCAAAAATGTAAGACGAGATACATTTTAAAATTTCTTTAAAAATTCGCCAAAAATTCAAAAATCACCCGATCGACTAAAAAAGCACAAGCCGTACGCACGACCGCTTAGGAAATCCTCACACCAAAAATAAATGACATCGAATCAAAACTGTAGGAGTAGATGCATTTTTTTCACAATTTTTGTAAAAAAAATTCCCAAAAATACAAAAATTGTCCGATCGACTAAAAAAGCACAAGCCGTATGCACGACCCTTTAGGGGTGCCTCATACCAAAAATAAATGACATCGAGTCAAAAATGTAGGAGGAGATATATTTTTAATTTTTTTCTTTAAAAATTCGCAAAAAATTCAAAAATCACCCGATCAACTAGAAAAGCACAAGCCGTATGCACGACCCCTTCGGGATGCCTCACACCAAAAATACATGACATCGAATTAAAATTGTAGGAGGACATGCATTTTGAAACAAAGTTTACAGCGAACTAACAACTAACTAACTAACTAACTAACTAACTAACAAACTAACTAACGGACGCCACCCGCAAACCGATAGGAAACCCCAGCTTACGTGTAACGTAAGCTGGGCTAAAAAGCATTCCACAGAATATGAAGGCAACATCCGATAAAGGCAAACGTATTAAAATGCGTTGAATGAAATATGGGGAGACGACATTTAGTACGTCTCTTTTTGCTTCTGCAATTCAAGATCATTTGGCGCCTTCGAGTTTTCGCTTTTTCTTTTCTTGTTTGTTTGTTTGTTTTTTTTTTTTCGCTTGTTGAGCCTGACAACTGACCTCCAATAGGAAATTCCTATCTTGTCTGAAAACGAATCGAAAGATTACAGCGTTAAAAACACCCCCAAAAAAGTGATCATAAAACAAACCCGATGGTTCGGAGCGTGAGTCTTGCTGAGTGAGTTGCTCGCGTCGCGTATGCGCATCCTTCGCAAGCTCTAGTGGGGTGCGCGTTGCCTGAAAGCTGTCTTCAACGCTCAGCGTCAGGGCCGAGTCCGCGAACAGGTGCCCGCCCACCACCTGTCAGTATCACGGATGACGAAATGGCTATCATGAACACGAACTAAACATTTATGGTCTATTTATTCAATACCCATTGGCGTTTCGTTTTAGCATTCGTAATAGAAAAATAAACAAGATGACAATACCGAAAATGATTTACTGCTCCTACCATAAACTGTACTGTATTCCACAAAGTACATGTCGGTGTCGGCATGCAGTAATTTACGTCGTAAATTATAAATCATCCTTTCGTCGTCGTCGTCGTCGTCGTCGGGGTACGCTTTCAGAGCAAAGCTCTATACGTTTCTATACAGAGTCTCCCCACCTAGTACGGTTTTATAAATCATCCTTTGCTCGCTTTAATTTAAATTAGCGGTACAAAGTCAGCTCCAGTATCCGCAATGGGATATCGTCCATTGCGTTAACTTTGCTTCACTTAAGCATGCATGCAACAAAATTGATTCAACGTCAAATAGAGAACATACTCCAAAAGCGGAACATAGTTTTTTGTCCTCTTTCTTAGATTTGTTTTTATACAATTCACCTCTATCTGGGGAACATCTTTTTACAAAGAACATTTGCCCTGGTACCAATGGCGTTTCTTATGCGGCGGTTCTACTGTAGAAGCAAATCTGAACATGGTTACCAGTAAGCTCTAGCTAGACAACATCTACTTACATCTGCTATAGCGGACGAAAAGGAACGGCTTGGACTGTCGGGTGGGCGGCTTCGTGTAGGACCCGGTCCCTCGGTTGCTCGTTTGCGATCACCCACGCATGTTCTTGGACTCCCAGTCTCACTCGGGTTGGAGTGCCTCTGTTGTGTGCCCGCTTCACAAGGCTCAGCATTGCTTCGTTGCTCTTCTGCTGATGGTGTGGATTGCTGCTGGGAATGCAAGAAACTGTAACTCATATTAGCGTCGGTTACGTCGGTGAGGGAATCCACACTGGCCCTGCATGGCCCCCTGACGGCATTGAGGGAATCCACACTGGCCCTACATGGCCCCCTGACGGCATTGAGGGAATCCACACTGGCCCTGCATGGCTCCCTGACGGCATTGAGGGAATCCACACTTTCTTCGCACGGCCTCTCCTTAGCACCGACAGAAGGGGCATCGGCCCCCCGGGGGCCCCTTACGGCTGCTTCCCGGTGAAGCACTTGCCTTGAAGCATTAGCATCACCGGATTTTGCACCCCGGCTGTGCGGCTTCGCCTCGGCTCGCTCTATGTCGAGCCGTTCTTCCCGATGCACACGGCTCGTGCTCTTCCGCTGCCGTGGCAAGTCCTTGCTTCGTCTAGTGCTCGACGATTTGGCGCTTTCCTCGGAATCGCTTCGTACGCGATTTGCTTCGATATCCCTTCGACGCTCTTTACCTTTTCGGACCCGCTCTGGTTTTCTTTGTGTGTGACTCTTGTCTTCATGTTTACCATTGCGAACTCGATCTGATAATTCTATTGTTTCTTCACAATTTTTGTGTGAAGGTTCCGAATCAGTTTGCCTTTGTACAGAGTTTCGATCCGAGAAAACGTTTATAGAGCACCTTTTCTTTTGTTTTTGTCCACTTGGTTTACGTTCGAGATTTTCTTGGGTACCACTGTCATCAGAGTCACGTGGCGAAACAACGTCTTTTTTATTAGCTGTCAGATCATGTGACGTGTTGAACATGTTATCACGGTTATCATTAGCAGTTACATCTGGGGATTGATTTGAATGCCCAGCATTTAGGTGGCTTTTCTCACTATCAGCCCATTTCGTAAGACGCTGATGACTCGCATCATATGCTGTTCGAGCATGTCTGTGGTCAGCAATGTGCCCTTGATGCTTCTGTCTATGATCGGCATGAATATGTTTATGTTGAGCGCTGTGTGAATATGAACGCACATCATCGGCATCGTGCCCTGCATGTGAACAGAGATGATCGGCATCATGTCTTATATGTGGGTGAACATAATCGGCATCATGTGCTGACCGTGGATGTTTGCTGTGGCCGACATGGGTCTGCCGCCGTTTGTGCTGATCGCTGTACGGGCAGGGTATGATGTCACACGACAGGTGCTGGTGCGACGTGACACACGGGCAAGCGGGCTGTAGAGACGCACCGGGCCGGCTCACAGGGCCTCCGGGCACTTCTTCTACCGACGTCTGCACGGCCGTCTCCCGCTGCAACAAGCAACATGGAAATACACTTGAACAGTAACCGGCCGACTCATTGACAAATATAAAAATAGAACAGAACATAGTTCGCTTGTAATGATGTTTACCAACGAAAGTCGTTGAAAGTAACTATTTTTTCTCGCTATCGCTCTTTACTCGTCGAACTCCATATTCTTAACGAGTCCCATAACTGGATTTTACTTTATAAAATTTCGCTTTCCGTTTAAAACCACACCACCAAATGAAGCGATTTCATTTTCTTTCCTTTATAAATTCAGCGTATTGAATACATTTCCGTTACGTGTCCTGGCAGAGTTGTTTACATGTACCTGAGCATGGGAGGGCGCTGCTGTAAAGTTGACGGTGGCACCGGAGACGGCAGGCCGCGCGGGAGGGTGGTCAGCACCGGACAGGGCCTCCTGCACCTTCATGCGGAAAGCCTCCACGCTTAGGCTCGTCTGCTTAATCCTCGGCTACAACCATACCGTTCTACTCGTTATCTGAAGCGTAATCGTGCTCTGCGCTTATGTAAAACAAAACCACAGACCCAGCTAACAATTTTAGAAACAGGACAAGGGCCAACGGTCTGTTATCCCGGACTCAAGTAATAACATATGTTTATTTATTTCGGCACTATGTATCTTATAAGACTGTAACTGCCAGCCGATCGTCTACAATAAAATACAGTACATATCCCACAAATTCCACTTTAAAGCTAATCTTGTGAGCTTTCCTCAACCGATACCAACATGAACCCCACCCCACCCCCTCCCTACGACCACCCTTCCTTCTCTCTATAAACCAGCCACATAAGTGAAGCTGGAATATAGTCGCTGAGACTGCAAGGGACATGAGACATACTAGATGTGCGGCTGTTTTGGACACGGGTTCGCCGCTTGCCGCACGGGCTTTCATTTCGTCCACTTTCCGTCGGCGGCGCCACTGTTCTAAAATGTCCTCCCCTCCTTTCAGCACGTCACACTTCAGCAATTCTGGTGCCACGACAAAACATGTTCAATATACTTATGCACATAGGAAGTAACGTTCTATCTATTATGAACACGGCACCTAAGCATGATGATGAAGTTACCAGTGCTACGCCAGTAAGTGAAGGGTATTTCAGCGCTCAAGCCTTCTACAACTACCAGACATTTTAAACATACTAGCCGCCAAAGAAATTGGCTGATTGAAAATAAATTAGGAAAATCTCATTAATGCTTTAAAAATTAAATGGTGTGTGAAATTCTGAAGAAAAGTATAACAACAGAATCAGCACTTAAAAATCCAAGTATAGCTTTCCATGTCGTAAAATGCAATATTGGTACTGGCTAACCTTCGGTTTTCTTGGTGAAGGCGGGTCTGTAGGCGGGTTCTTGTACTGACGGTGTGACGGTTTGGGAGGAGGACAGGGTGCTTCCCAGGCCCTCCGTGCTCACGGCCCCGACTGCCGACGTCACAGTGCTGTCGCTGAAACAAGGGTCAAGAGGGGGTTAAGGACTGCCGTGTGAGGTCAGTCTCCCCTCTCTCTTGTGACTCTCTCCATTATGCATGCAGAGACTGGTTTCACGAGGGTGGGGTGGGGGGGGGGGGGGTTGCAAGTGGGATGAAGCTGAATGTTATGTCTAAAACAGAGAAAAAATAAACATTTCAAGCAAAACCGAGTGGTCGGACTCCCCCGGTACCCCCCTCCCCCACTTCCCCTGGATGTGGGGGAGCGATTCGGGTTGCCTTTTTACGTCATTGTTCACAAGTCACGACCTTCAATTGCACTTATAATTTGGTAAACTAAAGCTCAAAACAGCAGCGACTAACGGTGTTATGCACATGTGGTTCACCTTTTCTCTAGCAGCCTATCTGCTCTGTCCTGCAGCAGCCATATACTATCATTCAGCCTGGCATCCTCTGGTCCTTTTCCTCGCTTCTCTTTCTCTTTTTCCTTTCTCATAAATTCCTAGAGGACAGTGGAACAAAGAAGGCATTAAGTATGACGTAAGCACTCTCACTGAGTTCATGCTCCCTCAACAGCACAGGAATGTACATAGAAAACATTGCGACGCCCGATTACCGCTCGGTAGACGTCGGGTTTTGGCTGATTATTGAAGTCGAAACGTCTACCTGCCGACGTTCGACAAACGTCAGTTATTCGACAGTTAATCACCGTTGCAAAAAAGTTGCAAAAGGAAATCGAAACAACATTGAAAGAGTTACAGACTCAGGAAGACATTTTTCTAGAATCGCCATCATGAGGTGTCGTGGTCACCAATCCATCAAAGTACCCCACCACGCAGGATGTTATGAAGCCCATTTCCAAGAATATTTTTAAAAGTAGGCGAAAAAATGCGCGTTCAAGAAATTCGTATATTTACGTCCTCGTTTTGATCTATTTTCGGAGCGAAATGACAAGGCTTCCGTTTCCGGTGGGTGATAGCATGAGGTTGTTGTTTGGTTGTGATAACGACGTCTATACAACGTCGATTTTTCGACGTCTATTCAATGTTGCACCAAAGTGACATTACTTCAATGAAAACTAGAATGAGAACCCACTTTGATGCTTTCAATAATTTGTCATTTTATTATTGCAATATTTTTTTTTATTTAATTTTAAATTTTGGGATCCACACGGTGTAAACTTGGAACAAAATTTAATTTAATTTTTACTTTGTTTACTAATTTACTTATTTATTTACTAGTAATTAAGCAGCATAAGCCTAGTAATATGAAGGCGACGGTTAGCTCAGTTGGTTAGAGCGTTGGTCTGATAATCCCACGGCCTCGATTCCACCAGCAGAGGATTGACATTTGCTCCAATTGCCTTAGGTAAGCGAACGCGGTCACCTGCCACGGAAGTCAAAATTAACGACCAATGAGGCTTTCGACCATCTCTCTTTTTTTCTTTTTTCTTTCTTTTTATTATAAAAAAGTTCTTCAGATACATTCTTACATTTAAGGCAGTGCTTGGCTTGGGTTTCCCGCGACCATGGGGCGCTGGGGCGTCCCGGGGCGTCCTGCGTCGCGTCCTGTACTCGTCCTTAGGCGTTGACGTATCGCTCGGCTCAGGAGTCGGGTGCTGCTCGGAGATCCACCAAAAGTCCTTGTCGTTTGGCTCGCGAAGCTTCTCCCTCTCGGCTCGGCTCATCGGAGTGCCGTGTCGAAATCGCTCGATGTACCTACGGAGCAACTTATAGTCAACTATTATCGCCTCTTACTCTGTCAGGTTAAATACTGTTATTCGCAATCTGGGGCAAATCTTTTGGTTAAAAATTGAATTACCCAAATAAAGATGTTCTTCACTGGAAAATAATGCCACAACAGAAACTGAAACACTAAATTGCAATTGCGTTCAATGACCGCACTCGTGTACAGAAGGACGGGACTATAAGGCTGTTCTTGCAATTTTTTTGTTCTTTCTTAAAACCAAAATCAATACTTTCTATTGACTCATAGCATACTTGGCAAGAGTTGATGCAGGATTATCACGCGATGTGGGTGCATTACTTGACCCGGGTTTGTCACGTGGGGTCGGCGTAGTATCTCTCTCAGGTAGCATAGCCTTGTCATTGTAATGTGTGAACGTTTTCGCTTTGTGCATCTCTGGTTTATTTCCTGTCACTCCGTCAGATATAACACTGAAAAAGGACAAAGCTCAACTTAACGACCTAATTTTCCAGGGACCGTACATTCGACAGATTCCACGTTACAACGAAACCACCCAAACATAAACACTAAATATATCCCCGTGCTAGAGTACCAAAAACATCTTTTTTTCGTCAATCATTTCAAGAAAAGGCTATTCGGCCAGCCTGCTATATTTTTCTTCTCAAATATTAGGACCTGACAAAGCCAAAGGTATTTATTCATTTCTCCAAGGTATGTCCCACGCCGTCATTTTTTCTATTTTCCTACTTCACCCAGAGGGTTAGTTATAGCTCCGTTTCCATCCCGCATTCTATTGTTTTTAAGTTTTACTGAGCAGGCGGCCAATGCCCTGCCATTTGCATAACATTTTCATCGTTCGTTTAGATTTGGACAGTGTTAAGGACCAGAGTATATGGAATGCCATTTTTGCATTTATTAGGCAATTACTGACTTCACGAATTAATGTTTGCTGTCTCTAATTACACTTTTTGACATCCCCAAATAAATTTTTGATTAAAAAAATGATATCAATAAATACTTAGAGATGACAAGAAAACACTCATTGATATCAAGGATATTTACTGATATCAAAAAATACTTATTTACTGATGTCAAAAATAATTTAAAGATATATAAAATTGATTTTTTGAGATCAAAACTTCAATTCTTGATAGCAAAAATCAAGTTTTCGATTGCAAAATCTGAATTTTGAGCTCATTTATTTATTTTTACTGATATCAAAAATATTTTTTAAATAACTCTTTTTTTAGAATGAGACTTTTCTTTATAGTTTGCAATCTGCAAATGACTTCTTGGTCTCAAAAATGATTTTTTGATACCAAGATATCTGAGTCTATTCGTTAAATTATATCTAATTATGTAAATTATGTTCTTTAAAAAATGTAAGTTTGTAAAATGATTTTTTTTTCAACAATTTAACCTAAAGTGCAATTATTGAGAGAAAAATATAAATTAATGAAATCTGCATTGCTTTACTGATATCTTTAAGTATATTTTGATATCAAAATTTAGTAATACATGTTAAAAGGGCATTCCATAGAAACGTATTTCTATTAGGCACAATCTGAAAAATCTTGAAAGGTTAAAAAAAATATAGAATTTATTATATCTTGGTTTAACTTGTTGTGTACTCTAGGCATGAAACAGACTCGCTGCATCAAATCGCTAAATCAAATTCCGAACTCAACACATGCCCCGAGCAAGCCCCCCCCCCCTCCCCCCGCTCCTCCTCCCTGCCAAAAATAAAAACCCACATACGGCACATCACAGCTTATAGTTGTCACACTCACACATAAATTAGGGTTTATTGCACTATCTGTGAAAAGGTGGCGGTTTTGAGTTTCAGTATTGCGCCACATCGGCACAAGCCGTTGCTGAAACTGAACTACTCAAAACCAGGATGTATCTCGCCTCTAAGGCTCCTCCTCCAGGGGTCCATCCACCAACTCCGCCTCTCCCAGGCCACGCAGTATGCCTGCCAGCGCGATCTCCTGCTCACACAGGAAGTTGTAGTAGACGACGCGGCACTGCTCCAGGGTGGCGATGCGCATGCGCAGGCTGTAGCGCCAGCTGCGCCGGTTGTCCCGCTGCGCCCGCTGATAGCGCACCTGCAGCGCGCTGATCTGATTGCTGAGCAGCGTTATCTGGGCACAGGCATGCATGAACTTGCGGTTGAGGGTGTTCATCTGCGCAAGCATATCCTCCTCCTCAGCGCTGATGCTGTTTCCAGGCAAGTTGTGAAAGGAGGCGTTCAGATTCTCCATGTTTTTTTTCTCTGCTGTACTCTATCAATTCTAAACCGTAAACTCGATATGTGTTTGCTAAGGCTGATTCGATCAGTATGAAGAAAACTTCCACGGGCCGGCAGTTATATAGAATCGGGTGATTGACATGGCTACTCACAGATATCACCATAAAAATTCAACGATCGTAAACCACATGGCAGGCCAAAATTTCAACTGAATCGTTTTTCATAATGCTGTATTTCTTAGCGTACTCTGCTGTCCTGACAGCCGCTACTCAGTCATCTGAGTAGAAACAGTAATTACAATTGACGTGCGCTGCTGGCGCCCGCGAGTATTAGACTTAATTGCAATTACTCACGCTCTCTCCCAACACATGACTTCAACTTATACTTATTTCTGCAATTGCATCTGCGTGCACAAAAGAATAATATACTGAGAAATAAAGGAATTGCAATTAAAACACCCCAGCTATTCACTTGAGTTGATGAAATCAGCATGATTGCCGTAGACGTGATTATTTCTTCGCAAATCCTACAAAATCTTCCTGTCACCAGCAGTTGTGTGATATTCATTCAGCATCAACGTTTTCTAATCATTTGATGTTTTACTCAAAAACTGTCTTACCAACTGTTACGCCTTTCAGAATGACATGAAATTTGGACAAACCCAAAGAATTATTTTAATAAAAGAAATGTTATTTTATTTATTTTTGTATCTAACTAAACAACAAAACGGCAATGTTGTGTCTTTCTGTTAAGCTTTCGATATTTATGGATACGTTCGTGAGGAGGGCCTGAGTGAAGAAAGTTACCTGAAGGATGACATCTTCTCAGAGGTGGGCCAACTTTCCTCGAACAACTCGGACGCATCTCTCCCAGTTAGTGCATCTTTGGCTGTCAAAAGTCTGGAAATCAAAGCTTAGTTGATCAGGACAGGCACGGTGTGACTAGTATGATTGTAACTAGGCTAGGAAGAAACAGCAGGCCAGGAGTTTTTTTTCTTTTGCGCAATCGAGCGAAAAGTGGAGGGGCGAAATATATATACAGGGGTGGGAGAAAATTGGTTAGCTTGTGTGTTCAAGACTTCAAACCGACCCCTAAACGCCTTTCAAATTTCACGCCCCCCCCCCCAAACCTAAAAAGATGCAGAGTGTCAGATTTAATTAAACAAACCATATTTCCACCATATCATACCTATATGAGTACAGGCGGAGTTGGATTGTACGTTACTACAATCAGAGAACCAAGTCTAGGCACGCAATTACATCCAAAACTGTGTCCGCATGCTCTATCTGTGTAGCTTTCTGTTGGACGCGGAGGGCAGTTACGAAAGAACCTGCCTTTGTTGGATACAGAGAGTACTAAATGATAATTACCTGCCACTTTTAAACAAAACCGCCATCCCCTCGTTCTCCGTTTTTTATTTATGTAACACAAATGTTACCAAGAGCTCCCTTGCTCTATTGGATATAATTTTAATGTTTTATCGGCTGCGAAAATGTGAGCACTAAAGGTACGAGAACAAGGTACGCTCTCACAAAAAACAACATGTTATCAGAAAAACAACCCAGTCCTCCATCTATTGCCTTTTCCGCTGTCCGTGTCACAATTTACTTTAACATTTTCGCATCCGGCCGGAAAGCGATATTTGCACCTCAAATCTCGCAAGTATTTTTTTAGGTTTTTCGCCAAAATATTCGCCAATTTTTTACCAATCCCCAAAAATTGTAAGAAACAGGAAGGTAGGAAGGCCTGCTACCTTTCCTTCAAATTTAAAGATAATCACACTATTTTTATGGAGTTCATCAAGATTTTACTGAATTTTTTCGCCAAAATTTCCGCCAATTTTTGACCAGTCACTAAAAAAACTAATACCAAGGTAGGCAGTAACCCCTGCTACCTTCACCTGAAACTTCAAGACAGTAAAACTATTTTCCTAGGGTTAGTTAAGGCTTAAAAACAAAACAATTACGTTTTTCGCCAATACCTCCACCAATTTTTGTCGAATCGCCAAAACAAGTAATAGATAGGTGGAAACCTATGTACGCTACCTTCCACCAAAATTGTAGAATGTTTCCGTGAAAATATTAGGAGATAAATTTTACAGAAAATTTGTTTTTGGTCAATATTTCCGCCAATTTTAAGTGAATTCCCAAAAAAACTACTAACCACTTAGGTAGCAATCCGTGCCACTGTTGCTTCAAATTATGAGGGAGTGCGCCTATTTTCCTGGAAGTCGCTAAGATTTTACTGAAATTTTTTGGTGTTTTCGCCAAAAATTTCACCGATTTTTTGGCCAACAACCAAAACATGTAACAACCGGTTAGGTAACATTGCCTGCTACCGTTAACTGAAATTTCAAGACAGTAAGACTATTTTCCTGGAGTTAGTTAAGATTTGACAGCTTTTTCTTTCAGTTTTTCGCTAAAAGCCAATTTTTGGCCAATCACGAAAAATTGTACAAGTCAAGTGGGAAGGAATACCTTTTCTTAAAATTTCCAGACTTTAAGACTTTTTTTCTGGAGATAGTGAAACTATTTTCCTGGATATAGTTAAATTTAAAAAAAAAAAGTTTTTTCGCCAATTTTTGACGAATCGCCAAAAAAGTAATAGCCTGCTACCTTCACCTGACATTTCAAGACAGCAAGATTATTTTCCAGCAGTTAGTTACCATTTTACTGAAATTTTTTTGATTTTCGCCAAAATTTTCACCAGTCCTTTTGCTACTCACGGAAAAAGCAATAGCCAGGTAGGTACCTTATAATTTCAAGCCACTAAGACTATTTTCCATCAATTGATTAAGGTTTTACCGAAAAAAGTTTGGTTTTTCGCCAATTTTTGGCAAATCACCCACTCCCCCCCCCCCTCCCAACAAAAAATATTGCCAGATGGGTAGTAACGCTTGCTACTCTCACTTAAAACCTCAAGATAGTAAGATTCTTTTCCTGGAGATAGTTTAAAAATTTATGAAAAAAAACTGTTTTTCGGTGAATTGCCAAAAAAGTAATAGCCAGGTAGGTAGTAACGCCTGCTACACTCACCTAAATTTCAAGACCGCAAGATTATTTTCCAGCAGTCAGTTAAAATTTTACTGAAAAACTTGTGTGTATTTGCCATAATTTTCGCCAATTTTTGGCCAATCACCCCCCCCCCCCCACACAAAAAAAAAGCAATAGGCAGATGGGTAGTAACGCTTGCTACTCTCTCTTAAAATTTCAAGGCAGTAAGATTATTTTCCTGTAGTTCTGATAGTTTTACGAAAACAATTTGGTTTTTCGCCAACATTTTGGCCAATTTTTGGCGAATCACAAAAAAAGTAATAGCCAGGAAGGTTGTCACGCCTGCTACCTTCGTCTAAAATTTCAAGACAGTAAGACTATTTTCCAGCAGTTAGTTAAGATTTTAATAAAAAGTTTTGATTTTTCGCCAAAATTTTCGCCAATTTTTGGCCAATCACCAATAAAAGTAATAGCCAGATAGGTAGTAACGCTTGCTACTATCACTTAAAATTCCAAGACAGTAAGACTATTTACTGGAGATAGTTAAGATTTTACAAACTTTGGTTTTTGGCCATTATTTTCCCTAATTTTTGGCGACTGGCCAAAAAAAAAAAAAAAAAAAAAAAAAAAAAGCAACAGCCGGGTGGAATTTAATTACCCGACCTTTCAGCAAAATTTTTAGAACGTTTAAATACGTTTTAAAGAAATTTGGTTTTTGGCATATATTTCCGCCAATTGTTGCCGAATCGCCAAAAAAGTAACAGGCAGGTAGGTACTTCTGTCCGCTACTAATATTCAAAATCTCAAGCCATTCAGGATAAAAACCTAGAAGGAGATACGATTTTTTAACTTAAGAGCGTACATACGCGCATACTTTCAACGACTGCTATAGCCCCTGCTTCTGTAAGAAGCTGGGGCTAAAAAAGCAAATTTTATGTTTTCATATTGACTACACAGCTGGCCACATTTAGACTAGCGTCCTAGATGAAACCTCTTTTGTACGCCGCAACGAAAGATGGTATGCGACACAAAGGGGACGACACATAACTGAACTATCTAAGGTGAGAATTATTTACGCTTTATTTTGTTACTCAGTCATGATTTTGTTTGTGTTATAATAGCAATAGCTCATGTGTCACAACTAGCACAGTCACAGTATCGGTACCTTGTGCTACACGTGTTACAGCTAGTACAGTCCCATATCGGCATCTTATGCTACACGTGTCACAGCTTGTACAGTCACAGTATCGGCATCTTATGCTACACGTGTCACAGCTAGTACAGTCACAGTATCGGCATCTTATGCTACACGTGTCACAGCTAGTACAGTCACAGTATCGGCATCTTATGCTACACGTGTCACAGCTAGTACAGTCACAGTATCGGCATCTTATGCTACACGTGTCACAGCTAGTACAGTCACAGTATCGGCATCTTATGCTACACGTGTCACAGCTAGTACAGTCACACTATCAGCATCTTATGCTACACATATCATAACTACCACAGTTATAGTATCGACACCTTACGGTACACATGTCACATCCAGCAAAGCCACAGTACTGACATCTCATGCTACACGTGTCACACCTAGGAGTCACAGTATCGGCACCTCATGCTAGAGGTGTAACAACTGGCAAAGTCACAGTATCGGCACCTTAT
The DNA here is from genome assembly GCA_949752745.1 of Protula sp. h YS-2021. NCBI lineage: Eukaryota > Metazoa > Annelida > Polychaeta > Sabellida > Serpulidae > Protula > Protula sp. h YS-2021. The sequence goes on along the minus strand of OX457029.1, from coordinate 42,252,120 downwards.
GCTACACGAAATACAGCTAGCACAGTCAAAGTATCGCATTCTCATACCCCACGCGCCACAGCTAGCAGTCACAGTATAAGTACAGTTGGCACAGTCACAGTATTGACATCTTCTGCTACACGTGCAGAAGATATTACAGATATACCATCGGCTAGTCATGCTTCACGCACCACAGCTAGCACAGACGCAGTGTAAGCACCTCATGCTATACGCAAGACAGATAACACGTCCACAGTAGAGGCACCTAACGAAGGCACGTGACACAGCTTCCATATGTTACATAACCATACTAGTGGTGCCACAGACCACGTGTCTTGGACCTAATGCTATGCTTACCTCGAACCACACATACTCCATGCAGCATGCTATACACGCCTCATAGTATACACACATCAGACTAGACACACCCATACCCACCTCATACTATACGTGTTACTTTTCTTGAGGAACTGCGAATGGCTTTGAGATTGCAGTGCTCCTTCCTGTTCCCCTGAATCCGTTAATTTCTCAGGTCTCAGAGCTGCCTGAAACAAAAAATCACATAATATATGAGCTGCAAAATGCCAACACCACGCCAAAGTTTATGAACTACACATAACAACAGCCAGATATAGGTACATTTGCTTAAATGAAGTGCATCAACCAAATAAAACTCTCGGCATGCTTTTTCAGCCATGGTGCATTTTGAGACCAATGTATGAGGTACTCTATAGCAAGATTTCCACTTTTACGTTTTATACATATTTTCAAATCACCACAAGTCTCGTACGCTGAGCAATCATGTTCTAAGTTACACTGCACAAACAATTGCCAAACACACAAAGCCAAATACTTTCGCTGATTCCTACTGTGAAGCGCCGTCATTAAAATAAAGCTCAAGCAAATTTACTTTTCCGAACAAAAAGAAAGCGTAGAGCAACTTTTCATGTGCTATATCCGGCATAAGACTGTGCATAAGGTCCGGGGTACGCGCAGAAGATGCCGAAAGTCATGGAAGAATTTTTAGTAGCCACCTGTTTCTCTGCTTCACTCCAGTCTTTCGCTCTCGTCGGGTAATAAAATGCCTTCCGCAATGGCTCATCTGCGAAGGGGTTTCTGTACGGACAGAAAGTATCAGAAATGTGAAGCAGCATTCCACCCACAGCTTTCTTTCTGTTTTTCGATTCGTAAACGTTTTTTATTCTGTTTTGCTTCACAAACTTTTAATTATAACAGTTTGTGTACTAATCGCGTTGCAATGTTCTGCCTGTCAGTTTTCTAGAAGAATTTTATCTGATGATTTTAAAAGTTGAAAATTTACTACATGCTATACTGAACTGGCAAAATTCGATCGTATAATTAGAAAAAATTTCATCAAGCCTCAAATATACTCATTGTTATATATCTCCAGGTCTTTTTTCATAGTATTATTAAATTCTTTCAACTTACATCTGTTCATACATATGTTCAAGTTGCTGTACCAAGGAAGAGTCAATATGCAAACTTCAAATATTCTTTCACAGTACCCCTACGATATGACGTACCCAATGACCTACTTTTATGACAGAGGATGTGCCATGTAGTACTATACTTGTCCTGAAAGCACAACTTAGCTAGATGGGCAAAATCAGGGAATAAATAAAAACTGGACTGCCCAAACTGATAAACAAATATATTTTTGTATTTCCTATATCCTATTTATAGAACAATGGCAAGATGACGGAAGATCGATCAGTATTGCAAGACGTGTTTCCACCTATCTCATCATGAACAACATTTTTTTTACATTGTGTAGATTTCAGCAAATTGACCCGCAGTTTGTCTTACCACAAAAGGCGCTGAAATGACAGATCTTAACTTTGCATAGTACATTTGTTATTGGCATCAAAAATGTGCTATATCTGATTATAACACATTCCTAGCCATGATTTGTTAAACAACTTAAAGTCTTAGAAATTTTTTTGTGATCAGATACAGGGCTGTCACGGATCACTCAAGCTGACCTATGATATATGTCGGATCGAATAATCTGATCCGAGGTTTTCTTGAAAACCATTTTTAACCCTTCAACCACAGGAATACTCTTCCACAGATTTGGTTCAAAATGCTTATTTAATTAAAAATTTGCCGTGCTGAAAAATTAGTAAAGCACGCAAAGCAACATTCTAGCTCCAGGTTCATGCTAAATGGAAAAAAAGTTCTACCGAATTTTTTTTGCGTATGTCTGTGATCCAGACACAAGTTAAAAAAATAATGTACATCAGTTTATGAGGGACGGTTTCCAGCAAACTAGATGACCGTTGTTGTTGTTTTTTTTTTTTTTGGTCAGTTCCCCAGCAATCATTTGGTCTATGGTAAGTTCACTGATAGCTAGTTAAACGATAATCAGTCGGTATGTCCCCGTTCACAACAAATCCTGACTGTAGTCACCACATTCGGCACTGACAAATCATACTAAGATCCATGTAGCCTATGTTTTTAGTAGTTTGGGGATACGTTGAGAACTACATACCAAAATTAGTGTTCCACTAGTCATACGCACAAAGTGTAAACAAATAACACAAGTATGTCAGTGAAACTGACTAAGTCCCCTGTAGGCGCGCAATTCCAGAATTTTAATAGAAAATATATTCTTTCCCTATGCAAGGTTTAAATGGAATCTCTCGAGTAGTTTCTGAGACCTATTGCACAAAAAAAACATCCTATCCAGATGCTGACGGCCCAAGATATTTGGATATTTGACAAAGTCCCCAGGACACATTTTTCGGCGGCCGGTAAAATCTATACAAGGTGCACAACTACACCCTATATTCTTTCCTCATGCAAGGTTTAAATGGAATCTCTCGGGTAGTCTTTGAGATCTATTGCACAAAACACATCCTATCAAGATGCTGACGGCCTAAGATATTTCGATTTTCGACAAAGTCCCTGGGACACATTTTCCGGCGGCCGGCAAAACCTATACCCAAGTGCACAACTACACCTTATATTCTTTCCCTACGCAAGGCTTATATGAAATCACTCCAGTATTTTCTGAGATCTATCGCAAAAAAGACATCACATCCGAAATGTTGACAGACGGACGGACAGACCCGAATTCAATAGTCTCCCACTTAGCTCCAAGAAGCGGTGCGCTAAAAAGTTTTCAGGTACCGCTTCAAAGCCTCTCTATATAACGATAAGCAAGTCAACTGCGCTCGCTTTGAGGCACCCCTGTGGCTACTTTGTGCGAGATTCAACGACCCATAGGTTTTTATTGGCATTTGCTTAAGGCCCTCAAAGTACTACGGTAATCATATACAACTTCTGTGTTGCGCTTTCTTTAAAAGAAAATAATACGGAAATAACCCCAATCTCCCGCAATAATTGACATTTGTTTGTATACAGGGAGCATACTTTATAACGTGAAATAGTAACAATAATTTTTGGCATTATCCACAAAAAAACTTTTAAATTGATATTTCAAAAAGAACTTAAAAATAAAAAGTCAAATATTGTGGGTATACAAAATAAATTTATTCCTAACTCTGCATCTATCACCTATTTTAGTATGTATTTTAGAAATAAACTATGACCCCTTTATTTAAATTTTCGGTCCCTTGACTTTGGTCACGTGACATTTAAAGGCTAGAATGTAAACAAACCTTTGACAGGTGGGTGTGGAAGCTAACTTTTCTGCACTTTTATGAACAAATAAAAGACATACAGATGACTAAAAACTATGCCTGTTTTACAAAAAGGGCATATTGGGCCTGAACTTTCTGTAGATGCTTGAATAATAGGGGATGGTATGCAGGATTCGTGCCTCAGAAAATATGAAATTGACCCCTATTAGTGGAGCAATGGAAGGCTTCGTAGCTCTGATATAGAGTTGTACGATGTTATACAAGTCAGAGCTACTCGGAGCTGTCTCCCACTTCGCGATACGCGGCGGTGGGGGCCTACAAATTGCGGGGATCTCAGTTTTTTTAACTTTATGGAATAGTTCACAGAATAAAAATCTTTGCAGCAAGCAATGACCCCCAGATCACTGGAAGTTGACCGCCATGCGCTTGAAATGGAACGTGTTGTACGAGTAGATTTGACGAGAGTAAAATGAGGAGGCTTGGCATACCCCCCTTTTATCGCTCATCGGATAAACCCGTTCAAACAATCTAACTTTCTATTCACTGACAACGTAACGCATACTCAGGGAAAATATTGATCTGATCCATGTGTTGGCGGTTATTAATCTATTATAACATAGTTATAGGGATGTAGAACTATAAACTGTTATTTGTCCGCCATTTTGATGCTTTACGTTTCTAACGGGGAGCATTTGATAATTCAGCAATAAATTTGTTTCGCTGTGGATGGCAACTCAGTTTCATGCAAAATATTTCACACATTAGTGACTTAAAAATATTATTTGACTTTTTCTGTTAATTTATAAAAATACTCATGTAGTTTCATAGATACTCCTACACATTCATTTATTATTTGGCACGCCTTAATGATCTGGTATGCAGGTCAATTGAATGCTAAAATCTTTACCTTTGCAGAACTTAAGAAAAAGCAATCATATTGTACACACTCGATTTATCAACGTCTCAGACAAGCATCATATTCAAAATGTATCTGCAAAGATGAACTACAGTCGTATTTCAAAGATGTAGCAAAGCAATAGCTTGGATATTGTACTGATACTTCTTGGTGTTTTCTTTCAGATTATGTGTTCTGATATTGCATGACAATATTAGCATTTTGTCATGTTTTATAATTTTGGTGATATTTTAAATTCGAATGAAATTGTCAGGTTTTTTTAGGTCAGGTGGTTGTTCTTGTGCTTCTAACTTGTAATTGGTGTTTGAAACAACAGTGTTAATAGGATTGTACCAGATGGTATCTTCTTTACTTTGTACAACATTTTGTTTCTTTAACATATGAGTTAAATATTTAAATAATTAATAAGTTTAAGTCAAATTTGTAGTTGATACATGCACCGAACGAGTACTAGTCATCTTGAAAGATTAGTTAATAAAAGCTGGCTGCATACTTTATATCGACTTTTCTATGTAATTTCTTTGGTTTCTAAGAAATTTATGAACTTACCTTATGGCCTATTAACAGTTCAACTGCTTGGGGTAGCAGTCCTGATTTCTTTTTAACGCTTGTTTATAGCATTCACAATACTTATATGGATAATATATATGTTCAAAGTTCATTTTTTTATAATTTAACATCGATTGGCACACTGATGGCTTCGTAAATAGGTTCTTCGTTCTTCGTTCTACATTGGGTTGAGTCCTAAAGGCTATTAGCCGTCCTGGTAGAGGTTTTAAGAGATTTTACAAAAAAATCAAGCAGAATCCATGCTGATCTTAAATTAGTAATTTATTTGTACATATGCACTTATATAAGTGTCACTGAACTGTGTAAATATAACGTACCGTATCTCATTTACTAGATCCTTCATTATGCTTGGATACTTTAAAGTTACACACTTTCGAAATCATGCATGCGCCCTTTGTTTACATTCAAACCAAAACGAGATCGAAATCAGTCATGACAGAGAAGACGCAACAAAAAAGTGGAGCTAAAAAGCCCATTTCAAACGAACAAATAATATCAGGCTTTCAAGAACTTCGCCAACAGCAAAGAGCTATAGCAAGCAAAGTTTCAGAGCTAGAAATGGAGCGGCGTGATCACGAGTAGATAAATCTTGTTATATCACTCATATACTACCAGTAACCTAGGTCAAATCGCCATGTACCTGTACCGTCGCCACCTCCCGAAAACAACAATTATCCCGGGACTGATATTTTTTGCCGAACTTCCCGGCTACTGCCACTGGTTCTCGAATGCAAAATACTGAGCTGCTATAAGTAAACCGTACGTATGACACATAAGAAATCAGGTTTGTGTTCGTGCATAATCATTATAGCTCGTAGCAGTCATTTTGAAAAGCGAATTGACAGTCTTACAGTCTGCACTTAAAATTTATATTTCGGGATGATAGAAGAAAGTGGCGAGTTACAGCTGGAAAATCCTGCCCGAAAAAAATACATCGGCCTGGCATTTTCGTAAATCATGACATTTTACTTCGCACATAACACAAAACTTGTGTAAAATTCTGTATTTGCTACATACAAGAGCATATCCGGATCGCGTCCAAAACATGAGAGTTATTGCGCAAAAACCATTGAAAAGTGGCGAACGGTCCTAGGTTACTGGTAGTTAAAACTCGTGCTAGTAAGAGAGAAGCGATTGAGCAGTAGATCCAGATTGGTTAAAAATGAAGAATGTATCTTTCGTTTGGTTGTTTGGAGAAGCCACATAATTTATATCCTCTTTGGAGCTGCAATGTCAATTTTAGAGTCAGCGGACAGATGAGAAATTTTAACCAATTTCGATCTGCTTCTTGGTTGCTTTCGCTTCTCAGGTCGGAGCTCAAAGAAAAGACCGCCATGGCATTTGTTATGTAGTTACAAGAACGCTTGAATGAGTGTTTACCAGCCCGAACGGTGGCTGTTCTGGCCTGTTACCGGTTTTAGTCTTTGACACCAAACACCTGTCAGAACAAGCTACGAGTAACTTCAGATCGTCCTCCAAGTTGCATTGATTTTTTTCCGCAGTAGCTGCCTGTTCTATTTTCAGATATTATCACTTTGCATTATTAAGCCCCAACCCTTCGGATTGGGGCCTATAGGTTTGGGGTGTCCGTCTGTCTGTCCGTCCGTCTGTCCGGCATCGCTTTATACCCCTATGGGGGGGGGGGGCTGCTTGTGTTTCAAAAATACTTACTTGTATAATAATGGGAAGAACTGATGTGTTCCGCATGTTATCCGTCTCTCATAAGGAGGAAAATGTAGGCAGGTTTTTCGGCAGTATTTCTTCCTGTGTCTTCGTACAGCCACTCGTCTGTCACACCGAAAGTCAATCCTTCGGTGCAGCAACAATAGCAAAATGCGAGTAATTATCAACTGAGGTGAATCTAGGCTATCTGCAATCAACTAGGAGAATATGGGGATTATCATTATCAGGTTTCTGGTAACAAAAGCAACATGGTGTCGCTGCTGAGCTAGGTTTTCCAACGACAAGATTTAGCGAGTATCGTTTTGAGAAAGTCTTTGCTGTAAGTCAGCTGCTTCTACCTTCGTTTGATAATCTCATTTTCAAACTCCCACGATTCCTCAAGTTCATTGCGGAGCAACTTGTTGGCCCGTCAGATGACCGAAGAAGCATAATTTTTGAAAAACTGAAGTAATGAGACAGTTTTAAGTAAAAAGAACACACACATGCAAAAGATTCAGTCCCTGAAGTATTTATTTCCTGCTTAGCTACTGAATAACAAAACAAGTAAGATTTTTTAAAACTGGAAATAATTTCGTTTGGTCTTGTCAAGGAAAATAAACCCTACTCATTTATATCGTCGTCACCTTTCTCGATCCCTCGTACTTTTGGTATATTTGTCGAAAAATTTATGGTGGTTCTGGCTAGCAATTTGTGAACTGGTCGACGCAACAATTAGTGGCTTGGAGCCGGCGGACAAAGGTTATCTAGACACTTACCCCAGCGTGCCAAGTTGCCCATGGTTAATGAAATCTATATATGATTTCAGCCTGGTAATCGAAGCCCTTAAAGAGGTTGACGGCGACAGAAAGTGCTTCCGATTGGTAGGAGGCGTTCTGGTCGAGAGAACAGTTAAAGAAGTTCTACCGGCGCTGCAGTTAAATCACGAACAAGTACAATTTTTGTGTTTTGTTTTGAAATTTTCACATATTTTAGTGGTCAAATAATGTTGACCCGAGGAAGATAAAGATAAGATACTACATTAAAATGTTAATTATTTAAATAAATTTTAATTTGTCTGTAAACAGTTAATAGACATTTGGGTTCAAATGAAGAATCATATTTAGTCAAGACAAACACGTGTTATGATTTGTTTCAGCTCGGTAAACTGGTCGACTCACTGACAACGCAGCTGGAAGGCAAAGGCAAGGAGCTGAACACGTACCGTGAGAAACATGGGATTCGCATACGAGGCGAAGACGACTCGCAGCAAGACGAAGCGTCCAGCAAGGCCAAGTCGGCCGCCTCAGGCGTCCTGGTTGCCAAGGACACATCATAGTATATGTGTGCTTATTAGATGTAGAGTAGTTCTTTGTTCTGTGGAAAATTTTTGGGAGAATACCCCCTCCCCCCCCCCCAACCCTTTTCTGGCATGTAAATGGGTCTGCTGCGTCACGACTGTGTGTTGAATGCCATTGTCGTGTAGGGTTTTGCTGTTTAGCGGTTCATTAGAGCTGTGGGGAAGTGTTCTGACGATTGCTGTCGTTTCTAAAAGTTGTAGCGGCGGAGTTTTCTGAAACTTGTCACACAACCTTCTCTGTGGCAATCGAAACGAGAACAGGTCCCTGATAAAGTTTTGAGAAATGGGTCGAAAACTTGTTGAGTTCTTAAAATGATTTCCTGCCGCTGAATTTCCATGCTCTGTTATCACTTGCTGAACCCTGTTTGTGCCATTTCTTCAAATTGTATTTTGAGATTTCTATCTAGAAATTTCAAACGGCCTTTCCTCTGAAATTTTATAATTGTACCACCAGGCCGCTGTGTTTATTGAATTGCGATCCTGTATTTTCTTGTAAGGTTATGAATGCTCGCAAGTCGCAAAGGCGAATAAAGGACATCACTCTGAGTTAGAATTTAAATTGCGCTATAGATAGGCGATTTTTGCAATCACAGAAGGAATCGGTTGTAATATTGCGATAAATTAACTGAAATGGGAGATGTATTTTGATAAGTTTAAAGGTAAAAAGTGTATTTTTGTGGGATAATAAAAGAATGGTGTAACCTTCGCTGTTTTAAAGCTGTGAATGATGATAGTACAAATACTTCTTGAAAAGAAAACAGCATCAGGCAAATTTGTATGGCAAAAGGAACAGTTGGGATGCGTGACTCCTTGCGAAAATTTCGTGCAAAAGTTCAGAAAAAATGGCACCAGTTTCAAGTTATAAATAGGTGTAGATGAGTAATAAAAAAAAAAAATAAAGATAATGAAGAAAAAAATGATCAAGGTTTTCTGTTTCTTCTCCAACGTATTTCTCTTTATTAGGCAAGGAAGGAAAGTAATCTTGCTTCTCATTCCAGCTTTTCATCCAGCCAGCGATATATATATATATATTTTTTTTTTCAAAATAAAAATCTATCTAGCTGGGTCCAACGTTTTGTTTGTTTTTGAAAAAGTTCAATGACTCGACATTTGCGACAAGATTTGTTTCGTCCTTTTCCACGAAAAATAAGGTTGACTGGTTTTATAAAATGTTAAAAATTATCAATTTATAGTTGCTGTTTTGAAGCGCTTGAAGTTATTTAATGAAAATGCCAGCAACGAAGGCGCGTGCGCAAAATTTGAGATATGTTTCTCCTCTGAAATGCCATTATTAGCACTGCTTCTGCCTTTGGCGTAGATATACTGTTAAATTTTTAACACCGATCCTATTCTTTTTTTTTTAACTTGGAAATTGTTAGGCCCGGCCTTGTCACTTCTGTTTTTTTATATTTGATTTTAATGACCCGGCGGGGGGAGGGGGGGGAGTGAGAAACAAGGTTTATTGCTTTCCTCGCCTAATAGCCGTTATTTGATACACAAAAAGTACCATTAAGATGTTTACGATATGCATTACGACAGCACGGTTGCACCCTTAACCGTGGATGTATTTTTGAAAGGGGTTCACACTGTTTTTAACTTTTAGGTCACTTTTTGTGGTGCGTAATACATATTATTTCAAGGAAATTATTAACAGTGTTAGCGAAAAATGATAAAAAAACACGTTTCTTTAAATAAGCTCATTTTAGTGTAATATGAAAGTAGATCTGACCTAAAACATTTGTTCCCTTTCATGGTACGATCATTAAGCCGTTGGGTTATTTATAAGTATTAGTGTATTTTGATAAAAAAATTATAATAATTAATGGTAATAAAATACAACTATTGACAATGATAAAAACAGCGTTTTTTATATGTCTCCCCCTAAGGGAGACATATATAGCATTTGGTGTGTCCGTCCGTCCGTCTGTCCGCAGTGAGTTCTTATGAAATTAATGAGTCGATTTTTCTCAAAACATACATACGTATTGGGGTACATGTCCAGATGATGCCCGTGTTATTTTTTTCGTTTCCTCAAAAATTCTATTTTTGGCAAATTTTTGAACATAGGGGGGGTTTTCGCGCATTTTTTTCACTTTGGCAGGCTATATCTCCAAAACAGTTTGTTGGATTATGCTGAAACGTGGCAAGAGCAACACACATATAGTGCAAATGTTTACTGCGAAGTTTTTTTTCATTTCTGCTGAAAGTATATTTTTGGCGAATTTTTAAATTTTTCATTTTTAACTTTTTTGGCCATATTGTCCCGATATCTCCGAAACGGTTTGTTGGATTAGGCTGAAAAGTGGCAAGAAGAACCCACCTATAGTGCAAATGTTTACTGCGAAGTTTTTCTTCATTTCCTTTGAAAATGTATTTTTGGCGATTTTTTTAATTTTTGAATTTTTACTTTTTGAGCCATATTGTTGCGATATCTCCGAAACAGTTTGTTCCATTGGGCTGAAACATGGAAAGAAGAACCCATATGTAGTGGAAATGTTTACTGTGAAGTTTTTTCTTCATTCATTGTCTGTAAAAATGTATTTTTGGCGATTTTTTTTTCAATTTTTTGGGCTCGCCAATGTTGTATTTTAAGCAGGGATTTTTGTCGATTTTTTTAATTTTTTAATTTTTACTTTTTGAGCCATATTGTTGCGATATCTCCGAAACAGTTTGTTCCATTGGGCTGAAACATGGCAAGAAGAACCCATATGTAGTGGAAATGTTTACTGTGAAGTTTTTTCTTCATTCATTGTCTGTAAAAATGTATTTTTGGCGATTTTTTTTCAATTTTTTGGGCTCGCCAATGTTGTATTTTAAGCAGGGATTTTTTTCCACGTGACTGATTGGGGGTCGGGGGAGACATATCCGTTTTTGTTTTAACAAAAACACTGGCCAATCTAGTTTTTTTTATAGTTCCCCCCCCCCCCCAAGAAAGTATAGTTTGCCTACAATTGTGGCAGTAAGAATGTTTTAAAAATCCGATTGTTTGTCCCTCCCCCCCCCCTCCCCACTATTTATTAAGAGAGTAAGGCTTGGTACTTTCGTCATGTTCTCTGCCGCCTGGTTTTGACCTTCTCTTGAAACTTCTAGTACTGCGATTATGAAATATTGCTTTGATATCTAACGGATGAATTTTATTTCGATGTGGAGTCATTCCTGATATTATGTGGATGTATATACCCCAAGCCCCCGCTCCCCAGACTCCTTCCCTCCCACAAGTTTTTTTCCGGTTCGCTAATGTGCCTATTCTTCAAACATCGTTGTTTTAGGTATGAAGCCCTCCTCCCCTAGAACACAATTTTGGAATGAAATTCCAGTCTGTTTATAAGTTGTTTGCTCAACAACGGATTACCCATTGGAACTTCAACCCAATTACTGCGTTAGTTTTATGGGAAAGGTTTAATTGACCCGCGTCCAGCTCGTCCAAATTTGCAAGTTTCATGAATTCGACGAATCATCATCTATAAGATAAATGACAGGCGCACATGCGATCTTGAATTGATGAATAGCGTGGATTCGTCAGCTGACACTGTTATAGGCGATGTATTCAGATGGTAGCGCACCTATTTCTCGTTATTTTATGCAGTTTTTTTTTTTTTTGGGGGGGGGGGCATCAGATGGCTACCAAAGTTTTATACAATTTCATTAAAAATGAAAATTTGTGAAGTTTTATCGGAACGAAACAACTAAAAATGTTATTCTTCTATAACAGCATAATAGATGCGTCGTTCTAGAAGGGCAAAAAGGGATTTTCGCAAAGAGGTTTTATTTGTGGAACACTTGAACCAAAATTGACAAGAAAGAGACAGTTTTACGATAAACTGCTCAGGAAGTGCAATTTCACCACTTTAATGCCTTCCGACAAAAAATCTAAAATTTCATTTTTTCAAGCCCGGCTAGTGTGCTGATTGCTGTCTGCCTGCAAATTTTTGGCGCTGCAAGTTAACCTCTTTTATTGATGATTTTTTACTGGAGAAATGAAGTTGTTTTCCTTCCCGGATAAAAATGTATATTTAGTCATGTGGTTAACACATGTTTAGACTTTATTTTACCATACATTCTCTTCATTTACCGTATCTCAAAAATATTTTAAACATACAGTCGCCAACCAAGAAATATAGAAAAAAGATACATTGGGGTGAATTAGCCGGGGTGAACTAGCCTAGGGGGTGAGATAGCCGGGGATGAAGAGACAGCCGGTTCCTGACGTGCTTCAATGCCAACTTTGTTGTTACACAGCAGATAATGTCATCCCTCCGTTATTGCCCTGTTGTTCAAGTAATCAGTCACATCAACTGTGTGTCAGTAAACCATCGAAATGAAAGCGGGGGTAACTTCTTGGTTAGAACTGTGCCCATGAATTTGAAATGGTACCTGACTGTATAGCTCAGAAGCAGTCCGAGACGGAATAGTGTTGACCTAATTTTCGGACACTTTACCCCGTAAATGTTGACTTAATTTTCGTCAACGTTTTTTAAGGACAGAAGAGCGTAAACATTTAATGACGATTTGTTGGTGTACTGTAGATTTCAAATGAATTTCACGCCTTCATGTCATATGTTTTACGGTTGATTGAAAGAGTCGTTTTGTTTTTGTTTTTTTTTTTCTCTATAAAAATACAGAAATGAAATACATGATAACACTTATATTCACTACTTCAACATGGTTGTTGTATGTGACCAGAACATATGAAGAAAAAAATACAAACTTGTATTTTCAAGTTTCTCTCATGGGAATCATTTTATGCTGTATTTACGCTAGAAATAAATAAATAAATAAAGTAAAATAAAAGTAAAATAAGTAAAATAAAACAAAAATCCACAAAATTAAGTTTCGTTTCGCATGAAGCAAGAAATGTCAAAGGCGATCGCAGACACTCATCCATTTTTAACATCCCTTGCAACATAAATAAATGTAAGGGAAAAATTTACGTTTAGGTTTTCACACATGTCCGTGGAATTTTAAGTTTTTTGCTTAATATTGTGCTTATGTTTTTACGGGAACAGGACAATTCCCCCACGGCAATTCCCCCCCCCCCCCGAACAATTCCCCCGTAGGACAATTCCCCCAGAGGACTCCCCCCCCCTCCAATTCATAATTCATTTTTATTTTTCGTTTCTCTTTTCTTTGTATTTCTCTCTCTCTCTCTCTTTTTTTTTTTTTTTTTTTTTTTTTACAAATTATTGCCCTTTTATCTTCTAATTGGAGACCGTGTAATTGTCCTTTCAACATTGTCGCAATTGCAATTTACATGCCTTATCCAAACCAATGAATTTTAAGTTGGCCACCTCAGTGCCAGCAAAAACGGTTTTTTACATGTTACATCGATGATTTTTTTTTTTTTTTTACAAATTATTGCCCTTTCAACTTCTAAGATGTTCGCGGTGCATCTGGTCAAATTATGGGCGGCCGCTTGCCCGAGTCACCAATTCGCTAGTACGCCGACTCTGGGCAGCGCATTCGTCAAACAGTCCGCGACTTCGGAAACCGACATACTGTTGACTATTTGCGTGGAATTGCCCACAACATCAGGTTTTAAATGGCAGAAAAAACTTTCGTTCCAGACAGAAAAATTTTGCATTTATGATTTTAAGGTATTTTAAAAATAAAGACTTTGGCATTTAAAGTAAAATAAAATATAAAAAAAATTAAGGGGGGGGGGAATTGTTGGGGGGGGGGAATTGTCGGGGGGGGGGGGAGTTGTCTGGGGGGAATTGTCCTAGACCCGTTTTTACAACCTCCTCTCTCAGTTTTTTACAGCCTGTGTTTCTCCGATTTAAGGTCTCTGTTTCTCTGCAATTGTTCTCGCATAAAATTTATGTAAAAGTTAACAGTGGACAAATTATGAACTTAACTTATCTGTTTTTTATTTTTACCTGAACAGGTATTTTATTTTTAGATGTTTTTTTTTGCATATTTATTTTTGGAACAGACATGAATTTCCTTTCTTTTTAGCATTTCCATTCGTTATGTTACTTTCGAAATATTGTGTACATATTTTGTGTACATATTTTGAGGTCACCTGTAGATACTCACGAATATACAAGGCAAACTGCTGAGGAAACGGCTCATTTTAATGTTTTTAAAATCGCATACCTCCACCCCGATTGACAAATATGTAAAAAAACACCGGATTTTTCATTCCCAGCAGGGTAACTAAACTGTCCTGACAAGGCTAAAACTTTCGAAAAGAAAAAGCTGGCCAATTGGAAGGAGCAAAACTACTAGCAAAAATCTGAAGTTCACACTTTCGCGCTAAAACTTTCCAAAAAGAAATGAAATTTCGAAGAGAAAAGACCAGTTTCCTTAAAATCCCGGATATAAGCAATGTACAATTTTCGCCATGGTTTTGTTTGTCATGACAGTAAATAAAAACAAATTACTTGTCGCTTAGCGCGAAGTTGGCCTCATAAAACTATCTAAGCTTTGCACAAGTCAAAAACACATATCACAACTTGTCCAGAATAGGGTCATTGTGTGTGTGAAAAATTTTATAAGCTTGCCCTATTTCACAAATATAACATCAGCGTCAGAACTGTCACAACAGCATAATTTTGGTCGCTGAAAGGACATGATGTTGCTGTTCCCCAAGCTCCATGCCGCAGTCGATGAGCGGCATGGAGCTTGAAAAGGGGTGATTTATATCAGCAACCCCCTCCAGGGTAAGCACTTCGCCAATCAGTACAAAGCGCGAATTGTAGCGACATGTCGAAATGACGACAAGATGTATGGGGTCGCCATCGTGAGTGTTCGCTGTCGAGAATCTCGGGTTCCGAAAGTTTTCCGATCACCGCCCGCTTAGAGGGTTGGGAGGGAGTGAGAGAGTGACCTTAATTACCCCAACCCATGTGTTACTGTGCGATGCAAAGAAAAAAATTAAAAAGCGGGAAAGAGTATTTAAAAAGTGGGGGGGGGGGGGGGTCAATCAGTCTTGCCCGTTTCTCACAAAAGGAGGGGGGGGGGGGCTTTTCACAATTACACTCCACATCTAGATAAATAACCTAAAACTTTGCGCACGCCCAACTTAGTCCCTGTCTAATTTTCTTTCTATAATTGCCGCAACGTGCGTTTCACCTGCATCTATACTCACAAATATATTATTATTTTGGTGACAGGGCGTTGGGGGTCGTTTTGAAAAGTCATGAACGCGCATGGTAACTAATTTGTACGCGACTGTGCCTCCCTCCCCGCCCCCCCCCCCCCCCCACTCCCCAGCCGGTTCAAAATTTGTTTATCAATTTAAAAGCAGATTTATTTCTCAGTTAGGAGTAAATTGTTGGTTTAATTAAATAAATTCAAACGTATTACTAGGAGAACCTCCTTTTATCCATCAAAAGTCTGTGAGGTTATTAGATGCTGTTAATTTGAAATAAATGAGCAGGAGTGGTATTCTGCTCTGTCCTTATTTTTAAGGATGTCCTTATTTTTAAAAATAAGGATAAAAAAGCTATTCTTCTCTATCCTCAAACTCAACAAAGTCTTTTAAAAATAAGGATACAAATTAAGGATGAACCATCTAATCTCAAGAATATGGACGTCCTTAAATATAAGGACAGCAGAATACCACTCCTGAAGAAAATGGAATTACGAAAAATCTATAATAGACCAAAGCTAAATTTTACACAAATTAAAACAGCAGTTTGTCAATAAATTTCCATAGCTTTAATAAAAATTGTTTGTATTGACCACTCAAATCTTGAACACATTTTCAAAAGTTGGCAAACGTCTTGATGATTGTAGAAAAAAATGAAAATAAAAAATTTGACTGATCTCCACTTTTCATTCTTAAAAACAAAAGGGAAAAACTTTTGGTGAAAGGGGGGGGGGGGCGGGGGGGGGGGGGAGTGTCAAAGACCGGCACAAAAGGCCCGTGGGCAGGAAAGTTGTAAATGGCGAAGTGGGAAAAGAGCTGTTGCTTTGTTCCTACATTGCCTTCCATTCGGTAATTTAACCCATGCCAGTTTAATTATACCCTCAATTCTACATGTCAATCATATCAATTGAAATGACGTTGCATTACGTTGCTACGTTTTGCGTTCTACAGAAAAGTTACTTCCGTAAGAAACAAAACAAAGAATATAAGGCTAAATTCAAGGTTTTTAAACCCTTTTTGTGTTTGAAGTCAGTTTGAAGCAGGTATGTTTAATAGAAAAGACATTTAAATTGGGGAGGGGGGGGGGGGTGGGGCTTATTGGATTTAAATTTGAAAAAAAAAAAAAAAGATGTTCAAAATTTCAACCGTCGACATAAGAAAATAGTACAAAGAAAAATGTTATAAATTGTTTCTCATGATTATATTTATAATTTTGATGGATTTATTGAATTTATTTTCAGTTGTGATTACTTAAAATATATACTCGTACAAATACCGGGGGGGGGGGGGGGGTGCAAAAAATACTTGATCAATGCATGAGACTGGTCTGACAAATTGCCAGATTTTATACTGAAAGGCGATCAAAAACAATTTGTTTTTTGGCCTAAAAGCCAACTGCAGGAAAGACAATTAAAATAAATAAATAAATAATTAAGCAATTAAAATAAATAAATAAGAGCATAGAATGAATAATATTCGAAAGATTTTGACTGTAGTCCGCAATTTATGCAGGCTTTTTTTTTTTCAACAAAAATCTGAAAAAAAAAAAGAATTGAAATACTGTATATGTGAAAATTCGAGTGGAGAGGACAGAAGTCAGTTTTGCCAGCCCTTTTGTCAGAATCTGTGACGAACTTTCCTGTGATCACTTATTCACCATTTTACATATTGTTTTAATTTCTTCACCAATGTTGTAATAAACAGAAAGTTGTAAACTGCCGCAAAGAAAATAAACAGAATCTTTTAACAGTTTTTAAAAGGCATCGCTGAAAGCCGTTTAGTGTTTTTATACCAAGTAGTTAGCATTCAGGTCCATGACTTAAACCCACCCGTAAATGCGAAGTACCAATTTTGAAATGATACTCCCCTTTTTCAACCGAACGTGGGGTGCAATTCTGAAACAACCCCCCTTTTGTGGGAAACGCGGAGTACTGAATAAAGATTACCCCCTTTATAACGAAAGTGGCGTTCCGCGTCTGACATCAAAATTATCACCTTTTCTCCGCGTCTTTTTGAACTCGCATAGTAATCCAAGTTATCATTGCACAAGTCCCATTGTTGTTTCACCCGCTCTCCTTCAGATTAAATTTGTTTAATAATAAAACATTTAAATTCTTCAACTGTTAGATTTTTGGAAATGCTGGAAAGATTTCATTGGCGTTTAACCCGAAAATTTAAAAAATGTCTTCTATTTTTAGGTACCACCAAGCATGCGTGCGTTCATTGGAATCCTGCTGATGCTGGCAGCATTGAGCCATGCCCACTTATGGGGAAGTTTGCAGGAGAACCTGGGTTCTGTTGTCAAAGGAATGAGTGGTTCATTGGCACAAGGTGACGAGGAATCAGGAGATCACGCCAGCGTGGAGGCAGACCAAAAGCTTACCAGTGACCACAAGAGAGACCTCTCAGAGGATCAGGTTAGAAAATATCCTTCACAGAATATTTTGTTTTGCACGAAGCGTTGTAAGTTTAAGATTACTATTAAAACAGAATTGTGTTCACGGTGCAGTGCTATGTGCTTTAATGAGATTTGTCATCACAGTTTTAAAACCCTTATGATGCCAATAACATTCATTAAAATATTCAAAGCTGTTGACGTGAACGGTTTTAAAACTTATCAGATCCGAACTACTTTAGATGTAAAGCTTTTGTTGTACCGCAATAAATACGAAATAAGACAATTGGAATCTTGTGATAGTAGGGTCAGCAATTTTCATTATTAAATCATGGGTCGTAAGGGCAAATATAACACACGCGTTTGCATGGTCAGTTGATAAGGTATTTCAATGCATATGAATCGGTCAACAAGAAGGAATGCAGATACAAATAAAATTGAGTACAATTCTAAAAACCTAAAAGTATACGTGCATATATAACAAATGCACGTATGTGTACACTCATTCAAATGTTAATTCTCAAAATTGAAGTTGGTGATAAACTGATAACATGCCTTTATTTATTTCTTTTTTTTTTTCTTGATACATTCCTATTATTTATCAATTTGCACATTGTGGTGGGACTCGCTAATGATAAAGTAACACCTGCTGTGATATCATACATATTTCTTAATACTTTCAGGGGAACGCCTTAGATGACACCCTCGACGACTTGCATACTTTTCTGGACGATCATAGGAATGTTCGAAGCGTGGATGATTTGGTCGGGGAAGAGGATATGGACGATGATGATGAGCAGGAGGATGACGAAGACGAGGATGATGACGACGATGAGAATGATGATGATGAAGAAGATGACGATGATGATGATGATGATGATGATGATGATGATGACATAGAGGACGATGATGACAGCGAAGAAGACGAGGATGAGAGTGATGATTTTGACGATGATTTTATAGTGCGGCGCAGGAGAGATACAAGCGAAGATGACGATGATGACGACGAAGATGATTTTGATGATGATGACGATGATATAGATGACGAACAGGATGACGACGAAGATCACGATGATGACGATGATGACGAAGACGATAATGATGGTGATGAAGAAGACGACGACGACTACGATGACGACGATGTTGATGATGATGATGATGATACATCTGAAGGTGAACTTTATAGAAAAAAGAGAAGTTTATATACAGACGATGATGATGAAGATGATGATGACGATTTCGACGAGGACGGCGACGAAGAGTTTGAAGATGATGATTTTGACGATGGTGAAGAAGAAGGTTCAAAGAAAGTGAAACGTCACATTTCTAACCGTGTAAGTACCAAAGCCATTCGTTTGTTACGAGAAAATATGGAAAATGATGAAAAAATTGAAGAATTGCTTCAGTGTAACGGCAAAGGAAAGTCTTGCAAGTCGAAATCAAAGAAATCGAAGCGACGTGGCTCTTCAACAGGGCGCTGGTCGTTCAAGAAAAAGGGTTCAGTAGCCAAAAATCGAGGCCGATCAACTGGGAAAAAATCAAAAGCTGGTAGGAAAAGAACCAGTTCGTCCGAGAAAGTGTCAAAGTCAGCATCTAAGAGAAAGAAGGGCGGACG
The DNA here is from genome assembly GCA_949752745.1 of Protula sp. h YS-2021. Taxonomy (NCBI): domain Eukaryota; kingdom Metazoa; phylum Annelida; class Polychaeta; order Sabellida; family Serpulidae; genus Protula; species Protula sp. h YS-2021. Next base: position 42,232,907 of record OX457029.1, on the reverse strand, counting down.
AAGGGAAAAATCAAAACGTGGCAAAATTGCTTCGAGGCGAATTAGATACGGATCGTCGAAAAGTGGCTCAAGAAGCAAACCCAAGGGCAGTAGCTCAAGGAAAAAGTCGAAATCGGGTGGAATTCCTTCAGAAAGAATAAAATATAGCTCTAGCAGGAGTGGTGTGGGCGCGAAGCTAATGGGAAGAGCTGGAGTCGGCAAGGGCAGAGCAAGTGGTAGCACGAGACCGGCTGGAGGTCGCCAGTATCTGCGTGCAAAACAAGGGATTCCGATCTGGCGCAGGGGGTCCACTCGCCCCACTACCAAGAACCGCTCAAGAGGCAGAAGAAGGGGCCGGAGATATGCTGAGGTATATTAACAGTCAAACTCACGTTACAGCCTAGATAGAATGTAAAAGGTAAAAAGACTTTGGAGCGTCCCTCCTTGGCAAATGACCAGTAATCATAACAGTTTTGGATGCACTGAGATCATTAGTTACGAGAGAGGCATAGTTTGAACGTGTCTACCATACAATAAGACGCGAACAAGAACAGCAAGTGAAGTTAAAACAGTGGTGTGTTTTCCTGAGAACTATTGCCGAAATATAATGAACATAGTGATTCTATTAAATATTTTCCTTAAATGAAAAATTAGAAATGCAGCCGCATTTGAGTTAAATATCTCGGGTTTGGAAAAACACCCATCTGATGTAATTGGGACTGGGTTCCTTCAGTGGGAATTTTTTAGAGGGAGCTTTCTTGGCGGGGGAAGGGGGGATCTTTTCCTGTTCCCAAATACATACCAGGAATTTATTGTTGGTGCCTTAGTTGGAAGTAACTTAAGTCGTTTGATATGAACTTGTGTCTCGTTTTTTTTTACTTTTCTGTCTGTCTCTCTCTTTCTCTCTTTCTCTCTGCCTCTCTCTCTCTCTCTCTCTCTCTCTCTCTCTCTCTCTCTCTCTCTCTCTCTCTCTCTCTCTCTCTCTCTTGTGAAAGGGTTATCAGGTGTTTAGATTATTTCAGATATAAATAAAATCAGACATATCTAAATGATACTTAAGATCAGGCTCAAAATGACTCTAGACTAGGAGGTGGCTTAAAATTAAGCAGGTCAAATGTGATAACTAGTGACCTTTTTCTCACCAAAAGATGTCCAGCGTACTCATTTTCAATTATGCAAGCAAACCTTAATTACGCCGGAAATAGAAAACGTCTAGCGCTAAGAGAAGTTTCTGTGCTGAAAAGCTCAAACTCATATCTATTTTCAGAAAATGCTCAAATGAGCTTGAATTTCAATTTCAAAAGGTTTGGAATATGGGCGCAGTACATTTGATTTTAGTGACCTCGATAGCCCGTTCAAGTTTATCGTTAGACTTCTGATTGTTGCTTTGTATTATGTATGGGTCATGCATCTTGTGAAGACAGTTCCACCAAAGCAGGATTTTTATGAAATTCAGGCATGTAAACAAAACCTTTAAAACCTTTAAAAACCTTTATTTTTTATTCCAAACCTTTATTTTACCAAAAAAATTAAATCCTAAAAAAACCTTTATTTTGGTCGATGTTCAAAAACCCCTTATAAATTTTCCTTTAATTGCTATAAGAAAATGTTCAATTGCTAAATTTATGCATGCATGTAAAACCTTATTGTAATTTAATTTAACTTTTTAAAAGAACCTTTTAAAAACCTTTATTTTCATGAGGAAAACCTTTATAAAACATTTATTGTCAAAATTATTTGACAACCTAAAAAAAAATTTTTTTGACAATGACCGTTTACATGCCTGTGAAATTGACATAAGTGAGCATATACATAGCATCTCGGGCTGATTAGATTTTGTTACCTTGCATGATTTCTCGACGCCACCACTTCACTTTTACCGCTGAATTATTATTACCTTGAAGACTGCTGTGAGCGAGAAACATAGGAACAGGATTTAAGCCAGCGAGGAGGTTTTTATGAAAGTCGATGTGAGTGTTCACATGGACGAAATCCCGTGTTTGTTATATTTTTATCCTCCAACCAGGGGCTTTAGCCCCCGAAGTGGGGCTATAGGTTTTGGTGTTGTCTGACCGTCTTTCCAGCCGTCCACCAGTCTATCCCGTCAGCTGTTAGTACCACCCTGATAACCTGATGATCAGCCTGATTTTTATTTTGACCTTGACCTAATGTCAAGATCACGACGGCTGCCTCAACGGGAGGTCATTCACGGTTAATGCTGGAATTCTAAATTTTCACTTTTAGCACCAGTATGTATGTGAACACTATTTTGCAACGATTTATTATTTTTTCTAAATCTTTATATGAGTGACCGCTAAGGATGCTTCCTGTTTGAAAGACATAGACTTTAGAACTTCAAATTCTAACATGGTCTTTTACAGTTAATGGCGATTTTAACTAGAGCTGATTTTACATTAAACTTGTTTATCCGCATTTCGCGACATCTCTGTTACGACGGACACATTTCTAGCTAGTCTCCCGCGCCCCTTCCCGCGCAGCGCGGAGCGGGGGGCTCATGAAACAGGACTCGTCCGTCCGTCCTTCCGTCTGTCTGTCTGTCTGCCCTCATCTATAGTGGAAAGTTTGTACGAGAGAACATATATAGGAGGTGTGCAACGCGAAGTCATTTTTGGTCTTTCTTAAAAAATGAAAAAATGTCAGAATTTTTAAATCTTGTGAAAATGTGTAATATCTCCGATCTATAGTGATAACTTTGTACCTTGAAATCTTGTAAAAATGTGTAATATTCATTGTGAATTTTAATTTAAATGCAATGCTGACTCAACTACGTTTTGCATGTTTCCTGAGAAAACATATTTACTTGTGAACCGCTAACTACGCTTTTTCATATTTTTTAACTCTGTATAGTGATAAGATTGTATGTGACAAACCAGACAAAATCGACTGTAATTTTTTATAGATATCCACTGCTGATCATACATTGGAGCTCTGCGAACTGTGGTTATTTGTCGCTTTTTTTTTCAAAATAAATTTCCTTTGTTACTCGCAATTTAGAAAAGAACTGTTCATTTCAAAGACGGGGGTGTGGCGGGAGACATAAGCAGTTCACTGATATTCTTGTTGTATTTGCTCCTGCTCCACAGTTTTTTTTTTTTTTTTTTTTCAATTTGCGGCTCTATACTAAAGGATTACTAGGTCTAAAACGTGTGTCCAAACACTTGGGAACTGTACAAATTCTTACATTTTTTTTTCTTTTTTTTTGGGGGGGGGGTGGGGTAACTTTAGGTTTTCTTTCTCTGTGTATTAACTAACACTGGTCCTCGTTCTAATAACTACTTTGAAAATTCTAGAAGTATGTTGCATGTTAAAATACTGTTCATGGCACGCTAAATTTTCTATAGAAAATTTCTCTTCCAGAAATCACGGCAGCAGGTGCGGCCTGCCTCCTTTTTTTATTGATTGAGTGATTGATATATTTTTGCGAGGAATGACGAAATTTTATTTGTATGTGTCACCCGAAACACTCTTATTATATTCTTATGCCTATCCTTCTGGCAGGATGATCGGGACATTTATATGGACTATATGCGATCGACCGCGTGTGTCTGTTGGTCTGTCGGTCGGTCTGTCATCAAGAGCTTGTTAACAGGATAACTTAGAAATTCCTGCAGGGATTTTAATGAAACTTGATATGTAGCTTCTATGGGAACAAACACAGATCGATATTGTAAATGGGCCAGTTTCATCCAAGGAAAATGGACCAGCTGGACTTGGAAATTTTCAGCTATTGATGGCCGTGTTTAACTGATGGGGGGGGGGGGGGGGGGGGGGGGGCTGTGGGGAATATGTGGGTTTGCACACTGCTCTAGTTCAGAAAGGGAGTAACTTTTTGAAAAAAAAGCACAAGTGTAATGACAGTACGATCGTTGATTTTTAAACTTTTTTCAATCCGTTAAGATGGCTGAACATATTTTTAGTCAGTTAGACTGTGGATGAAAAGGATTCTTTTTCACCCAGTCTACGAGAGTGCCATCTGGTGGCCCCAGCCTCTTCCCCTCCCCCTCCACTTCCCTCCACCCCCCCCCCCCCCACTCAGTATGGGACTCTTCAGTCGTTGCTTTTCATTAAGAGAGTGGACTTCATAGAAAGATTCCACGAGGGATGATTAATAACAGATTTCCTCGCCTGGGTAACATAACTCTGGAGGAAACTACAGCAAATTCCACTCCTCTGTTCGATTCATATCATCGGAATGTCACGGTTAGCAGATGCGGAACAGTTGTGGTACGGATTACCAGTGGGGGTCGGGTGGAGAGGAGGGGGTTCTTAGCCACGGACTTCGGGTGAGGAGACGGTGAAATTCATTCACATGTCAAATGGCGTTATTATACCCTGATTTGGCTTGGAGATTGTAGTTTTTAATTGTGCCCGTCAATCTATTGTGTGTTTTCTCCGAAATTATATCAGCTAGGATTTTAAGTTCATACACAGTAATATATATATAAGATGTGTAACGCTGCATTATTCTTGGAACTGACCCAAATGGCCAAACATAATTCGTTGAAAATGTATCAAAATGTTGTGTAAATCTTGGATTTAAATTACAATTTGTCCAAGTTAATGAAGTTCTTGTCACATATATGTCACATTTAAATTTTTGTCACCATATCTGGAATATAACTGGATCAGTGCTTAAATATTACGTACACTGAAAATATACCAGATGTTTTAATTTGAAAAATGATCAAATAATACTTAGTAAGAAATTGTCAACAGCTTAAAAACAAATTATTTCCATAAATCAGTTTGAACACTTGTGTAAAGCTGGAAAAATTAACTCAGTATCCTATTTTCAACTTTAGTTTAAAATAAACTTATTTTGCAAAGCGTTTTAGCTTTGCTACGACCCACTGGAGATATTTCTAGATTGGAAACACTCCAAATATGGGCAGGGGCATTCACAATTAAAAAATGCTCTGAACAAGAAAGTGTCGTAAATAAAAAAATATTACTTGGGGAAATTTGATTTGAAAACGAAAGCTTGTTTCATTATAAAATGCGAAATCGGAATTTAATGAAATCCACGGTGAATTCATTCGATCAGTGGCTATTTCCGAAAAAGAGATTGTTAAAAGTAAAAGAATGGTGAGTTGTTGCGACACAACAGGATCTGACGTGGATCGGGTTATCGACAGCCAAAACATAACGAGAAAACTGATAAAAAAGTACATGTTCACTTCTTTGAAAATGTTTCACTTTTAGATTGGTGCTTCGTGGTGATCTTATTGAAGTTTATTACATTTTACTTAAAATGATATACTTTTTTTATTTGTGATTAAAAGTCCATTGAGAGCAATTAAATGATGAAATGGAATCTAAATTTTGAAGTTTCGAATCAGTACAGAAATTTCCCACTTATTTCATGACACCTCTAACAGCAATGATTTCTTTTAACATCTACAGTATATTCCGTTAATCTGAGCACGGTTAAAGCGAATTAAAGGTTATCAGAGGAACTATTTTCTTTGATAATAACTTTTTGGCTAAACCGAATTACGTGCCATGTGGCTGAATTTAGGCCCTGCTTGTGGATTCGAATTTTTAAGCCTTTATTCTACATATCTGAATTGACGAATTTGATTTTCATATTTCCAGGAGGACGACGAGAGGAATTCTATAAATGCAGAGGAGTCCTATGACAGTGGCGCAGCTGAAAACGACGAGGACGCTGGTTTTGAGGTGCGTGAAGACGAAAAAGTTTATATGCGCGGTGGGCCAAATTATATAGAGGAAAGGGACTATGATAGTCCTTTCGATGAAACATTATCTAACACTGACAAAGAAGGTTTCCAAACATATGAGGAAGGGACAAATCACGATTATTACCCGCCTGGATATGTGGAAGCGGCAGATTATGAACCGCATTTTGCTCATGAGTACCCCAAAGAGCCATTGCCGCATACGCGAATAATTGAACACGCTGGTTATCACAAACATGACGAAGAAACAGAGAAAGATGAATCGGCGCGCAAAGCGGCTGAACATCTAAGCGACTTGCTAGTGAACGCGCTACACGAGGTAAGCCTTGTGTTGATGCATTCTTCTTTCTCTAAGTCTTTCTCTGTTTCGGCACCAAGTTTGTGGTTGTGAGTATTTCGAGCGCCAATCCTGGGTCTTTTAGCATTTATTGACTCCGGGGGGTAGCTTTTTTTATACAAAGTAAAAACTTTCCCCTGCTCCGCCAAGAAAAAAAAATCCTGGTGATTATTATTCAGATGACGCAAAGTTCTTTCCGCGCTCTTTATGTATCCGAAAGACGCTTCATCCCTGCCTTGTCAATTGAGGGCTTGGCAGTCAACAGAGAGGGAGGGCACATTGCCATCATTCTCCCTTCTAAAAATAAACTCACACATACACACGCACATTGAACTGGCAATAAGAAATAACTTGTTTTTTTTCAAGTGCTGATTATCGTCCTGATTTAACCGGTTTTCACCAGTCTACCTTTTAGTTTTTTTCTCTCGAAAATAGCAACTCGGCAAAAATCTGGGAGCGTTTTTTCCTTAGCTGCATGGTGGGATTTCTCCGGGGGTGGAGGTGGTTCTGGGAGGGGAGATTTCCTCCTGGACCCTGACTGACCGGGTGTGTTGAAAACAGATCTGTTGTACTCACGGGCTGATACCGCTGAGGTGTCCTAGCGACTTGAGCCGACAAACAATACATAAATGAAAAGTCACGCCAGTCTCTCACCGATTCTACTACTTTCATAGGGTTTAAAACTTGCCTTTTTATAATTCATGTAATAACGTTTTCCCTGCTTTTTATTCCACATTTTGATATAAAATGATACGTAGCAAATTCAAAGAGAAATATAAGAAATAAAGGTGATACAACTGACTTTTAAACAATTCATTTTCTCCTTTTCCAGGCAACACATCATATTGATGAAGAAAAGGAAAGCGCATCGAAACCGACAGCTAATCATGAAAAACAGGACGATAAACATTCAACGACTACTCCTAAACACAAAGATGAGAAATCTGAAAAGGACAAGTCGTAAATCCTAGTCAAGCCATTCGATTTATCTATCATTTCAAAAATCCAGAACAAGCTTACTATGTGGCTTTAAATACCGCGTACTGTTTCTCCGCTGTCGACTCAGCGATTCAACATGGATTCAGTTATGGTAATTTTAATGCCAGTTTGTCAAAAAAAAAATAAAAAAAGGAAAAAAATATCTCCAAAAGATTCGGTGCTGTCTGGCATTTTGACAATTAAGCTGCAATTAAAAATGCTTGCTTGTGAAAGTAGAGAAGACGAGTAAGACCAGTAGAGTTTTGATCTTTTAATATATCTTGAAGGGTTTGAGGGGACGGGATAGATTGAGGCTATGCCAAATTTAAAAAAAAAAAAAAAAAAAAACGGAATCGAGTCAAGGCAGAAAAGTTTGGATGGTCAGGGACAAATGAAAACGATTCCAAAATGACAGGTTACTTTTCATTCCCCCTCCAAAAACGTGCTATTTGTGATGTTAAATTGCGGTTCTAATTAAAAAGCCCCCACCCCTCGCCCCATCTTTGCACACCTGGTAAAACGCCACCCCCTCCCCGTTCATGACCAAAGCAGAGTTGAAAGGGCTAATGATGTTATTATCTCTTTTTAGGTGACTTTGAATATTGAGTATTTCATTTTCTAATAAATTTGTTTCGAATGCATTTAATGGAATTTTAATCTAATCATATGGTAAAATGTTCAACTCCGGAAATGCACCGATCGACTGCACGGCCACTTGCTTTGGTTGATTGTAATTATATTACAATGCCACTAAGTCGATGCATATGGACTATGATATTTAGTCATTAGTGGTTTCAATGGATACTCTAGTAAAAGTAGATTTTACCATTTCAGTGATTTAGAGATCATCTTGATGTAGTGCAAATAAATATTGAATACAATATTAAAAAATGTATGAAAAAATAACATTAATGCTTTTTACCAGGTATGCAAAAAGGAAGGAGGGTGGGAGGTGCTTTTGGTGGGGCGGGGCTTTTTACCGTTTACCAAAAAAAGTGCAGTCTCCCTGTTGCAATTTGACAGAACAGTAGAATATTCACAAGGAATGGTAAAGCTGGGCAAAGTTTGTGATGTTGTAAATTTGTTATTCGTTAAGTTCTTTATATAGGTTGAATCTTCGTAGTTTAATAAATAGGAGACTCCGAAATGGATGTTTTTTCCAATTATAGCTTTACTTTTTCAGACGGTGAGATGGAGAGAGAGAGAGAGAGAGAGAGAGAGAGAGAGAGAGAGAGAGAGAGAGACAGAGAGAGAGAGAGAGAGAAAGAGAGAGATAGAGAGAGAGAGAGAGAGAGAGAGAGAGAGAGAGAGAGAGAGAGAGAGAGCGGGGGAAGAGAGAGGGAGAGAGAGTGAAAAAATGAGAGATTGAAAAAATGAAGAGAGAGAGAGAGAGAGAGAGAGAGAGAGAGAGAGAGAGAGAGAGAGAGAGAGAGAGAGAGAGAGAGAGAGAGACTATATCGAATATCGTAATCTGTTAAGTTGTTTTTCTTCTCTTTGTTCTGAAGTTAAGTTTCTTATCAGGACAAATAAAAAACGAAGGAGCTGAAATAAACTCACTAAAATTGTGCAACGCTTATTACATAAGTTACTAAGGTTGAAAACATGACACTACCTTCATAGCATTATAAGCCGAGAATATTTCATTCATACTTAGTCATATCCATTTCTTTCACCCAAGTGAGAGGACCGTTTTCATTTTATTTCACGTGAAATTGGGGATTTCAGTGGCAGTGTGCCTTCACCCAGCAAACATTTTTTTCTATATCTCATCTGTTACCTATCTGAATCTCGCTTTGATCAGTTTCAGAGCAGTTTTTGTGTTGCAACTGGTCTAAAACTGGTCTTTTAAAAAGACTCTAACTTATAGACGAGATTGTCATTAATTGCTTGTAATGAAACTGGTCCAAATCTCGTCTTCACAAAAGAGACTAATTCTAGACGAGTTTTTTGTGAATTGTATTGGGGCATTATGAAAATTATTAGAACATTATGAAAATCAATATGATTGATTGCCCTGTATTGGAGCGTCGTTGGAAACCATATGTGCTAACTACCGTTTTCCGTGTATTGGGGCGTCATTTCAGTTTTTTTTTTTTTTTTTTTAGATACTAGATAGCAAATTTATATATTAATAATTATTTGAATATTAAATTCTAAATTAAAATTAAGTTATGCATTTAATTTTAAATATTTGTTATTATTTTAGGATACTGAAATGATATTCTATGTAATAAATGTAATTGTAAGTGCTACATAAATCAATTTAAAATGCCAATAATAAATTCGTAATGCAAAAAACTTTTGGGTCCAAACAGAAATGTTTTATGGCTGAATATTATCGTTAACCGTACCGTGGTGTAGGGGTAAGGTACACGCGATGCATGCCAGAGGTTCCCGGATCGATCCCAGGTAAGTACGAGTAAGTAATAAAAAAACCACTTGTGAAATCTGAGAACGTAAATTGTAATAATAATAACTGAAACTGATTCTTTTTCTTTTTGGGAAGGTCGTCCATATCTCAGTAACAAACACCTCTCGTTCTCGCCTGAAACTCGAAAAATGTTTGCTGTGAAAGATATGAAAATGAAAGGGACCTTATGCGAAGGGGCTTCGTACCAGAGAGGTCAGTCTCCGGGATTCCTGCTTTTTGCCGCCTCTTCACTGTTTCTTTTTCCTTTTTTTTCAATAGGTATCAAACTTTTTGTTAATTCATTTTCACATTTTGTTGATTGGATCATCTTGTTTCTTTTTCAATTTTTTTTTCTTTTCTTTCTTTTTTTAAAAATGATTTAACAAGAATATTATGACCAACTCAGGTAATGAGAATGTTTCTCAATTACATGAGCCAGGTCGGGGACAACTTTCTACCAATTTTGAAAATGGATAGTCACAAACTGAATAAGAATATTCCATTTTGAAAATTATATTTTTCTCTGTGCAATATGAAATATATCAATAAATTTTGAATATAGCGCACACTCAGTAATCCTCTGTGTCCAAGAAACATGCCCATAAAGTTTCATCACGATTCAATCACAAACGCATGGAGAGATACATTTGAAAGTTTTTTACTCTTCAAACTAATATTCAAAATTGACATTTTATAAAAACAAAACAATCAATCAATCTTAAAACGTTATAGTCAAGATGAATATAAACCATTCTTCTTAAATTTGAAAGGCTTTTACAAAAACAAGTATATATATATTAAATTGGGTCTAGAAGGTGGTCACTGCAGAGGCTTAGTGTGAGTCTTTTTCCTTTCCGGTATAGCAGTATATCGTGCCCCCTGTACAGCCCCCCCCCCCGGGGGGTGGGTGGGAAGCTAGACTAGTCTACCTCCCCCCAACCCGGTGTTTTTGTCCCTATACAGCTTTCCCCCACCAAGGCTAGGTTCCCACCCCCGTATTTTTTTTTCGTTTTTTTCCTGTCGCCTGTTCATCTCCCCATTTCCCCAGCCATTCTAGCTTTCCTCTATTTTACTCCTTTGTTTTCTTTCCGCTGATGAATCAATTGCAACTCGTCTTTATCCTCCTCTGTGATAAACAAAATTAGTAAGGTTAATCTGATTATTTAATCCCCTCGTATTTACCAATGGCAATCACATCGCCGCTGCGTTGTAATGAGACAAATCCACATCTCTTTTGTTTTAATTTTTATGTATGCATTGTAACAGGCGATCTTCAGTAGTAACCGGCAGTACGAACCAGGCATAATCCCACCCAATTTGAGGTTGTTCCTACATGTCGTTCTAGGGTTACCGCGCAACAAAGTAAAGTGTTCAAAACACATTTTGACATCATGTGACGTCATGTGTTACGCTATATAGCAATATGAACCGTCAGATCTAACCAACGCATATTTCTATTAAGTCTGAAGCTGATCCGACATTCTGTTCTGCAGTTACAGTAATCATGCAATTGTCATATTTTGAAGTTCTAGAGCGTAATTCGTTGTCTAATGTACGTCGAATACAACAGCAACCAGCGAACCCACCCACAGTATAATCCCAACAAATCTGAAGCCGATGTGAGTTTTGGTCCTACATTGCCTAACAATTTTTGGTCGATTTAGATACAAGACGACGGTGCATCTCTACAATGTATATATTTTCACTGCAAGCAAAAAATGATTCAGAACGCTGGACGGAATAGTTTCGGAGAACGCGTCCGGACAAAATCTAACTCCGTGCAAACAGGTTTACATAAAAATATCTATTATTGAGAAGTCGTATTTTTTACACTTTTTGGCCGATTTCAAAAATAATGCGACGTTGCACATGTACAATATACAATAAAGATCTCTAGACAAAACCATGCTAGCAAATTTCCTGAAAACAACCATTTTTGACAAGTCGTCTTTTTGAGAATTTTTGGCCGATTTAAAAAATAATACGATACGACGTTTCACACCTTCAATATACGTTCTAACCGTATGCCAAAGGAAAAAAAGTATATGACAAATACTTTTGGAGATATGGGCCATACACGAGGGTGCGCGAAAGCGCACAAACAGACGAACAGACGGAAAAGCTGAAACCTATATCCCCTCGTTACAAGGGGGATAATTATGTCAATGTTTTATTTTCTTTAAAAAATAAAAGCCAATAAAAAATAATAGTCTTTTTCACTATTTTATTTACACTGCAACACACAAGATCAACATCAACATAGAAACTTAAAGATGATTTTGAAGCGTACCAACAGTCATTAAAATCTGATACATGTATAAATACAGTGCCCAAGTGCCACACGAATGGTCTAAGGCGCCGATATAAGCATACACGGCAGACAAACAGCAGCACAGAAATCTGTAAAATCCCGGTTAATTAAAAAAAGAGTCTACTCGGTAGAATTCCCGGATTCCCCAATAAAAATAATGATTTATTATCAGTAAAACTTTTATTTTCTTACCTAACGCAAATATCTGGAGTGATCAGCTTAATGTTATAAGATTATTTTTGATAATATAAGGCAAAGGAAAAATAATTTTGTGCCCTTTCTCCTAGCTGGTTCACAATAATCAGAACAAATAAAAAAATTAAAGTATGCAAAACTTGTTCCTTCTCAGAAAATTAGTTGTAGGATTTAGAGTTAACTCTAAAATGTTGTCATCTGTAACACTTAAATACCACAAATGTTATCGTATAGAGAGATAATATTTAAGCATTATGTAACAAAAAATGTTAAACAAATATTCAATATATTACTGGGAAAAACAAAGTACGAATTTTATTTCTTTCCGACTGAACGAAACATTAAAGTCAAAACAGTTCAAACGCAGCTGAGCTCTCTTTACGATTTAAACATAAAACAAGAATATCCGTGGACATTACTGCCAGCCGCAAAAGTGAAGACATTACAAAGGTGAACGGAGAAACCGACCAGTGTAGACAAAAGTTAGATTTGGTTGACCTGATGGCCAATATTATTATCAGAAGTAATTGGCCTAGATCTGTGAGACGAATTGCATTTTTGTGTTTCTCTTAAAGCTATCTGTTTCACTGGCCAGTTTTAACCGATAACAAAACCACTACAAATATATATATATATACTGGAATAATTCTAATTTAGCGTATTATATGGCTCGCAAAACACACGAGGGTAGACAGTGAAAAAGTATGCCCAGAGCGGGGATTGAACGCACGACCTCGTGATTCTCTGAGAGGTAGAACCTGACCTGCAAGACCCGTGAAGGGAGACGATGAAAAAGTACGACTTGAACTCAGGACCTCGCGATTCGCAAGCCAAAACGCTGAGAGTTAGCAAATCTGGCCCCCAACTTGTGAAGAAGTGTCACACGGAAGCACACTGATTTTTCTTTGTAATCTCACTGTTTTTGGCCAATAGCATGGCCAATTTTGGTGAAATCACCAAAGCAAATACACGCCTGAAGCATTGTAGGGAACGTCCTTGTAAAATTTCAACACAGTCGGTCGGATCTGTACGAATAGTAGCATTTTTTATGCTTTCTTATAGCTGGCCAATATCTTGGTCAATTTTGTCAAAATCGCAAAAATACGATGTATGGAGGATTGCCAATACGAAATGTGGGAACATTACCATTTTGAAAAATTGTTCACACACACAGAGATATATACTTATATACAAATATAACGGACGACGGATACCCCACAAGTGATGAGTATAGCCGGCCGATGACAGCTGGCTGGGCTAAAGAGGCGGTCAGTCCGACCACTCTTCTACGAAAAAAACAGGAATAGGAAACAATAATATCTATTTCATTACAGCACAGTAAATAATTAACTAAATAACATTTTCCATGAAACAATCAATATCATATAAAAAAAGTTTAACACTGCATGAACATACTAATAAATGACATCAATGTAAAATATATCGGAAAATAACATATTTATGCTGCGCACAGCCTTTAGACCAACACATCGCAAACCTTCACAAGATGATTAGAAAATGTCTATTCAATAAATAACAAGTTATCAGTAAAACTGATGAATGTCCCCCGCCACGAACTATGGTCGAATCGAAAAATAATGCGACGTCGCACAACTTCAATATATATTTTCACTGTAGCAACAATCAAAAGCCAGGGTTGAATAGCGGCTGAGATATCGCGTGCACAAAATTGCACTGTTGGCATTCGAAATACTAAAACATTGCCTATTTTCAAAAGTCGGTATTTCGTCATTTTTTGTTCGAATCGAAAAATAATACCACGTCGCACAACTTCAATATATATTTTCACTGTAGCAACAATCAAAAGCCAGGGTTGAATAGCGGCTGAGATATCGCGTGCACAAAGTTGCACTGTAGGCAACAGAAATACTAAAGATTGCCTATTTTCAACAAGTCGCCATTTCGTCAGTTTTTAGTTGAATCGAAAAATAATACGACGTCGCACTTCAAAATATATATTTTTACTGTAGCAAAAATCAAAAGCCAGGGTTGAATAGCGGCTGAGATATCGCTTGCACAAATTTGTGCTTCCAAGTGTCGCCAGACGGGCGGACGGACGGACGGACGGACAGACCCGAATACTATAGTCCCCCGCTCCGCGCTACGCGGCGGCGGGGACTTATAACGAAATCATAAATTTTAATACAATAAAAACAGTAAGATGTCTATCCCATTTTAGCACTTGACACGGCACTATTTTCTCGAGAATAACAATGAGAGCTTTTAAAGCTGGTCTAGGAAATAACTTCGTTCAAAACGGAATTTACAAAGGTGTTTGTTGAAAAGTTGTCTTGGGGAACACTGCAAATTACAAAAATATATGCTCTTGATCCTGTAATTTTAATGTTTAGCCTACCAATTAGGTGTGAATTTTTAAAATCTTTGAAATTAAAAAAAAAACAATAACGTATTTAGGTGTAGTAAAGAACTAAATCAACGTGCAAAACTACTACTGCAACCGGCCTAGAAACCTTAGAAGCTGTTCACCGGGATAATCATAGGCAGGCCAGAAAGAACAGTATCACATACTGCTCTATCAATTGAAATATCCAACTACACCGTTTCTTCCCCACAATAGGGTTAGTTGTACACTCGACATAAATGCATTGCTATTCTTCTGCACGGTATTTCTAACCATTCGAAAGGTTTATTTAAAATCACGAGTAATGCATTTTATCACTTTTAATTATGTACAGATTCACAAGTCAATATAGAAATAACCCTCAGTGATTTCGAAACAAAACAGAGATATTTCATAAATTGGTAGACAACAACAATGTTAACGAAGAGCCTCTCTAGCTTGAAATAATTCGGTGACTAAAAAAATTAATCATATGGTTTGACGCAAAGCTACTAATATGTTGGATAACTGAACGTCAGAATTTAGCATTGCCTTATTACTGCACAGTCGCTTGGATAATATGTACAAAGCATAGACAGCATACACTAAATATGAAACTTTATGCAAGTAGGGACAATGAGGGAATTACTGACAAACTGTCAAACCAGGCAATATGTAAACTGCGTGTTGCAGTAAGCTACTTAGTGAACTACCTCAAATTTTCAGCCACTTTCTAAAGTGCCTGGTTTAAAGGCTCCGAAACTTGACAGTTCACCATATATATATATATATATATATATATATATATATATATATATATATATATATATATATATATATATATATATATATATATATATATATATATATATATATATAGAGAGAGAGAGAGAGAGAGAGAGCCCGAGAGAGAGAAAGCAAAAGTGTTTCCGTCCATTGCAAGGGATTTTTCCATCTGGACTTCTATAACAAGGGTTGTGGTTCTTTCGCTTTGTTCGACTCCCCGTAGCTCGCAGTATTGATGTGGGCATTGCATATGACAACTAGGGCCTCTCCATACCCACGAGTATACAATAGGTAACACAAACGAAGTAAATAGGTGTGAACCACTAACAGCCGTAATTTAAAAAATACCCCATACAAATTAGCATCAGTATTATAAATACTGGCCGAAAATGACACAGAACCTGTGTTCTCATAGAAACAAACATCGCATCAGACAAAACTACATCGTTCGTCATACATTTATACCGTAAAAGGAACAATAATAATTTTCGTTGCAGCTATGAATACTGTCCTTTTTACAACAACAGATCTGAGAAACTTTTGAGATTATATGCAATACGCAGATCTACGTTGGAACATATGAAAGAAACAGTATTTTGCATGCTATGGTATCTTTTTCAAAGGAAATGAAACAGTTAAAATAAAAAAATGATTTTACCATTTTAACAGCGAACACGTACGCTCAATTATTATTATTAAATCATTTATATCAAGCAGAACAGCTTACGATTTAATGCACATGCTTTATAATGGGCTAAGGGCTACGTTATTAGCCACGCCCTTTGAATATAAAAGATATTTTTGTGTGTTAGTTATTCTAGTCTACAGAAAAATAATTTCAACCTACATAAAACACTTTCAACCTATTTGAAAAAAAAAATCATATTAGATCAGCACGCTTACAACAAGCAAAAATCTTTATTTTACAAACTGCTATATCTGTTTTGTGACCAACTAGAGCCGCCAGTGCACAAAACATAAGCCTAGTGGGCATCTCTCGTATACTATTGTAAACAAAAACAAATGTCCCTTGACCAAACCCATACTTCTTTACTACCCCTTTCTCATTTCACCTTTTACTAAAAATACAAAAACAACTTTGATCTTCTGCAAACATATTCACAATTCAGTACCCAAAATTAAAAAAAATACACAGGCAAATAACCGCCAAAATATTCCGAAAATTTGCAAACATATAATTATATTATATTTTTTCACAGTACACCAACACGCACCATCCACCCAAATACACGTGTCCCACATATATTTCTTCAATACAGACTCAGAAACTTATTAAGCTAGTCCACTTCATAAATTTCAGCAAGACGGTCAAGTGACGGTACCCAGTTGGCGTCAGAGTAATACAAATGACTGAGTGATTTTATCAAAATACGGCGGATATTTGGTGAAACTTGCAATTCTATTACTCAATATTTGACACATTCTCAACAGTTAATTCATTCTGGGTTGCAAATTCTAGCGCGTGTTCATTCCGCCAACGGCATCATAGTTTTACATAATAACGTCACACGTTGACACAGCTATCCAGGTTGACAAAGCTGTCCGATTAACCAAAACATTATACTTATACAAATTATGAAGTCAACACGGTTTTCGGATATCGCGAAATTCGGCGCACAAGTATGTAATGACGTCAGATTTCGTCCTGGTTTGTTGTACTGGCAAAAAAATTGTAGTGTCTTTCGAACCCAACAAGCAATAACCTTACCAACTCTTCTCTTTCTCTGATGTACCATGGTTTTTGAAATTTTGCATACAAGATTCTTACTTAGTGACGTCATACGTTTTCCTTAATACCGTAACACGAGTCAAAATTGAAAGAGCCGCCCTGTTTAAATGTGGATCCTATTTTTCGTTTTCGAGATAAATAATAAGTTAGTTCCAGACATACACACATGCACACACACCATGACACACACACATGCACACACCCATACAACTTGCAAAATCTGCGACCGAGGGGAGACATAATAATACTATTGCAAAGAAAGTTAATGGCAGATCTACACCACAAGGGTAAACGCTGAATTCTGTCAGATCTTACTGAGTACATTATATGCCAATAAAATGTCAATTAATCAAAATTTTATAGTACGAAAGAACATCTCATAGAATAATGTGATTACGATTATATCATGATGTATATTATCTATTACAATAATGGGGTACACACACATTGTCCTTTTATAATATTCGTCTTTTCAATTTCATTTGTTGAAGAAACACTGTGTTAAAAGTTGCTAACAGACTGTCCATTATGGTATTCATTGTATCATGACTCTGCTGTTTAACGTCGTTGATTGAAATACTCGATCCTTCTAGTTACACGTTTTCTGAAACAAATTCAAGTAGTAGTGTCATTATCATTTGTTCATTCTTTCAAATTCATTCTTTCTAGGGCGATTTCGCTAAAATACATCATTTGGAAAAACACAGAGCCTGAAATCTTATTTGAAGCTGAGCATCTCAAGAGTTCGGGAAAAACACCGTTGCAATGCAGACAGAAAGCTATTGAAGTAAGGTAGTACAACTAGAGAAGAGACTAGATGAAAACCACAGTAAGACATGAGTTTATGAAAGTTAAGTTAGCCTTTCTCAAAACAAGATGAAGTTATCACCTGTGTGGCAATGTGAACAATAATGTCCGTGGGCATTGCGCCCAGCCGTGAAAGCGAAGATGTTATAAAGATGAAAGAAATAAGCTACCAATTGTGAAAAAGTATACACTGCAGTGGCCGTATTCACAAAAGTTAGTTGCATAGTTAACCGTTAACTGCTCTGTTCGCAAACAGAACGATCGAAAGTCAATTTATAAATTTGACAAAATAAGTCCACCTAAAATTGGTTATGTGATGCATCTAGATCAACTGATTTTCGCTTCCAGGCGTAGAGTTAACTGTGCAGTTAACTTCTGTGAATAAAGCGAGCAGGAGAGCATCGCAATCAAATTTAAAAGCTGCTGAAAATGAGTCTTCCTTGGGATTTTGAGTTCTTGCTTCTTAAACAAGAGTGATATCCCTACTCCTCACGGCAACCTACGCTTGGTGAAGGAGCTTCTGGTAGCAGCATTTCGTAATTATTATGACAATTTTGCGTTTTAAGCAAAATCAAGAGCAAAGTGAAATCCTGGTGGAATAACTTAGCGGGAACATCCTTCCCAAATCAAAAATCGATTGGGCCGAATTTATAAGAAGAGAATTGATTTAGCGATTTTCTGAAATTGACCGTATTTAAGTTTCTGCAAATTTTAACAGAACTTCCAAACAAAATACAAGCATGATTCTTCTGAAATTCTCTCCGGAACGTTTGTGTAAAATTTCAAAGCGACTGGAACGGTCTGAAGTAGCATTTTCGCGGTTTTCTCAAATTAATCCGTTTTCTGAAATAAATAAATTTTAGCCATGCTGATGACTACTTAGGGAGCATTTTCTGCTAAATGTCAAAACAAAAGGACCAGAAATAGGAGTAGCAAGACACGTGTGCGAGGGGGATAGGCCACAAATGATGGGAAGCTCGGCTGCTCGAACCCAACGACTGACAGCGTTATACTATAAGTTACCAAATCGCCAGTAGTTTCTTAAATACACGCAAAAATAACGAGCAATAAAGGTTTGATAATAAACGCCGAAAAACGTCGATCGATTATTATACTGCCTTTAGTTTTTATTTCAAGTGATCTGACCTTTTTAGCCTGGTAGGAAAAAAAGATACTAATTGTCTTGGGATGTCTTGACAATAAGGTTGTAAGTTCTACAACATATGTAAAAAGCCACCAGAAACAACAACTAAGTTACTGTCAGACGTAATACTGCTAAACATTGTGTGGTGCTGTTGCGTATAGTGAGTAAATGAGGCTCATCCCAGCTTTAATTCAGACGAAATAGGAGATACATTGTGTCATTGTGTTACATACTCCGAAAGACATTGCGTCTCAAAAGTTACAAACTAATCCAAATTTCCGTTCAATAGTCATCTTGTACAAAAGCCAGTCATACATTTTCTAGCCGATGACGTCATATGACATGAGATGTTTTGGTTTTGCAAAAATATGGTTTATTTTCAAAGTTGTGAACTACTTCAAATTCCTATAAATAACGGCTAATAAAAAGTTTTTGTTTTATAAAAGAAGAACTTTTATTACTGTGATATTTGTTGCTTTAAAATGAGTAGTGTGGAAGCGGAGCAAAACAGATTCCATTCTTAGGTTGTGTCTGCTATTGTTTTAAATACCACGCCACGGATGTGAAAACAAGATGTCTTCCATTTCACTTACAAATGCGCTAAAATAGCGCATAGTACATAGTGCAAATGCGCCAAAATAGTGAGAGGCAGGAAATAAGTGCATATCATTATGAGAAAGGGCATTCTGCATAAAAATATTATCAAATTTAATAAATACACAATTGGTGCAAATGATGTGCAGAGCTCGTATTGGGCGAAGAATTTGTCCGAGCAAACAAAAACAAACACTGCAGATGCAGAAGACATGTCAAAACAAACATAAGATTAGTGCAAATGGTGTGATGTAAAACTAATACACAAGTACAATTGTTCTATAAAATTCATGATACTGCAATCGATAGAAGAAAGGAAAGTTAAAATTGATGTTATTGGAAAGGTGCAGTGTATAAAACTGTGCTCATGTTGAAATGGTAACATCGCTTCTTGTTGTCAGGATGAATTTTTCGACATTGTCCTAAGTGGAACTACAATAAATAAAAAAAGGAACATGAAATTCCGGTATTTGTGGGTCGATAGGATATAGGTACATGACAAGCAATTTAGACATTCAAAATATTTAATAGCTAAAAATATGTAGTGCAGTAATAACTTTCCTGTGGTTTCTTGAGCCTTAAAACAAATATTACTGTGGACTATGCATGCGTTTCATTCTAATTTGGTTTTAAGATGAAAATTGATTAACATACAATCATAGAACAGAACGGCAAAAAAGCCAAAAGAGAACACTTTGTAGGAAAACAACTCTAAAGGGCAACATTGATGGATACTTTCTTCTGCATTTACGAACCGATTACACCTGTTAAAACCACAACAAATAATTATTCTGTTTATTTTAAATTTCTCAACATCGGCTAAATCTAAATTTTCTACTGACATAATTTATATTGATGTGTTTAGTTATATCTAGTAGATTTGTTTACTGTTACCACTTTTCATTTAAAAATCATTACTTCCAAATGGGTATCTTTTACCGGCTATTTTGATTATTCGTTTTGCTGCAAAACGACAACTCTGTGACGTGAAAGCTAGATATAGAGTTATTGGATTAACAATGTTATACTTTCTCCAAAAACTTTTAAAAGGTCGTAATATCATGGCGTGAGTGTGGAGTATAGTCATCCCAAGCACGTCAAATACACCTATACGCATATAAATAAATTACATCCATATAAATGGATGTGACTGCAATTATAAAAGGCAAACTAAACATACACTAAATGTGTGTTAATTTATGAGTCCAAGTTTTGTCGAATGAGTGGTGCATTCGAGTACTGAATGAAAATTACACTCCTTTTTACCGAAATCGGCACTGCGTCTTGCCTCAAAATTACCCCCTTTCCCCGCTTTTGTTTCGACGCGCATGTTAACACATATACTGCAAGTGTCCACCATTCTCCACGGATATCAACTTAAAAATGATAAATATCTTTTTCTAATTCTATTATCTAATTCTATTATCACCAAAAGAAGTAACAGCAATGTAGGACCGTATACCTGATGTCTTTATCCAAAATTTCAAGACGGTCAGACAAAAAACCTACGAAGAAACGTGACTTTTAGAAGTTAACAGCGTCCATTTGTAGTGCAATATTTTTACCGAATGCTCAAGCCCCTATTTGTTTAGAAGCTGGCGCTAACAAATCTTTATACTTATATGTCGCCAATTTCGCAGTTCCATAAACTAAAATATTTCCAACCGCATATTGAAATAAGGTATTTTTGGATCATTGCGCTGTTTGTCACAAGCTCGTCCACGCTATACCCTTCCAGTCTAAAATTTCAATTCAATTTGCAGCTAAAGCTTCAATTGGCAGTGACTATGACACGAAAGCTGCTACTCTGCTACAGAGAGAAGGATAACGACACCCAACCGGGTACATTGCATTAAAGATCAACTCCCAGTTAAAACACAAAAAATCACATAACCTAATTTTATCCTTAGTGTTAAAGCCTCCCTGTCCCTCCTCTCTTTACTTTCACCTCGTATGTCTTTTTGTGCCCAACGTTGCATTTCTTCTTGATTTTCTGACCAAATTCATTGCTGTCCACATCACTCCACAAGGTATCCGACCTTAAAAGCAACGAAAACATTTTTTTGCTAAATGTCGCATAAAAATTTTCATATCCCTTGTAGCTGTGAATAGGGTGAAATCAGCAAGTATGTTTTTGCACGATTATCATTCTAAGTATGACTCGGACATTGGGGCAGTAACAGCTTTATAAAACACACACTGCAAACACATTTAAATTTGTGGATTCAGCATTAAGGCGTAAAAGACATATCTAAGCTGGGTGATTGCTACGAGCATTAAATACTACAATGGCTCCATATCAAATCAAGAAACTCGCATCTCCAAAAAGTAACATTTACGTTTCATGGTTGCTGAGTGTATCAACTAAGAATTTGATCAATAATGTGATCCGAGATATATCGTCTAAGAAGAATTGGAGTTCAATAAAAACAAAATCAAGGTGAAAGTTGTCTGTGGTTTAAATAACGAATCAAATTAAGGTAAAAACTCACTCTGGAGACAAACTGAGTTTGAATTTCTGATCTCCTTCTAAAGCAACTTCACGCTTGTTCAGACTATATTCATGCTTCAACTCGGTTGTCACTCTAGAGTCTGGTTCTTCCAACTGCGCAACAATTTCTTCACAATGATGTTTGCCGGTTGCGGGATCTAAATTTTGTCCCCTTGCATTCGTGACTTCTGCCTTCACATTATAGTATTTCACTAAAAAGATATGAAAAAATGTTATAGCTCACAACGCACAGTTAAACAGGGGGTCACGGTACACAGGATATTTCAATTAGTCAAAATGCAAACTCAAAAGGAACGCTTTATTAATATTTAGTGTGGTAATATTTGATTGATGCTAAGGTGTAATACCCTTTCTAACTGAAACTTATCCTGACCGTGACACGGCGGCGCACTTGCGATTCCAGTTACTCAACATGAAATTCAAGTAAGATGTGTCAAAGCAGTTCTGGCTGGTGTTTGCCATAGCGTTTATAAAAGATTAACCCAGCTTAGCGAACAGCCTCTGCTTAGTGAACACTTAACTTTGATTTTTTAAATTCTACTATGAAATTAGCACCTCTTTTAGGAAGACCTTTCTATAATGACAATTTTAGCAATTTCCGAAGGTTTTCACTATGGCAGGGTTACTGCATTCTGAAGTTCAAAAGGAATACATAAGCCCTATTTAGTTCTGCAACTCATGGCTGCAACTGTCTATTATATAAAACGTGTATTTAACAATTCACTTAAGCCAGAGATCAACTATATATCGGATATTTACTATACTTATTATATTTATTTTCCATATTTTATGTGAATCGCTCCAGAATTTACGAAAAAATTTAAGTTTTACTGTAACATTTCACAACTCTCACACTTATAGGAATTATTTCTTTTTAGGGATATCAATCGCTACAGCGCACTTACAGTTTTTTATTGGGGAAATAGATGTGTAACCTGAAGCATATCAATTAATCAAATAATTGTTTACACTCAACTTAGGACCAAAAACTAAAAATCGTTCCCTTTGAAAGGCGATTAGTGTGCCCTCAGCTAACTTTGTTAGCTGGGTAAAATGGAATCTGTTTGTACTTAGTAGTCCCCCGTTACACACAGAAGTGAAATGCGGAGCAGTTGGTTCGATATTTACGGAACTGCACTTCACGCCCTATAAAAAGTACATATATATATATATATACGTAAATAAACACAAATAAAAAATCCTGAATACACTGTCAGAGAAATACATTTTGAAGTTCCAAATTTACTGCTAATACAAATCAATTAAATAAATTAAACAAGAATGTCCATGGGCATTGTACCCCGGCAAAAAAAAAAAACAAAAACAAAGATATTACCAAGGTCCAAAGAGAAACCGACCTTTTGAGAAAATTTAGATTTAATAGAAGGCCCCAAGGATAAAATTGCTATCAAAAGTAATCGGAAAGGATCTGTGGGACGTAAAGGATATTTTTGTGTTTTTCCTAAAGCTATCCATATACATATTTATTTGGCCAGTATTTGCCAAACTGATAACAAAATACTACAACTCAATTAAAGATCTACCAGAAAAGGAAAGAAAGAAAAAATAATGTAGTGTGGGCCTTTATTTCTTCTATGAGAGCAACAACTACAAATGTGGCCTGAAAATCCTATGAAGTATTGCTTCGAAAACCCATAAACGGAGACAACAAAAGCGCTTTCAACGAGGCTTGAATCATCAGCCTCGTGATTATCAGTCCAACGCTTTACCACAAAATCTATTCAGGTAGGTATTCAATCGACTGGTGAAGAAGCATCAAAAACAATGATAGTGTGATTTCTCCAATTTGACCCTTTTCAGCCAATATTGGTCAAATCGCCAAATAAAATGCAAACCTGATGCAGGAACATGTGAAAAACATTACTGTCGAATTTTAATACAATCAAAGCCGATTTCCAGGAAAGTTGCATTTTGTGTTTTCCTAAACTGGGCTAATATTTTGGCGCAAAAATACAAGCTGTGTGGAGGATTACCCAGAGCAAATTCCGCCATAAATGTAGGAAGAGTAACATTTTAAAAAATTGCTTACTTTATGGATACTCCACAAGTGATCAATACATCTTTCAAATTTTTCACCAAGAAATAGACCCAGCCGGGGTCGAACTATTCCATATTTAAAAAAAACACACATTGACTAAAATTCTTGTTTCATTTTCTTGTTTTGTTTTTGCAGAATAACGGCTTTATAAGATGTTTATATAACACAACACTTACATTATGCTGTGCAAGTTTCTCTTTTGAAGCATTTAAAGTGTTTGTTTACAAAACGCGACATCCGAAAGCTCGAACGTAAACTTTTAACACAAAAGGCAATTTTCAGTGCTATTTATGCTTCTCGTAATTTTTTCCTTTTAAATTTCAAACAACCGGTCGACTGGTCGATTCTCGTTTTTACATGAAAATTTTAGATCTCGTTTATCTGTTTAATTTAATTACGTTGTGTTGGATATTGGTTAGCATCCCATGTTGAGTGGCGTGTTTATTTGCAATGGAGCATGCGTCTGATGCATATGGACTGATTCCTGTGTCAAGACGCGCCTTTTTACTTTTGATGAACAAGTGCTCACAAAAGGATTTTACTGACCGTAACAACAAATGACCCGTTGTAAAATAGATTTACTGAATGCAAACATCGAAAACGTGTTATTTTTCAAGATTGCATTTTCGACTCATATGCAACGCAAAATCCAATTGATATGTAGGTTTCTACATTACATGACCTTTTTGTAACAGTGGACGCCATCAACTGCAAAAGAACTGAAAAAATAAAAAAGCATTTTTTTCTCATAATGCAGGGTACATTTTCTTGGGTACTTTCGATCGGATGGTTTACTTGACCCTATACCGCCCTGTTACTGACATTCAATCTGGCAACCCTGACTCAGAATGAACAGGTTATTTACTTCTCACAACCCTGCCCGAGGGGAGTTTAGCTGGTGTTTATAATGCTTATGATATGAAAGTGACTTGTTATTATAGGTTGAGAACATGCAACTCATAAATTCTATTTAGTGTAACCATTGATGCTGAGGAACACTGGCATTCTAGTTACTTTTATTATAATTTTGTCATGATGGTGCACTTATGTCATTATACGCTCAAAGCATGCCGCCCATAGACTTATTCACGGTTGTCACTGATGCTGAGGAACATAGACCATTATATATATTTTTATAATGCAAGCTTAAGTCTACATCCAAGCTTAAAAAGAACGCATAACCCTACTGAACATAGCCATTCATGATAATGACATTATCTATCCATTCTAGTTTTTGTGTATTATCATCTTAATGTAAACGAGCACAAGCCAGGTTTGTTGGCAAGCATTGAAATTAAAAGGAAAATATAAACCGTACTTGGTTTGGACATTTATTGTTATGTGCACTTGCCATTCTTGTTGATGTTTCCAATTCTGGTTTAAAAACTTAAGGGTCACTTAAGTGATATATAGTGTGGTCATTAATATTAAGCTGTACTAACCATTCTAGTGGAAACTTGTTATGCACTTGATACGGCAGTGCACTTACAATTCTTGTTATGTAACTGAAATAGGACGCTTCAGTCATCCTTTACGTGGATACTAATGTCACGATTCCTTATAGCATTTCTACCACTTGTTTACAAAAAAACGTGTATAGAGGCTTGCATAACTTACTAAACCTCTGAAAAACAAAAAAAAAAAAAAAAAAAAAACCTCTGAAAAATGAACATTCTATACTTTGAATATTTTAATTCCACTATTAACGTCTCTTTAGTGAACGACCATTTTAGCCGGTCCAAGAGATTTACATGAACAGAGAAGGTTTAGTGTATTTAGTAAAAAAACATAGCTGCACTTAGTTTTGCAACTTATAGTTGCGGCTTTATCATTATATAAAGATTCAATAAAACCACACATCATATATACACATGGAGGTTATATCACTATTTTAACAGAAGATTACCCTGCACAACTTCTCCAAAAATATAAAAACTGAAAAACCGATAAAAAAAACAGAAGCCATATGTATTTTCACCAAGAAACATTCCTGTAAAGTTTCAAAACAATCCATTCAACACTCTAGGAACAGATATATTTTATAATTTCATATTTTACTTGTTTGCTTAGTGTTTTATGTCTCACTCAGCGACTATGAAGGCTGTATTTAGATGCATATTTTATTATATAGATGCCCATTTACAAAAATCCAGACTTTTACGGATATCACTATTAGCGAGAGACCAATTGCAACTTTTTGCAATGGCCATATACAGCTTATATTGTCGGAGTCATAAGGTCAAATAGAATGCACAAGAGGAAACGAACAAAACGTTATTACGATTTTGAACAAGCAGATACGCCACAAATTAAAAAAAAATAGATTAAAAATTGGATAAACATACAGTTTATGCTTGCTCAAAATGTAGACTGTAGGGAAGAATCACATTCGTGGATGCTTTAAGCGAAATTTGGCGGTGATCGACCACATATTGTGGGAGACATTGCCAAAAAGTCAAAAGAACTCTAATAATCAACAATTAAAAAAATATCAAACGTTCAGCTAGAGATATCTAAAATACAGCTACAGACACTTCAAAATCCCTGTAGATATCTTATTTCATTTCCAGATATTTCTTACTCAATGTAAGATATTTTTAAATAAACTTTACTAGTCCCATTCCTTTGACTTTATATAACCAGAGGGGCGACTGCACACAAAAAACCTAACAGCACAGGCTTATATCACACCTCTTTCAATCCATATCTATCTAGTTTCTTGTTTTTGTGCACATAAACAAATGTCTCCCCCACAAAACCCATGATTCTGCAATAACCTTTTTTTTACTGAAATAAAAGATAAATTTCTGCAAACAGAATTATAATTCATAAAAAAATAAACAAAATGTGATAGCCGGTGCTGACCAACAACAGTGTACTCGAACAAGTCAAACACTTTTATTAGCCAGCTGTTGCCTTTTTGTTTTTGTGAACAAAAGCATATGTGCGACGCGACAGCCCTTTCAGAAAGTTTTATTTCAACAAGTTTGTCCTATTTTAAGAATAATACGTTTTACCTTATATAAATTTATCTCGTGTGCCCAGATGTCGGGTTGCGTATCACCTTTATCCAATTTTAAGGGGCTGGGGAGGGGTATGTAACTTAACTTGTGGATGTCTCAACCCTCTGTTTCTTTACAAGTTCAGATACAGGTGTTTTATCTTGATCTAGAAGGTTTGTTTGTTTCCTGCTTAACATCCCGTTCACAAACTAGAATGGGTATATTAGGACGAACTTGCTAAGGAAACAAGTAGGAAAAAAGAGGGAAGAATGATGAAATAGTAAAAGAAGAGTGAGAAAGAACAAATTCCGATTAGTTGGCTCTAACGCAATGCACGGAACAGAACACAGTGGGTGTATTCTTAAGATTCCCCTACCCCACAAGGGGGATCTAGAAGGTGGTCACTACTGTCAGGTTTATGGTACGCTTTTTCGTAGGGTCTGGGACGGTTGTCAGTAAAAGAGATTTTACTGTGCGTCTTTTTGTCCAGTTTTGAATCGTGGTCACTATGAACAGGTTTTACTGCATGTGTTTTTTCCGCGTCTGAAAAGTAGTCATTTAAACAGGGCTGACTGTATGTTTACCTTACGCAGGTTCACCTTACGTCTTTTTATCCGAATAGCGAGGGTGGTCACTACAAACAGGTTTTATTTTACGCAGTACTTTTTGCTAACCTTCATCCCCCTACCATCCAACGTAGGTACAAGACTTAACGCAACCCTAAACCTTTTAACCAACGTAGAGTCTGTACCCTCATTGTAATTATAACCATGTTAATACCTTGTCTTTGTATATTCCCATCTGTGAACAAGCACTAGAAAGGCATATTTCATCAAACAACAGTTGATTCACCTCGGAGAGGAGGCGGGTAGAGACATTTTAGTGGCAAATGATGAGCTACTTGTCACAGCACAAGATATCAAATGACCCACTTCAAAGGTGAAAAATACTTCCAAGTACTGCACGCACTGCTAACCGTTACATAATTATTCCCATATATAAACAGATTGGCAACCAAATGAAAACAAGTTTGCGGAATAAAAACAAACAGCCAAACCAGCTGAGGCCTGCAAATACTATTCCTATCTCTCCCTCATGTCTCCAAATCCTGACTGTCCCTGACAAAAACGTAAGTGGGGAGAGTGAGTGGAGGGGGGGGGGCTGTATTTCTTAGTATAAATATGCAACTCAAGTGTTAAACTTTCCCACATTCTAGCTCATTATAGGAGATACAGACCTCATAGTGCACTACAACTGACACTGACCCCTCACTGGGAGACTGAGTTACGTAACAGCTGTAGGTGAGTGACGCACAAAAAGGTCAAATACATGAAATGTAAGAAACAGCCACGCATCGTTAGTTGTGCTGCCATTGCTTTCACGTGCACCTAAAGGATGCAGGTATAGTGGAAAATCTTCTGGAAAACGCTAAAATTACAAGCCTAGTTAATAACTATGCTTCGTTAACAAAAGAACCGACAAAACGGGGAAGGTGGGGGAGGGGTGGTGTCAGATTCAGCAACTGCAAAATATATTACGGAATAATTTCTCCGCAATAGCGTCTTTCTTAATTTTCTGTAAGTTTAATGTTTAATAAAACCGTGCCACTTGTGCACGGCATAACTACATCAAGTTTGAAGTCGATCTGATACTCCGCTATCGAGATATTTTTCTCCTAACTTTTTTTTACACAATAACGTCATATGTCGTTTTACACACAAGATCTTCTTTACAATCCATATTTTACGTGATGCCATCATACACTGTACTCCCTAGTTCACTCGCGACAAGATTTGACAACAATCTCAACAAGTTCGAACTTTCTCCGATGCTCAGCGGCTGAGAAATCTTGCATATCACATTAAGCGTATTGACGTCATACACTTTTCTTAATGCCGCTACCTCCGTCAAAAGTTGAAAAAACCCTCGGACTGATCCAAGGAATCCCCACAAAAAATTTAAAGTCGATCAAACTTTCCGTTATCAAGATATTTTGCACACAAGATCTTCTTCGAAATATATATTATTTTACGGATGACGTCATACGTCGCACTCGTTCGTTCTATTCGCAACATTTGTTAGAATCTCGGATTTATCAAGCAACAATACCGGCTGAAAAATTTTGCACATAACATTCTTTTACGTAATGATGCCATACACATTCCCTAACAAAGTAGCGTGTCAAAAGTTTATAGCACTGTCAGACCTACCCAAGGAATAAATAGACCAAGCTGAAAGTCTCTTTGACGTTCAGTCTGCATATATACACACAGAACAAACATTATATGTCTTCCCTTGATCGGAGAGAAGTCAAGTGGGAATGATCAAAGTGGTGAAATTGCGACTGATACAGTGGGACTATTTCCTAACTTAGGACACTGTCAGTGAAATGAAATGTTCGTTTTTTTAAATTTTCTTTTAAAAATTCAGGGTGGTAGAAAATAGCGTTTATCCTTAATATATATATATATATATATATATATATATATATATATATATATATATATATATATATATATATATATATATATATATATATATATATATATATATATATATATATATATATATATATGGTTGTAGGAAAAATGGCAACGGAAAAAATGGCAACGGAAAATATGGCAAGTGGAAATAATGGCAACGAAAAATATGGCAAAGTGAAAAAACGGAAAAAATGGCAAAATAACAAATAAAAATTTTATCACAATATTCAAATTTATTCTTAAGTGTAATATCACGTGCATGTTGCTCATTCTAGACAACGCCCCTAATAAATGCATTGTTGTGATGGCACCCGAACATCCATAGGATTAGCAATACTGTATACACAGGGTTTAAGTTTTGCCTGATGCAGCCCAAATAAATGTTTTGTTACGTTGACACCCCGAGAACCCGAAAGATTAACCGCATTGTACACACAACGAATACGTTTTGCCATTTTTGCTTGCACCCCAAATACCCGACATCAAGTGGCATTAAGTGGTTTCGATTGGACTTTCTTTGATCCTGAGTAGTCAAGGTAGGCGATTTCTTTGTTTCGACTGAACTTCAGTGAAACCTGCAAAATTTGCCATTTTTTCTTTTTTTCACTTTGCCATTTTTTCCGTTTTTTTAAAGAGTAAATATATATATATATATATATATATATATATATATATATATATATATATATATATATCGAAAACGCTTGCAGATTTTGAGCGATTTTGAGCTTACTTTTGACTCTCGTAAGACGTTACGTAAGAGGTACCTTGGTAACCTTAACCTTCCTGGTCATGGTCATGGTCAAAATTGGAAGTTGACCACTATCTCAAAAATGGTTAGACAGAGCCATTTGGAGCTTATTTTCGACCCTTTGGGCCTAAAAGGCGTTGTTTAAGATGTACCCCATTGACCTTGAGCTCAAGGCCCGCTCAAGAGGAAAACCTGTATTTTGAATCGGTATTCTTAATTCAATACCCAGCATTATCATGAAACGATATGTGATGAATTTGTTTAATGGAATGTACACATTATTGTATCTCCGAACTCGTGCATTTAAATACATTTGCATGGAATATGTAGTTATCCACATGCAATATATTTTATGGGATTTTCCACTGACTTCTGAATAATACTTGTAATTCCCTTCTAATTTCAAAAACTAAGCCATTTATATGCATTCAGCCTTATTTCACAATTATTGTTTGTTTTGTTACTTGTAAATGTAATATTTAGGATTTTGAATTTTGTTTGTTTCAATACTGGTAGTATTTAGGCATATAAATAAATAATGAAATGACACATTTAAATGCAGGCATATCATGTGTCGTACTATTGATTCAATGTTTCAAGGGTGTTACATAAGTAACCAGACATAATCATCATTTCTTCAAGAACATCGTATGATGTTCTAAAAATTTTCCGAAATATTCAACATCAACTTCACTGCAGCTTCAATACAAGGTATGTTTGACTTCCTGCCAAGTCCTGTTAGTTATGTAGTTTATTCTATAGAAACTTTACAACAAATCATACCTTTATCTTTTTCTGTCTTCCTCTTCTTCTTTCCATTTTTATGGAAAAACACTGCTGCTACTATGCCTCCAATTACCAACTGAAATAAAAGATCACACCCATTTAACTTCATGAACACAATGCATAGGTAAGAGCATATATAAACATAAGCGCCGGTATTTTACTAAGCTTCATTGCGGCCCCGTACAAAATTATTAAACTGGGAAGACATAATAAGTTTAGAAGGATCTATGCCCCATATTTCTCACTTTGAAACTTCGATTCCAATTGGGAATAGGCCTGTCGTTTCTTATTTGTTCCGCTTTTTAAAAATTTTTATTCCATTTGGAAGGACCCAGAAAACAACTCCAAGACCATTTAACGAACGAAGATGAAATTTGTCACAGGTACAGAGGGTAATTAGGGAAAATGGGCACTTCAGCCCAAAACCACGTCGTCCCGTTTTTGCAATGCAATTTACTTCGGCGTAATTATTCCCATGTGTGTAATTGAAAACTGCAATAAGGTCCTTTTTGAAATGCAATTAACTGATTTGAAATAAGTGCACCGAGTATTACACAAAAATCTCCGGTGTGAATTGCAATCCTGGTTTAGTTCAAGCTTCTTAGTGAAAAGCTGTCCAACTGCAGAAAGCCGTGAGGAGTAATTACCTCCCATTGGGCGTCAACCTTTACTCTGGAGTAAAGTTGATATCATTGTGGTAATTCAGTGATCTATGGTGTGTAATATAGCTCGTTCCATATTTATGGGGGACAGATGGGTGGTTGGGCGTGACGGGGTATAGCAGTATTATAAATCTTCAGTGACCTCAACCGAATTGCGGTGTCTATTCTGATCACTCTGCGTACTTGGCTATACATTTATGTAGTGTGCGTGTTTCCATTTTATGGTGTGTTAAATTGCAGCATTTTCAATGTTTTATTGATTGCTTCCATTCAATTTGTGAACAAATTAAATATAGGAATTCTCTTAAGTTGTCTTTTTATTATTTATGCGACCCTTAAACTATGGGTAAACTATGGTCCCAAGTGCCCAAAAAGCATTGGTCAAGTGTCCAAGGCTGGGCCGAAGTGTCTTTTGCGTTGGACCGAGGTGGTTGGGCGGAAGTGTCCATTAACTGTGAGACGAGTTCACAATTGTTTTTACCTTAACCTTAAAGTCAAGTCTAAATTGAGGTCAAACGCTTGTTTTTTATCAAAACTGTAATTGGGTTCAAACAGACTGAAACACTGGTTGGTAGTTATGAAGTCATAATAAGCCACCTTCTTTAGACCGACATAGCTCATTTATAATACCGAGCATTGTTGGTTCCAACACCACTAAATCCATACTACTTATATGTAAAACATTTTGTCAATCGATAAAAAATGAAGGCTTGGGTGTGTTAACAAACTCACTCCAGTTCTCAAGGATTGTGCAAATTTTTTCAAGTCCAACTGGGCCAGTATCCTCGGGCCGACTTGGCTCATAAACAACACCAACCCTTGTAAGGACCCATACTACCTATATTAAAATATTTCGCTTATCGATCAAGAAAAGTAGGCTTGGGTGTGTTAACAAACTCGCACAGGTGCTCAGGGACTGTACAAATTTTTAAAGTCCAGTGGGGTCAATGTCCTTGTGTCCACCTAGCGGATTTACAATGCTAACCCTTGCTAGCATCCATATCACCTACATGTAAAATATTTCGACAATCGATTAAGAAATGTTCACTTAACGGTGTTTGAGAACTGTGCGATTTTTTTAAATCCAGTTGGGTCAATGTCCCCGGGCCGACGTAGCTGATTTACAATACCAACTCTTGCTAGGGTCCATACTATCTGTATGTATAGTGTTTTGCCATTCGATCAAGAAATGAGTGTGTTAACAAAGCCAGGCAGATAGACCGATAAACTATAGTCCACAAGCCGCGCAATTTAAACACATATACATTTACCGAAGATACCTCAGTGATGACCTTCTCGGTCAAGGTCGAGAACCAAGAAGTTGACCATTTACTCGAAAACCGATAGGCTTTAAACGAAGTTACAGAAGAAGTGACTTGAATATATATATATATATATATATATATATATATATATATATATATATATATATATATATATATATATATATAAATATATATATATATATATATATATATATATATATATATATATATATATATATATAAAATATCTGAAATATTAATGTATGGTTATCACAGCATGTCGAGCTACATTGTGACCAGCCAAAAATTCACAAATGTTCGGGAGCTCTAGGGAACAAATTTCAAAGCATTAGGCCAAAATTGTGGAAGAACAAGCATTTTTAAAACTGGATACAAAAAATTTGAAAATATCACCATTTGGCCACTCATTCAATATTTGAAGGAATCCCGAGGGCATTTTTTAAATTGACTGACAAAAAACTGACATGGCACCGTTTGACCATTCTTTGGCAATTCGCCAAAAAAAGCAATTATGAAAAGAATTAGGAAACATTCGCCTGAAATTTGAAAGGAATCCGATCAAAATTGGGTGAGAACATTTTAAGTAAAAGTTGACAAACGTACATATATATGTATATAAAAACGACGGGTGCTCCTCTCCCCCACTGGCGTCATATTTTTTCTTATAGTTATTATAGCAGATCTCACAGGAAATATAACATTAACAGGTCAAGCCTTGATATAACCTAACAATTCAAGCCGTGAGGATACAAATAACTCTCAGCGCAAACTAAATTTATATTCACACACACATGCATAAACACACACACTGTGTAGCATGGTTTGAACATTTTTTGGCGATTCGCCAAAAAAGTAATTTTTAAAGAGAGAAACAAGCAGGCAACATTCACTTAAAATTTTAAAGGAATCCGATCAAAGTTGAGTGAGAACATTTTAAGTAAAAGTTGAGAAACGTACACACATGCGTACATACAAACGACGCGGGCTCCCCCCCCCCCCCACTGATGTCATATTTGTTCTTATAGTTATAACATATCTCACAGGAAATATAAATTCACAAGTCAAGCCGTGATACAACATAACTATTCAATCCATGAACCTAAAAAACTCTCAGTGCAACAAAATTTCTAGTCACACAAACATGCACATACACACATGGTGTAATATGAATGATATATATATATATATGAATGATCTATATATATATATATATATATATATATATATATATATATATATATATATATATATATATATATATATATATATATATATATAAACGTACATAATATTAAATTGCTTTTAGATTTTATATAAGTACACACTTCTCTCATTATCAATGCCTGCCATGTTTTTACCATTTGCATGGGCGAGACCATATTGCTTGCTCTAAGCTATATGCACTATTTTTATGGCAGTCATGTACCACGTGACTGTTTTAAGCCAATGGCTTGCATTGTTTCAGTCTAATTTGGATATGTTTCCGTGCAAATTTCAACCAAATCTACAGGTATCAAATCCATCCAAAACACAAATTTGAAAATAGTGGAAAAATGCCCGAACAATTTTGTCAAAAAGCGGCAAAGTTTGGTGAATCACCAAAAATAATGACACAGTGCGACTCGGGTGCATTTGAGGTGCCCCTAAAACACAAAAGTTATAGAGAAAAGAATCTTTTCGCGAACATTTGGCGAGCGAACATTGAAATTTCGTAAAATCACAAAATTGATGAAAATTAAAATCGGCTCTAGTACTTTTTTACCCCTGACAATGACTTTCATGAAACACTTCGAGTAAACTTAAAATTAAAAATAAAATAAAAGTAAAAATAAAATTTGTAAGACAAGGCATTTATCGCAAAGGTGGTGATTGGTTCGCCAAGTTGGCGAAAACTGACGAATTGCGAACATGAAATAATGGTAATTTGTCCCGATAAGTGGGCCAAATTTTCACAAAATTTCACTACGATCAGATGGAAATAAAACGAGGAGCAGTAAAAAAACTATCGTCAGTCAAGATTTTAATACAAAAATAGTTTATTGTCAAAATATCATGCAATTTTTGGTGAATTGAGGAAAAAGTAATAGTATGTAATAATATCCGCTGTACTTTGAACAAAATATCCAGACAATAACATCATATCCGTGGCTCAGATCTTAATATGAAAATGTTTTTTTTTCGCTAATATTTTCAATGCTTTTTGGCTTACCGCCAAAAATAATAATAACCAGGGGGACATTTATTCAAAGTACATTCACTCAAAACTTTGCGATGCTTTCACTAGATACCAATAGAACCTCTTTAAGTTTTTAAGAAAATTTGTGTTCGATCATTATTTTTGCTATTATCTACCGATTTGGCAAAAATAGCCAGTTGTGCATTTGTGCTCCGTGCCTTCACTCAAAAGTTCAATACTTTTCAGTATTCTATTGAGCAGATACATTTTTAGCAAAAACTGGATTTTAGTTAATATTTGTTGCTAATTTATGGTGATTCACCAAACAGTAAAATTTGACCACATTTTATATGACAGTGAGGCCTCCTCTGGCGCAGGTTTAAATTTTAGAAATGTTTTTTTTTTTACCAAAACCCATTGTACTCCCTCCCACACACATTCAACAAAGTTTTTATAACGTTTCCAGAAAGATCCTAGGGGAGTGTATGTTTGCAAGAAAATTTGGCTTAGGCCAATATTTAATAATTTTCAGTATTCGATTGAGCACGTACATTTTTAGCAAAAACTAGATTTTAGTTAATATTTGTTGCTAATTTATGGTGATTCACCAAACAGTAAAATTTGACCACATTTTATATGACAGTGAGGCCTCCTCTGGCGCAGGTTTAAATTTTAGAAATGTTTTTTTTACCAAAACCCATTGTACTCCCTCCCACACACATTCAACAAAGTTTTTATAACGTTTCCAGAAAGATCCTAGGGGAGTGTATGTTTGCAAGAAAATTTGGCTTAGGCCAATATTTAATAATTTTCAGTATTCGATTGAGCACGTACATTTTTAGCAAAAACTGGATTTTAGTTAATATGTGTTACTAATTTTTTGGTGATTCACCAAACAGTAAGATTTGACCACATTTTATATGACAGTGAGGCCTCCTCTGGCGTAGGTTTAAATTAAAAAAAATGTTATTCTTTTTACCAAGACCAAGACTCCCCCCCCCCCCCCACACACACATTCAACCAAGTTTTACGACGTTTCCACAAAGATCCTAGGAGAGGATATGTGTCACGGATGTGATCCGGAGTTTTGGGCCAGATGAGCAAATGAGTGGCCGGTAGTCAAAGAAACACAGTGAAAAGGCAGATATTTAAACAACAAGGATTTTATTTACAATAACCACCAATAAATATGACAATCCATCCACTTAAACCACCGTTATCACAGGTCTGCCCACAGTACATGCTAGATAAATAAATAATGCACAAATAAATAAATAAATAAATACTTAAATAAATAATAAATACCCACAAAATGTCTCACACCCTGCGGCGTACTTGACACTGTCCCACGGCGAAACTCCCACAAATCGCCTGATACGCACAGTACTTTGACCCGAAACTTCACGGTAGCAAGGACGTAGCGCCCAACGCGTACAGTACCGTGAAATGCTGATTCACCAGAGAAGAACGCACACAGCGTCCCAGACACGCACAGTACCTTGACACGCAGGCTCGCGGCACGCTAACTTGTAACGATCACTCCGCTTGGACAGCGACTGTTCAAAACCGATAGCGCACTGCGATATGCGACGCGTTGTTACTGCTTCAATGCAACTGAAGTATCATCACGAACAGCACGGCGGACGGACGTACAGACCAGAAACTACATCAAGACTCCCACAGCATTGCCTCCACGGCTACCAGGAACACACAGCCAGGTGCTACAAATATATATTTACCTCACTTTTACCATTTAAATAGCATTTCAATATATATGCATTCAAAACAATTACTCGAAACCAGTTACAGAGAATGGACCATACACAGAAATCCATTCGAAACACCCACATATCGAAAGCCAAACCAATGTTCTCGGACAACTTCTGGTAGATAATGTGTTTACGATGTGCCTTTAAACCCGTGCCAGGCATTCATGTCTCAATACTCACAAAATTACATGTCACAATTAGCATTTCTTCACGCTAAATGGCGTAGCAAAAAAAAAACCATTTTACACGAACTGCCTTGACACATCACGAGTTGCTCTATGTTTTGTTTACATTCTATAACCAGACATTAGCTACTTTAATCAACACAGAAGGCAATAAATACCTGATATCTTCTTCACAAGAGTTTATATTTACATCCTTTACATAACTTTACATGTCTCGTGATTCCAACGAATAACCTCCACTGTCATTACAAAACCTTTTATTGATGACTTCCTTGAACCTGATTCGCTAAGGTTGCATTTGTTTGCCGTTGTCAAGAATACCACACTGCGACTCTGCGAGGCTGCCGATAATGTGGCAGGTTCCCATACATCCCGAATCTCCCGGGGATTTAACAAATTAATTAATACTTATAAATGAATATTTTTGTCATATTTGACACACGCCCCTTCTTAAGATTTTTATCTAATAAAATCTCAAAAGCTCCCCTGTAAATCACTTGTAGAATATTCAACACACATGCATTCAACTATTTTGCAATATTCACAACCACAATTCAGCCACATACAACTATATTCTACTCAAATAATCTGCGCCTACATTATCGCGACCAGGGATGTCCTGAAACACAATACTGTATGGTTGCAACAAGATCGACCATCTCATGATACGATCATTGGTATGCTTCGCCGAATTCAAAAACACCAACGCCCTATGATCCGTTTGCAAGATAAACGGCTTCCCTATCAGATAGACCTTAAACTTATCCACTGCCCATACGATAGCTAAACATTCACGCTCATATATCGAGTATCTCTGCTGTCGGGGCAATAACCTCTTACTAGCGTAAGCTACGGGTGCTAATATACCATCTTGCTCTTGTAATAAAACTGCACCTAGACCTACAGAAGACGCATCGGTCCTCAACACAAAATCCTTGTCTACTTCTGGCAGTTTAAGTACGGGTTTCTTTGTCAACATCTGTTTCAACCTATCAAATGCTTCTATTGCATGAACATTCCACTCAAGCTTAAATGGTAACTTGGCTTTTGACAAATCAGTGAGAGGTGCCGCAACGCTGGCAAAATTCGGGCAAAATTGCCTGTAGTAGTTAGCCAACCCTAAGAACGACCGAAGTTGAGTTTTATTCTCCGGCAACGGAGCATTTTTAACCTTTTCAACCTTGTCCTCTAAAGTACTTAGTTCACCTTGTCCTACTTTATGACCAACAAAGTCCAACTTCTGATAACCAAAGAAACACTTGGATGGTTTCACTGTCAAACCAGCCTTCAAGACTCTTCCAAAGACACTTTCGAGAACCCGCAATTGCTCTTTCCACAAAACTGTGTAAGTCAGAACATCATCCACAAAGCTATCAACCTGTTCCAAACCATAGAGAAGCGTTCTCATCATTTGGTTGTACTCACTACCCGCGTTAACATAGCCAAACGGCATGAATCTGTATTGATATAAGCCAAACGGAGTACAAAAAGCAGTCTTTTCCTTTGCAGCTTGGGTGAGAGGGATTTGGTAATAACCTTTGGAAAAATCCATTTTTGAAAGATAATTGCACCCATGTAATCTCGCAAATATTTCATTTGAGTTTGGCATTGGTTCTGCATTGAATTTCGTAACTCGATTTAACGCTCTAAAATCTGTGCAAATTCGCAAACTATTGTCCTTTTTCCTAACAACAACTATTGATGCACGATAAGGAGAGTTGGATGGTTCTATAATGCCTGATTGTATCATCTCTTCTATTTCCGATTTACACTCGTCAATCATTGCAAAAGGTATTGGGTATTGCTTCGTCCTGACTGGTTTGTCTGTTGTCAAAGTTATATCACAAGTCCACATATTGCATTTCCCTGGTTTTGATGAAAAGATCGCTTCATATTTCTTAATTAGTTGTTTTAGTTCTTCTTTTTGTTTTTGGTCTAAGTCTGGATTAATATTTACGTCACGATAGGTTTCTTGGTTCTTTGTCGGGTTTGTCCACATTTGATTGTCATCAAGTGTGGTGTCGGTTTCATCTTCCAGTATTGTACCCACAACACAACCTAAACTTGTCTTTTGACCGTCATCTTCTAGCGAGTAGAATTTCTTCAAAATGTTGATGTGGTAAAGTTTGTCTTTGCCATTAATTTCGATCAGATAGTCATTTAATCCTTTCTTTCCTTTCACTAGATATGGGCCTTTCCATTGCAGTAGCAATTTGTTGTGATCAGTCGGTAACAGTAACAAAACTTGGTCGCCTATTTCTAACTTCCGAGGTCTAGTCGATTTGTCAAAATGTTTCTTGTATGTTTCTTGCGCACTCTCTAACTCCTTTTGAGCTAATTTGCATGTTTCCTCCAATCGATTCCTAAGATCTATGACATATTCGTATGTCGTTTTCACTTCACCTTCACATGTTTCGTTCGTCCACAACTCACGCAAGATATTCATTGGTCCCCTAACCGTACGTCCGTACAACAACTCAAATGGCGAAAACTTTGTGCTAGCTTGAGGAGCTTCCCGATAAGCAAACAACAAGGGTTCTATGTACCTACACCACGTTTTGGGTTTGTCTACACACATGCGTTTGAGCATTTTCTTCAAAGTACCATTGTACTTTTCACACAGACCATTCCCTTGACTATGATAAGGAGTTATGAACAGGTTTTGGATCGACAATAACCTTGAAACTTCTGCCATCATTTCAGATGAGAACGATGAACCATTGTCTGAAACTATTTGCTTTGGTACACCTACCCTAGAGAAAATTCCTACTAAAGCTTCTGCTACGCGAATTGTCTCTATGCTTGGCAAAGCTACTGCTTCTGGGTACCTCGTTGCATAATCTACACAAGTCAGGATATATCTATTGCCTCTTTCACTAACCGGAAAAATTGGTCCTATTATGTCTATTGCAACCCTTTGAAACGGAACATCTATAAGCGCAGGCTTTTCCAATGGAACACTCCTAACCAATCCTTTCGAAACAGTTTTCTGACAAACTTCACACGATCTACAATATCGAACTACGTCTGCTCTAATGCCAGGCCAAAATAAGTTTTCAGCTACCTTGTTGTAAGTTTTCTCTGCACCTAAATGTCCTGCCAAAACAGAATTATGAGCCAATTCTAAAACACCTTTCCTGAACTTACTGGGTACCAACAGCTGAACGAACACTTTGCCGCGATCTACTTTCGCTGAGGTGAAACATCTGTACAAGTAACCATTGCGTATTTCAAACCATGTCTCAGTATTGCCTAACTTTCTTCGCTTGTTTGATTTACTATCCTTCCATGCTTTGTCCAACGACTTGTCGCTAAGCTGTTCTGCTTTAAACTCTTCTGGTGGAATACTAAGATTTAAACTACTTTCAAGTACCTTCAAAGGTTTGACCGGCTTAAATGAGTCTTTGACCATTGACCTTGTCTGAACAAAAGAACAGCATTCACTTTGTTGGAGAACTCCCATCACCACATCACATACTAACGTATCTAAGCATAAAGCTTCTATCTCACCAACAAACCATGGACATTCTAACTGAACCTTAGCTACCCTTGCGTAATCAGATGAACCATTTATCATGAAGTACTTTCTTCTTTCACCTGTCCATTGATTGTCTGTCACAAATCGAGAATGAACAAACACTGTTGTACAACCTGTATCCCTCATAACTTGTACTGGGATAGAGTTAAGTTTTCCTGGTTGAATATCTAACCTTTGCATCAACTTTGGATCCATGTCATGACATGCTAGAGATCCTAGTCATTCAACGCGCTCAACATTTCCACCACCAGATCTACCACCATTCTCAGAAACAGCTATGTTGCCCAAACCTTGTTTCTTATTTGGACATCTGTCCTTGATGTGTCCTAATTGACCACAACCAAAACACCTTTTGTTAGAAAAGAACTGTCTAGAATTTGATGCATTACTAGAACCTTGATCCGATCTATTTCTCTCAAAAGACCTGTTTTCTTGAGGTTTATTGTTAAATTTATTTCCTCTGTATTTGCCTTTCTGAAAGGTTTGACTAGAGTTTTGATACGACCGTTTATGAGCCCGTTCGTACAGATCGGCTACATCAACCATGCTTTCCATACTTCCAACCTTATGTTCGCGAATGAATGTAACTAACTCAGGATCTGAGTTTTGCAAACAATGTTCTCTAACGATAAAGTCTTTCAAGCTCTCGAAGCTTTGTTCGACTTCCGCAAGCTCCACCCAACGTTCAAAATAATTTAAACTTCGAGCTGCAAACTGAGAAAAACTCTCATCCTTCCTTTGCCTGACACTGTTAAATTTGGTTTTGAACCCTTCTTCATCTAGTTGGAATCTTTGAAGCAATGCCCCTTTCAACTTTGCATAGTTGTTTACATGCTCATCAGGCAGTCTAGCATAAACTTCTAAAGCCTTCCCTTCAAGTAACGCACCTAAAGAGACACACCACCTATCACGAGACCAACCCCGAGCTGTAGCATAGCGCTCAAACCTGAGAATATAAGAGTCCATGTCATCCTTATCACAATTAAATTTTGGAAGCTTTGGTAAAACTCCATTTGAACTGAATTGCTGCATCGTACCATCAACGTGAGAAACCCTAGCTAGTTCTAATTGCAATTCACGGTCCCTCAGTTGCATATTTAACATGGCTTTCTCATGTTCAAGTTTTTCTCTCTCTAAAGCCAAAGCTTCAAACTCTTTTTC
This sequence comes from Protula sp. h YS-2021, assembly GCA_949752745.1. Taxonomy (NCBI): domain Eukaryota; kingdom Metazoa; phylum Annelida; class Polychaeta; order Sabellida; family Serpulidae; genus Protula; species Protula sp. h YS-2021. The sequence continues at coordinate 42,191,164 of OX457029.1, read as the reverse complement.
AATCGAACGACGACTTGCCCTATCCTCTCTTTCAAAAGCTTGTTGATCTTTTACAAAACGCGCAAGAGACTCGCCATCTAGATTAGCCTGCCTACCTAGTTCCATAATTTGATCTAAAGTCATCCTCGACTCAACGGCTTTCTGACCGAAGCCTTCGGCATCACCCTTTGGCGTTGCCATACCTAATGTTTCAAACCACTTAAGCACAAGCTTCGCACAGGCTTAAGCAACAGCACACTATCACCAGCTAAAACAACTTAGGGCAACAATTAGCCTACGCTTACTAATAGACTAATCAAAAACCACTGCAGTCCCCAGACTAACCTAAGTCACAGACTAACAGAAAACCACCTGGCCAAACCAGGCAAAACCATGTACCTTACTAGCTAAACCAATCAAGACATCTGCCAGACTAATCACCAGTTGACAATAGCAAAGTCCCAGACACGTCAATACAACCATACATGTCACAACCAAGCCCTAAGCCAACACCACTAGTTATGAACAGGTCACCGGACTAACCAATGTTTTAGAGAAAGTCACAGACAAGCTCCTAAACTAGAAAAAAAAATAGTCTGATAATACCCTAAATCACGAGATGCAATATGCAATTCACCGGCTAGCACACATATACACCTCACATGCCACACTTGCATGTATAAACCTAGCTAGTCTCCCGATAGCGCACAAAACAGGATTAAACTATAATCCACACACATTTAGTCAACGATATGCACTGCGCCAATGTATTTTTTTGAGATATAATCGCGCACATCAATTGTTGAACATAACATCCACCACCATATATATACACAAGATATCAGTACCTGGCCGTTATAGACGTGCGGAGCACGTGTGTTCCTCTACTCAAAACCTTTTCAATGCACCTGGTTATTAACGCAATAATAACTTAAACTCTCGTATTGATTTCACCTTTAAATCCTAACAATGCTAAGTTAAGGCATTCACTTTTATTTCTGTGGCACCGTTATCGTGACACTACCCGCACGCGTACACTTTACCGTGAGATAACCTGACACTGTTTCACCTCTGCCTCAAGGCACACGTCGCACATTTGAAAATACAGATCATTCTAACCATGACGCAACCCTTTCGTGTACATTTTATCGTGACACAGCCCGATTCCGTTTCACTTCCACAACCACACCTCACAGAAACCAAAACCAAAAAAAAAAAATAACGCCGCACTTCAGCGTGTATTTTCAGTAATTGTTCACTGAAATGACCAGCTTACACCGTCAATATAACGATAACAAGGGTGGGGACGGGGGGGGGGGGGTTAAGACTGACCTTCAGGTCAACATCTAATTAAAGTTGATCACATGCAGTGACTTCTGAACGCTTTTTTTTAGAAAGGGGATACGGTCACCTGTTTTTTTTTTAAAGAACCCCTTAGGGCTAAAAAATTCTTTTATGCAATACTATGTGTTTCCACCGGAGCAACTGTCTCTTTAAATGGAATCAACCCAGCACTGAACGGACGAAGCTTTAAAACAACACATTTGCTATGAGCCGTCGCTTACATATATACCAACGCAAAACGAAACATTTGCTGTGGCCGAAAAGTAAAGGCACTGACTGCAAGGAGGCGCAGCTCCTAAAATACCGCTTACTTAAAACAACAGGCCTTCACTTGCAATGCCTCTTGTGTTTCAGCCTATCGCTTCACCCAATTCATTTAAATGACTGAAATAACTCACTTACACCCAAAAAAATAATAATAACAATGACGGAGGAGGGGGTGGGGGTTTAATGCTGACGCTCAGATCAACATTCAGTTAAAGTTGATCAACAGGCAGTAACTTTTAATGTTTTTTTTTTTTTTTTTTTTTTTTTTTTTACGGGAAATATGGCCAAACGCCTTTGTAGTTTATTGCAGTAAACAATCGATCGAAACTCTTTTCCCCCACAGCTAACACACCAAAGCTACTGTCCTTTTATCGTACAACAGGGCGACCTAACATTGAAGGAATACACAGCTTCTCTCGACCCAAAACATTTGCTGTGGATCGCCCCTTAGCCACTGACTGAAGAGAGACACAGCTCTCACCTAAAACCCGTCACTGAAAGCCACAGGCTTCTCGAATCCGTTTTGCTTTGCAACAATTCTTGTGTTAGGCACCTATTAGTAGCACACACATTGATCGATTTCTCTTATACAGAGCTTTGTTTACACCGGCTGCTAAATAGGTCACTGCCAGCCTTTGCTGTCTTCTTTAAACGATACACAGCAGCAAAAAAAAAATCCCACTCTGGTGACACTCAAATGTTTTCGTGTGTTTCGGAGGGGGGGGGGGAAGAAAGGAGGAGGGAAAGAGGAGAGAAAAGGAGGGGAAAAGGAGGGAGCGACAAGGAGCCACTTAATTAAATCACTTTTTCCCAACAGATGTCACAGATATATCTCACAACATATCGAGATATCACAGATATATCTCAAAATATATGCCAAACTACTACCACTGCCTGCACCAAAAAAAAAAATCACTATATTTCCAGACTACGGCTTAAATTTTGCCCATCCTGGCAGGCTCGCCACGATGTCACGGATGTGATCCGGAGTTTTGGGCCAGATGAGCAAATGAGTGGCCGGTAGTCAAAGAAACACAGTGAAAAGGCAGATATTTAAACAACAAGGATTTTATTTACAATAACCACCAATAAATATGACAATCCATCCACTTAAACCACCGTTATCACAGGTCTGCCCACAGTACATGCTAGATAAATAAATAATGCACAAATAAATAAATAAATAAATACTTAAATAAATAATAAATACCCACAAAATGTCTCACACCCTGCGGCGTACTTGACACTGTCCCACGGCGAAACTCCCACAAATCGCCTGATACGCACAGTACTTTGACCCGAAACTTCACGGTAGCAAGGACGTAGCGCCCAACGCGTACAGTACCGTGAAATGCTGATTCACCAGAGAAGAACGCACACAGCGTCCCAGACACGCACAGTACCTTGACACGCAGGCTCGCGGCACGCTAACTTGTAACGATCACTCCGCTTGGACAGCGACTGTTCAAAACCGATAGCGCACTGCGATATGCGACGCGTTGTTACTGCTTCAATGCAACTGAAGTATCATCACGAACAGCACGGCGGACGGACGTACAGACCAGAAACTACATCAAGACTCCCACAGCATTGCCTCCACGGCTACCAGGAACACACAGCCAGGTGCTACAAATATATATTTACCTCACTTTTACCATTTAAATAGCATTTCAATATATATGCATTCAAAACAATTACTCGAAACCAGTTACAGAGAATGGACCATACACAGAAATCCATTCGAAACACCCACATATCGAAAGCCAAACCAATGTTCTCGGACAACTTCTGGTAGATAATGTGTTTACGATGTGCCTTTAAACCCGTGCCAGGCATTCATGTCTCAATACTCACAAAATTACATGTCACAATTAGCATTTCTTCACGCTAAATGGCGTAGCAAAAAAAAAACCATTTTACACGAACTGCCTTGACACATCACGAGTTGCTCTATGTTTTGTTTACATTCTATAACCAGACATTAGCTACTTTAATCAACACAGAAGGCAATAAATACCTGATATCTTCTTCACAAGAGTTTATATTTACATCCTTTACATAACTTTACATGTCTCGTGATTCCAACGAATAACCTCCACTGTCATTACAAAACCTTTTATTGATGACTTCCTTGAACCTGATTCGCTAAGGTTGCATTTGTTTGCCGTTGTCAAGAATACCACACTGCGACTCTGCGAGGCTGCCGATAATGTGGCAGGTTCCCATACATCCCGAATCTCCCGGGGATTTAACAAATTAATTAATACTTATAAATGAATATTTTTGTCATATTTGACAATATGTTACAAGAAAGAAAGTTATCAAGAAAGCTATTTTTACCTAAAAGTTCAAGAACGAAGCTATTTTCGCGGAGTTCGTTAAGATTTTACTGATTTTTTCCGCTAATTTTTGGCGAATACTCAAAACCAGTCTGCTGGATGTTTTTGCACTTAACTTCCACCAAAATTTTCAAAAATATTATTTTCGACCAATATTGCCCCCCCCCCAATATTTGGTGAATTGGCAAAAAAATAGCTTGTTTTTCAGAAATGTGTTCTACTTTTACTTAAAATTACCATGCAACGAGGCTATTTGCCTGGAGATCGTTGATTTTGAAGATTGTATTATTATTATTTTTAGTTTTTCGCCAAAAGTTTCACAAGATTTGTGGCCAATCACTAAAAAGGTAATGGCCAGATAGATAATGATGCTTGCTACCTTTACTTAAAATTTCAAGAGAGCAAGACTATTTTCTTTGAGTTTTTTTTCAGATTTTACGGAAAAAAAAGATTTTTCGCTAATATGTCCATCAAGTTTTAACGAATCGTCAAAACAAATAACAACCCTAGAAGTTGCCTTTTCAAGAAAATCTTCTGAAATTAGTTAAGATTTTACGGAAATCAACTTGGTTTTCCCTAATATTTCCATCACTTTTTGGCGAATCGCCAAAACAAGTAACAGCCAAGTGGACACCCTACCTTCCATCAAAATTTGAGAATGTTTTCATGAAAACTCTAGAAAATACCTTTTATAGCAGATTGGTTTTTAACCAATATTTCCGCAAATTTTTGGTGGATTGGCACAAATATCCAGTTAGGGAGTAATATATGCCACTGTCACTTACAATTACAAGGCAATGAGGGTATTTTCCTGGACGACGTTAAGAGTTTACTGATTTTATTGGGTTTTTCGTCAAATTTTTGCCAGTAATGTTGGCCAATTACAAAAAAGTAACAGCCAGGTAGGAAATCATGCCTGCTACCTTAGCGTAAAATTTCAAGATAGTAAGACTCTTTTTTCCTGGAGCAATTTAAGATTTTACTGTAAATATTTTGGTTTTTGCCAAATTTCCGCCCATTGTGCCACCATTCAACAAAAAAAAAATAAACAGGTAGGCAGCAACGTCTGCTACTTCTCTTAAAATTTCAAGACAGTAAGACTATTTGCCTGGAGAATGTACTGATTTTTTTAGCTTTGCGCTGATATTTTTACACATTTTTGGCGCATCACCGAAAACTTTATTAGCTAAATACGTAAAAATACCTGCTACCTTTCCTTAAAATTACAAGACAGCAAGACTACTTTGGTTGAATTCGTCAAGACTTCACTAAAAACGTTTTTGTTTTTTCTTCATTTTTTTGCAAGTCACTAAAAAAGTAACATCCAAGTAGGTAATTATTCCTGCTACAGTTACTTGAAATTCCAATAGACTATTTTCCAGCAGTTCGTTGAGATCTTACTGATTTCTTTTGTTTTTGCCACGAGTTTCGCCAATTTTTGGCCAATCACAAAGAAGAGTAATAGCAAGGCAGGTAGTAACTTTGGCTGTCTTCACTTTAAATTCCAAAAGAGAGAATACTTACCAGCAGTTAGTTAAGATTTTACTGCATTTTGTATTTTTTTTGCAAATTTTTTGGCCAATCACCAAAAAAGTAAGAGCCAGGTAAGTGGTAACGCCTGCTACATTCAGTTAAAATTTTAAGACAGTAACATTACTTTCCTGGAAATAGTTTAGATTTTACGAAAACATTTGGTTTTGGGCCAACATTTTCGCCACTTTTTGGCGAATCGCCTAAGACAAGGTCACAGCCAGATAGATGGTAACTCTTGCTTCCTTCACTTCATATTTGAAGACACACTATTTTCCAGCAGTGAGTTAAGATTCCACTTGATTTTCCGCCAAGACGCTAGCAGGGAAAGCTTTTCAAAAGTGTCAACAAGCTATTGAATAAGAAAAATATTTTACAGGTTCCGGATGACTGTAGTCCAAAAGAATTTGGCCTTCAGCTGAATAAACCCGTGATTAGTAATCAGTCTATAAATTCGACGATGTTCGTCTTGACTCTGAATTTAGCTCTTTCCGGCCTTTAGAAAAAGAGAAAGTTCGCAAGATGATCATGGCTGCCAAAAACAAAACGTGTACGCTCGATCCCCTTCCAATATATCTGGTAAAAGAATGTATCGAGGAGTTGCTGGACGCTATTACAGCTATCATAAACGCATCTACGACACGCTCTTTTATGCCTGGCAGTCTGAAGCATGCATTAGTCATTCCTCGGCTGAAGAAAGCAAGTTTGCCTATCGAGACTAAGTCCGTTCTATAAGCAATCTACCGTTTATTTCAAAGCTGACCGAAAAAGCAGTAACTTATCAGCTAGATGATCACTTTAAGATGAATGGACTATTCGAACCGTTTCAGTCTGCTTACAAAGCACAGCATAGCTGTGAAACCGCTATGCTGTGAACAGTGAACGATATGTTAAAAGCCATAGACAATAATGAAGTGATTCTTCTAGCATTTTCAGATTCGTCGACCATCTTATTGACTCGCTTGCAATCTCAATGTCTAACAGGTGATGGGCTGATGTGGCTGACGTCCTATTTTTTGCAGCGCACACAACAGATCTGCGTCGATAAAGAAATGTCGAATATCAAGCAGTTAGACTGTGAAATGCCCAGGGAAGTAGATTTAGGCCACAAGGGTACAAAGAATTTATAGAACCCCTTGGTACGCTTATAAGACTGTTAATGGTCTTATTTCACTTCTATGTAGATGACAGCCAGTTACGGAAGTCTGTATGTCCCTCGTATCAGTCTAATGTGAACAAAGCAGTTAATGATCTGGAAACTGCAATTGATCAGGTTTCTTCGTGGATGAAGTCAAACAGACTGAAGCTAAATAGTTGAAAAACAGAATTCCTTGTTATAGCTACAAGCAGAAACCATGAAAAAGCCTCAGTCAACAGTATCAATGTTGGTGAATCGACTATTGCTAAACCTCCTTCGAATTTGGGTGTCTTGATTGACAAATCACTCAGTTTGGAAAATCAAGTAAATGAAGTTGTTAAGAACTGTAGATTTGTAATAGGTGAACTGTGGCAGATAAGAAAGTATTTTACTAAAGAAATCTCCAAAATTATTGTGCATGGGACGGTGATATCCAGATTGGATTTCTGTGATTGCGTATGCATCAACATGCGCAGTCTACACATTCAGAAGCTGCAGAAAATCATGAATGAGGCTGCCAGACTGGTGACACTAACCCCTCCCAAAGATCATATCACACCTGTGCTCGCAAGTCTTCACTTGTTACCAGTTAAAGATCGAATAGACAATAAAGTCCTTATCACAGTATTCGAGGCTCTAAACCATGCAGGACCAGATTATTTGCGCGAGTTGGTGGTGTCATGCAAGCCACAGCGAGCTCTAAGATCTTCTGATCGTTCACTGCTAGTTGAACCTCGATACAAACTTGTCTCAGCTGCTTATCGCTGCTTTGAAGTAGCTGCCCCAAGACTGTGAATTGCACTACGTGCCATTAAGTCTCTTAATTCATTTAAACGATGTGTGAAAACCTATCTTTTTAAAAACGCATATGAGTTTTATATAGTTGTTATTTTAGCTTGGAATTTAGGTATGCAGTATTAAATAGACACAGTATTATTTTTTAAGATGACTATATTTCTTTTAATGAAGTATGGCATTAAGTAATTCTTTTATTATTGTAGCATTGTAGCAATACAATGTTGTACAGTTTATGATTTAGCGCTTTTATACTTACTTTAAAGAGTGCGTTATAAAAATACTGTAATAATAATAACTGTAATAAAATTTTGGCCAATCACCAAGAAAGGTAATACCAAGGTAGGTAGTATCTGCTGCTGTTACTTTACATTTCAACTATTTTCCAGCAATTAGTTAAAATGTTACTTTTTTTGTTTTTCGCCAAAATTTACGCAATTTGTTTTTGTAAATCCCATGATATGATATGATTTTTCAACCTAAAAGCGTACATGCGCACAGTCTCAACGACTGCTATAACCCTCCTTCTGTAGATCCGTAAATTGATGACAGATTTCAAAAGTAACACCAGTTTTGCCGATCTGCAATATGTATATTTTTCACTGTGTGAAGCATGAAAGGACTTATCTTCATAATTTCACAAATATTATCTGCACAAACCCAGAGTTTGTTTATTGGCTATTGCTTAACTTACTTAGCTCACTAATAAAATAATGGCTCCTTATTCGACGGTGGTTATTTTATAAAGACCAAAAGATTTTATATATATATATATATATATATATATATATATATATATATATATATATATATATATATATATATATATATATATATATATATATATATATATATATATATGTGTGTGTGTGTGTGTGTGTCTGCAACATATGTATCTTCACTGTGTAAATAAAAAAAGGCCCGTCTGGTTTCTGAGAAATTTTCTGGACGAAACTCAAAGGTTAGATACAAGATGTCTGAAGTTTTTATCAGCTCTTGACAAAATGACTTTTTGACGAATTTTAAAATTCACACTATATTGCACATCTGCAATAGTTATGCACATTCACTTTGTACGTGTATGTGTCTGCAACATATGTATCTTCACTGTGTAAATAAAAAAGGCCCGTCTGGTTTCTGAGAAATTTTCTGGACAAAAACTCAAAGGTTAGATACAAGATGTCTGAAGTTTTTATCAGCTCTTGACAAAATGACTTTTTGACGAATTTTAAAATTCACACTATATTGCACATCTGCAATAGTTTTAAACGTTTTAAACACAGGCATCGGAGATGCAGAGCCCTCAGCCAACAGCAGTTACATCACTGTGGGCGAGTTACCTTTTTGAGATATCGCCGGGACAAAAGCAAGATTTAGATGTAACGAAATGGCGAGACGAATATGTGATAAAATAAACCTCAAACTGCACAACTACATTTTCATCTGCTTTTTGTCTTTGAGACTTAGTGACGCCCCAATATTTAATTTCTTGCGCGCATGCATGTCGTTGACTTTAAAGACGTTTATCCAACATTTCATAATCAGCTTTTTAACACGTCTCTATTAGACATGTTATAGTCACTTGCTTAAAAGTAGTCTCGTGTATGTTGTACCGCAGCGCTAGGTTCATCAGTTTTCGAGTTATTGAGCTTTAAAACATAAATGACGTCATAACTAGCAAATGACGACGTCATAGGTACAACTTTCTTTACGTAATTTTCCTTACGTAAAAGTAGTCTCATAATATATTTTGTGCCGAAGAGGTAGGTTCATCAGTTTTCGAGTTATTAAGCTTCAAAACATAAATGCCGTCATAACTCATAATTGAGGACGTCATAGGCAAAAAATTAAAAGTGCGATGGACGGCCAGACGGACGGACTTTTGACAAGTTTAACTCCCCGTTGCACAACTACACTATACATTCTTCCTTCTTGTAAGGTTTAATGAAGATCCGATGAAGAAACAACAAATGACTAAGCTTCAATCGATCGTGCAATGCAATACGTATGCTAAAGTAGAACTAAACCAGTGATCCCATATTAGCGAGAGGTACCCGGTTCATAACCAGGCTACGGTCATACGATACAATGAGCCGAAGGTCAATTTTTAATTTAGACTAACAGGAAAACGGATTGTAACAAATTAACCCCTCATTGTAAATCTACACTTTGTATACATTCTTCCGATGAGTAGTTTTTGAGATATCGCCCGGACAAGAAAAGTTTAAAGTGGGACAGTCACGTGACCGGAAGGTCGCGTGACAAATCGAACCCCCGTTGCACATATACATCTTACATACTTTCTTCCAGTAAGGTTTGGTGAAGATCCGATGACTAGTTTTTGAGATATCGCACGGATAAGAAAAAGTTTAAAGTGCGACGGCCACATGACCGGAAGGTCACGTGACAAATCGAACCCTCCCGTTGCTCATCTATACCTTATATACTTTCTTCCTGTAAGGTTTGGTGAAGCTCCGATAATTAGTTTTCGAGATATCATCCAAACAAAAAGTTTACGGACGGAGGGACAGACGGGCGGACAGACCGATAACAATAATCTTCAGCCAATATTGGTTGAGGGCTAACTTCTTTGGAAAAACCCATTCCCCTTCCGCAGCGATTCTCGATGCAAAATGTATATTTTTATCAATTTTTACCCGATTTCAAAAATAATACGATGTTGCACATCTTCAACATATTTACTTGCATTGTGTAAAGTCTCAAAAGGCTGGGCCTTATGGGTTCTTCGACTTGTCAGGAAAAAATCCAAGTCCGATGCGCAATGTGTTCATTTAAATCAATTTTTGACAAAGTTCAAAAGCTAAAACATGCGCCAGGTTATCGGAGCCAAACCGCCAAAATTTGGTGCACCGCAAAACAATGACAGATTACAACTCAGGTGTGGACTGCAGGCATTAGAAAACACATAAATTATAGCTGCCAGTGCACGCAGATATAAGATTACAGGCTTATATCACACACTTTCAATCGACACCTATTTAGTTTCTTGTTTTTGCTAACAAAAACTTACGTCTTCCGGACTAACCCATAATTTCCCAATAACAATTTTCCGTTTTCCTTTTTACTAAAATAAATGATTTATTTCTGCGAACATTCGGGAAACAAATGTTTTCCCCGACAGCCGTTTCACAAAGTTTTATTTGAATAATTTTCACTATTTTCAGAATATTAAGACCTTTCACCTTATATAAATATATCCCACGTGCCCAGATGTCGGGTTGCGTGTCATCTACACAAATTTTTGAAGGGGATAGTACGTAACTTGAGTTGTCGGTATCTGTGCCCTTTTTTCTGTACAAGTCCAGGTACAGGTGTTTCACCTGGGTCAAGAAGCTGCTCACTGGAGACAGGTTTACGATGGGCCTTTTTATCCCAGTCTTGAAGGTTGTCACTGAACGAGGTTCTACTGTACGTCTTTAGGTGGTCACTACAAAAAGGTTTTACTTTACGTTTTTAGCCGGGTCTTGAAGGTGGTAGTTACAAGATGTCTTGTACACAACATTTTGTTCACAACAGACTGACACACGCACATACATACGCAGACAGAGCGTACAAACACTATATTCTCCCCTGGGTCGGGGAGATATAGCTATGTAGAAAATATATTTTTGGCGAAAATTTGACGAAATTAGGAATGTCAACGAAGAGAGACAGTTTTTTCAAAAAAGGCGGTGATCGGTTCTCCAAACTGGAGAAAACTGGCGAACTACGAAAAAATAGAGGGGCTAGTGTTTTTGTTAAAACAAAAACGAATATGTCTCCCCCAGCCCCAATCAGTCACTTGGAATAGAACGAATACAGAAGTGAAGGCATTTTACAAATTTAAAATGCCAACAAGATAACCTTGGTTACCAGTGACTATTCTGCTGTGAAAAGGACGTTTCACTCATTCAAAATGTCAATTTATTTGTTGATGAAGGGACAAAAGTTTACGATGTTTGGTGTGTCAGATATATTAAAACACTCCAAAATTTAAATATTAATACGCGGTTCACCATGATAGCTGTAACGGATATGCGTTAAGTCTGTGGAGTGATGATCAACGTTTTTAACTAATATCTATTACTGTTTTCCGTTGAGAATATTCCATGATTTTGAATGTGAAGAACACAAGGGCACTCGAGAATTTTAAATAATAATGTACGAAACATCGTGATAGCTGTAATGAATATCCATGACACCTGACGACTGAAATTCGACAGTTTAATCCATATATGGTCTATTAATATATATATATATATATATATATATATATATATATATATATATATATATATATATATATATATATATATATATATATATATATATATGCGTGTGTGTGTGTGTCTGCAACATATGTATCTTCACTGTGTAAATTAAAAAAGGCCCGTCTGGTTTCTGAGAAATTTTCTGGACACAACTCAAAGGTTAGATACAAGATGTCTGAAGTTTTTATCAGCTCTTGACAAAATGACTTTTTGACGAATTTTAAAATTCACACTATATTACACATCTGCAATAATTATAAACATTCACTTTGTACGTTTTAAACACAGGCGTCGGAGATGCAGAGCCCTCAGCCAACAGCAGTTACATCACTGTGGGCGACTTACCTTTTTGAGATATCGCCGAGACAAAAGCAAGATTTAGATGTAACGAAATGGCGAGACGAATATATGATAAAATAAACCTCAAACTGCACAACTACAGTTTCATCTGCTTTTTGTCTTTGAGACTTAGTGACGCACCAATATTTAATTTCTTGCGCGCATGCATGTCGTTGACTTTATAGACGTTTATCACATTTCATAATCAGCTTTTTAACACGTCTATATTAGACATGTTATAGTCACTTGCTTAAAAGTAGTCTCATGTATGTTGTACCGCAGCGCTAAGTTCATCAGTTTTCGAGTTATGAATCTCATGAACTCTAATGCTCTATCTATTGCGCCACTAAACCTCGCTTGCACAATACAAAGGCACTAATTTTTCACTCATTTTCTTCTTTAAAAATTCGCCAAAAATATAATTTTCGGAAGAACGAAAAAATAATATGGACATCATCTGTAGATGTGCCCCAAAACATGCATGCAAGTTTTAAGAAAATCGGCTGGGTAGTTTCTGAGAAATCGCTGCACACAGACGGACGGAAGGAGGCACCAAAAGCTATATATGTCTCCCCTTAGGAGGAGACATATAATAACGGGCATTTGTCCCCCGTAAGTGGGATATATTTTCACAAAAAAGTCACTGCAATTCGATGAAAACTGAAACAACAGTAGTAAATAAATAAATAAACGTTTACAGATAGACGAATAGACGACAGGATGGGTGGACGGACAGATGACAGAGCCCACACTAAGGGTATAGCCAATGTGGACAATGGCCACATGGACTAAGATAAAATGTTAGGACAAAAACTGCCAGCGATTGTTGGCTGGCTTAAAACTTGCATTGCATAAGGCTACGGGCCACGCTGGAAATGAAGCATCACCATTATCATCATCGTTGTTCGTGCGCCTAACTGAAACATAATAATGATGATGATCATCTGAAAGTATCATTCGAGGACAGTTTGACAATATTTATATTCAAGCAGTCATTACAGGGTGTGGTAATAACGATAGCTCTTGCCAAACAACCAAAAAATATTATTACATCTTGTGAAAATACAACAAAACTATACGTACAACGTTTTTTTTGCAAATGCACTTTTTTCAAATTTCCGAGCGTTGGCGCCCCAATTTGTGTCAATGACCAGTGTTATAGCTCACACATATAATTGTTTAAGCATGTATTTGACTCCTCCATACTTTGCCCGTCTTTAAGTATATGGATGCTTTCAATTTTGCTCTGTACTAGTCAGTTTCTTTCACCTTATGCTGTGCATTACATTATACTTGATGCATACACTTTTTTGTCAGATGGCTTATTTGAAGAACACTCCCAACAGGTCCGCAGCTTCACTGTCACAGCAGTTCGTTTTCAGACATGCCACAGGCACTCCATTCATTTTCAGAACGACCGGTCGACAAAGGATGTTTACTGGGTAAGTACAACTCAAAAATATTTCAATTTTATCATTTAAAGAAAAACCTAACTTACACAGAAAAGACATGTCTGCAATTATCACTTCACACACAAACGAGATTGATAGAATCCCATACACATTTCTAGTTTTTATCTTCCTAAATATGCATTACACATTGTGCATTGTTGTGATTCGACAGCAACGAACCTATGCTGCAAGCAGTCGCTCCGACGTCATATTTATTCAGCTACTTCCTCGACGTCTAATCGACACTTTTGGCACATCATTGAATAAACTAAACAATGCATAGACAACGAAAATTGCAGGTTGTGAGGGTCGAAATGAATGTTCTTATTCATTTTCGAGGAGTTATGGTCATATAAAGAAATAAATTATCCCGTCAATAGTAGCCACAGCTATAGAAGTTTTTTGTATCCCAGTTAGACCCTTTTCCTTTAAAATCAAGATTAGTAGTCACCAAGTTGCAGTAACCAGATACAATATTCCAGTGCCGATCGCCGTTATGGTTCTGGAGCAAATAAAATACAAAAAAACTTGTTAAACTGACATTCCCAAGATAAATGTGTATCTCGGAAAGTTAAGAACTGTCCATTTGTGGAATGTTGGGCTTTTTTTTAACTTCCGTAGCTGACAGCAGAGTTACGATTTTACTATTCCGAATTCATCTTTAGCTAAAGTAACACAAGTGTTTTCAACAATGACAAAGAGGATACTTGTTACTCGAAACGCATTTTTTTTTCAGAAATGCTGCGTAGGTGGGCACCCAACGAATACAGCAGGGGGTACGACAAACAACAGTAGACGTCTACAGTAGGCCATAGTAGATGCCTACAACAGAGGATTAACCAGCACATACAGTGACCCAGATATAAAATAACAAATGAGAAAATTCATGATTTTTGGCTCCTTGGTGTTTTTTTAAAAGAAAAGGAGCTACTGTGGTACTGCCGAGGTTTGTATTCTTTTTCCAAGTAGAAATAATAATAATAAAAATAATAATAATAATAATAATAATAATAATAATAATAATAATAATAATAATAATAATAATAATAATAATAATAATAATAATAATAATAATAATAATAATAATAATAATAACGTAAGCCACACGAAGAGGAGAAGAAAAGATAAATCCTTTAATGTAAATTTTCAGTGTTATGTTGGAAGTGACAGCAGATTATTTTTCCTTATCAAAAATAATATCCTGTGCGTGTGACCAACTTTTTCATTCGTGAACTCTATGCGCTGTGAGATCTATTGAAAAACATCCCCAGCGTAATTTCAATTAATATTATCAACTTTTTAATTACATATTAAGCACAAACACCCTGTTGTTCTAAGACTTGCCTGTATAATCTGTCATCAAGGGTCACATGCTTGTTTAAAAAAACTAGCAGAATGGTCATCAGGAGCAGCTGGGGAAAAAGAAGGCAGACTGAAGAAATAGTAAAACAAGAGCTGGAAAGAAATTCCGATCAGTCGACTAGGTAAACCCTTATTCGAAAGGTGATTGAGCATCTGATATCAAGTAGGCGTCGGTGCCTTTTTTTGTTTTGTTTATTTGTATGTGTGTGTGTGTGTTTTGTTTGTTTTTTCATCTCCGCACTTTTCAGAATTTCTACACTAAAATGGTTTTGCAACACAAAATTTGCACATTAACAGATAAAATTTAAAATGCAACTGGTTTTTAATGTAGTCAAGTAAAATGGTCAAATGAAAAACAAAATGCGCTCATTGACAAAAATATGGCTCCATTTTCAGGTGGGGGCATTGTATTAAAAAGCTTAAACATGTAGACCTTTGCTAAAAGCAAATAACCAAATACTCAAAAAAAAGAGAAAAAATTCCCCTTGGTCTTGACTATTCTCACCCCATATTTGAAGAACTTATAGGAGCAGACACTTATTTTTGGAAAGGAGGTTTCGTTTCATCAAATTCGGGGAATTAACCTCATCGCAAAAACAAAATGACTTGCTGCTCTTCACCTAACCCATGCACTCTAGCTACTCAATGAAAACTGAAGGAGCAATACGATTTAATCGAAAATTACAGACGGGCGCACAGACTTGAAAAGTGCGTTTTGTAAGGATGAAATTAAACACATATGTCTCCACGAGCGCCATACGTTGCCGCAACCTAACATTTTAATTAAACAGAACTGTTTATTTTTTCCTTTATGCGAAGTAGAAAAGGACTTAAAATTCTCAATTTTGATACGTCGATTTGATCATAAATGAAGATAGATGAGATGGGTTTGGTTTATTGACTTGCGCGATATACGCGCGTAGCGGGCAGAAAATCAACGACCATTAAGAGAGAGAAAGTTCCAGAAATTCCGGTAAACAATAAATGAAAATATGTGTTGCACAAGAGAAACAGATTTTCAAATTTTTGGGCTCGCGCTTCCCGCAATCGCATTTCCACACCAAAAAAACATTTCAATCACTAAAACATAGCAACATGAAAATTTGTATTCTAAAATTTAAACGTTTTATTTAAACCATTTAATTTATTTAATCGGATGTGAAACGTGGTTCGTACAGACAACACTTTAAGTGTTTGTCTGGAATGTGGTTGTTATAAACAAGTTTTCTGTATGTCTTTTTTTACCTAGGTCTGGAAGGTGGTTATTACAGAGGTTTTGGTTAAATTTTTTCATTTGTATTTGAAAAATGGTCTTTGGTACATCTCTTTAAATCGAGTCTTGAATTTGGTCACCACAAACAGGTTTTACTGGAAGGAGGTCGTTACAAACATGATTTACTGCTACAGATTACAAACAAGTGATTACTGCTTTGGTTTTTTACGCCAGTCTCTAAGGTGGTCACTAAAGAGAAGTTGCACTGTGCGTCGTTTTTACTATGTCTTTATTCGGAAGATGGTCGATAGACAGGTTTTACTGTACGCCATCATTTTGCCTGAATCTCGAAGGTGGTCACTACAAATAGGCTTTACTTTACCCGTTTATGGAAGGTGCTCATCACAATCAACTGTCTTCACCCGGACCTCGAAGACGGTCGCTACAGACAGGTTTACAGTACGACTTTCTTATCCGGACCCAGACGGTGGTGGTTAAAAAAGGGTTATAGCATCTCTTTTAAACGGGTTAGAAGGTCAATAAACACAGGTTCTGCTGTTCGTCTTTTATACCCGGATCTCAAAGGTGACCACTACAGACAAGTTTTACTGTGCGTCTTTATTTTCTCCTTAAAATGGAGACTACAAACAGCTTTAAATGTTTTTTGTGAAAGTCTGGAAGGTGGACAAAGATGGTCACTGTAACTTGTTTCAAGCTCTTGATTAAATGCAATTACTTCATAACACCAGATTAAAAAACCTGAAATCCGACAAAAGACATCATGCTTGGGAAATTTTGAACATCCGACATGATCCTAAGAAAAGCTACAGAATCGCTAGTTTGATTATCGAATGAAGTTCACACATGTGCTAATGTTTAAAATGTGCCAAAGTCTTTTTAAGATAAATAGAAAGTCGAAAGGCGCCAGTGACATCTTGGAATAACGTGCACGTGCAACACACGCAAACAACATTTAGACCAACTCACGATCTAGGTCACTTTTGCTTTGGCCCGCAGACATGTCTATCTGGCCGTCAGCAGTAGACACACTGCTATACAATGCAAAGGCTCGGATGCTTTCCGTAGCAGTAGTGAGGTCAGGTTTGCTTTAGTATTGGTGTTAGCGCTGCTGATGAGAGCAACTGAATGCTAATTCGAGTGCTCGCATCCGTTGAAATAGACTGGGAGTGAGAGAATGTTTCCCGGTCGGGGGTCGATTCCGAATGTGTAGTTTCGCGATGTGTAACTGCATTTGATCCTGTTAATGCATGATTAAATATATTACTGTCATTCCACAGGTTTGTCTATGCGGACAAGCCCACAAAATCACAAACTTAAACGCAAGGTTTCTGAAATCGCAATAGTACTAATGACAATTCATTGCATTAAAGGAACCCGTAGGAAACCATCAAAACGGCTTCTTAGTTTAAAGCTGGGATAAGGAACGTCCAGTCCAGTAACTTCACTAATAGAGGAGTTTGTTTTGTATTTTTGATCAAACAGCATTGTAGCAAAAAGACCAGCGTGCATGAGCAATAGAATTTCGCTGAAAAAATTGGGCTTCAAAAGACGAGATGTCAAAGAGCTAGCTAAATACTTAATGTAGCAGCGGACCCCAACATAGAAGATAAATACATACGAGGATTTGTTTCCGAGAAAAATGATGAACAGATCTTATGTTTCTCTGGTAGACTCGGTAGTCTACCAGAGATACCTTCGAACAACGTATGGAAATTGTGTCCAGACACATGTACTGTTGGTTGGACATACTCAACTATTTCAAAGACCAGAAACGACCAGTCAATGGTGATATGACCAAACACGTGTGATTACGTTAGGCTTGCGTTTTGACAAGAAGAAAACGCCGCGTCTAAAACAGTATTACTTAGGTTTTAATGCTTTGATATGTATTATTTTGTGGGTTTACATTTCGGACTAGTGCCGATGTTTATTTAACTAGTGTTCATGTTGGGTGCTTATTTTGCACCAGTGTGATGTTTGCTTAACTTGCATTAATACGCAGGTGGCATTTCGGACCAGTGATCATGTTTATTTCACTTGCGTTGGTACGCGGTTCGCATTTCAGACAGTGCGCATGTTTATTTAACTTGCGTTGATGCGCTTTGCCTATTTTGGACCAGAGCGCATGTTTATTTTACTTCAATCGTTGAGCGGTTCGCAATTCGGACCACTGCGCATGTTTGTGTAACGTGCGTCAATGCACTGTTGTTATTTTGGACTAGTGCGCAAGTTCATTTAACTTGCGTTTATGCGCGGTGCTTATTTTGGACCAGTACACATGTTTGTGTAAAAAATTCCCCCAAAACTCAAAATATGTCAAATCCAGTCAAGAAGCACAAGCCGAATGCCCAAACCACCTAAGGTTGCCTCATACCAAAACGTAATTGAAAGTGGTTAAAAACTGTGGGAGGAAATACACTTAGAAGTTTTTTTCTTTAAAAAATCCCCCCCCAAAAAAACAAAAATTGTCCGATCGACTAAAAAAAGTACAAGCCGTATGCACGAGCCCTTAAGAATGTGTCACACCAAAAATAAATGAAATCAGATAAAATTTGTAGGGGGAATGACTTTTAAGTTTTTTCTTAAAAAATTCCCCCAAAATACAAACAATATCCAATCCACTAAACAAGACCTCTTAGGGATGCCCAGTACCAAAAAAGGACATCGGATAAAAAATGTAGGAAGAGATGCATTTTGAATAAGTTCGGAAATTGTTCTTCAAAATTTCCCCCAACATACAAAAATTGTCCGATGAAATAAATAAGCACAAGCCGTATACACGATCCCTTAGGGGTGACTCCTAACAAAAATAAATGACATCGGATCGGAAGTGCAGATGGAGAAACATTTTAAAATTTTTTCTTCCAATTTCAAAATCAAAATTGTAGGAGGAGATGCATTTTGAAACAAAAATTTACTTACTAAACAAATAAGTAACTAACGGACGCCGTGTCTGCAAACCGACAGGCCTACCCCAGCTTACGTGTGACATAAAAATGGCTTCCGTTGTACCCAGTTTTTGGCGGATCGCCAAAAAAGTAATTTTTTCAGAGAGACCTACCTTGAGAACAATCGTACAAAATTGGAAAGGAATCCGATCTTAATTCCGAAAAAAGAAGCTTTCTGAAAATTGGAAGCTTGTTAGTTAAAAATGCACCCCCCCCCCATTTTTTGGCAAATCGCCAAAAAATCAATATTAGAAGAGAAGCCCACCTAAAAAACATTCGTACAAAATTTAAAGAACATCTGATCAAACTTGTGTGAAAAGAAGCATTTTGGAACACTGGCAACCCTAAAATTAAAAATGCCCCCTATTTGGCGGATCATTAAATAAAGTAACTTTTTGAGAAAGGCCTACCTAGAGAGCAATCGTGCAATTGGGAACGAATTCAATCCAAATTATGAGAGAAGCATTTTGAAAATATGACGCCAAAGAAAATAAAATACACCCCATTTGGCAATTTCTTGTACATTTTCAAGATACATACATTCATACAGGGGATATCATCGCTTGAGCTAACGCTTTAGCGCGGCGTTGCAATCAGTTAATTAAATTAAAACCCTAAAAATATATAAAATTTACCTTATAAGCCTCACGAGTTTTTATCATACTCTTAAATCTTTGAAAATCTGCTTCCTCACGAATGTGTACAGGTAGTTTTTTCCATAAAGCAGGGCCGGCTACACTGAACGACCTTTGTCCGTACCCTTTGAGATTAAATGATGGTACACTTCAAGAAGTGATTGGCTGGCGGATCTCAGTTTACAGGGCGGCACGTATCTTTCCAGCAGATCAGATAGATAAGCTGGGGCTGTTCCGTGTAACGATTTAAACACTAGAGCGATAAGTTTGTGATCAATTCTATGCTTTATAGGTAGCCAATGAAGGGCCTTCAGGTGGGGTGTGATGTGGTCACCTCTTGGGCACAATGTAATTACTCGTGCTGCAGAATTCACAATCCGTTGGAGGTTTTCTGGAGTACATTTTGGAAGTCCATAGAGTAGAGAGTTACAATAGTCTATGTTGGAGATCAATAGTGAATGTATTATTTGTTTTGTAACGTCCATGGATAGATAGCGGCGTATTTTCCATATTGCCCGAATGTTGAACATACATGATTTGATTATGATGTTCACTTGAGGTAGAAAACATAATTCTGAATCCATATTTTTTGCACTTTTCACTTTGGTACTAGCATCTTGCCAAGATATTAAGCGTTAATCACTACTTTAGGTGCGTTCTAGCGACTAGAAAACACAATAAACTCCACTTTGTTTTCATTGAATTTTAACCGTTTGACTCTCATCCAGGAACCTGCCATGCCGATGGCCTGCTCGAGCAGATTAGCGGATGTACGTTGGGAGTTTACTGAAGTTGGTTTAGCTGATTTACAAATTTGTGAATTGTCTTCGCAAAAATGATATAATATGCTTAAAAGAATGAATATAATTCCACGCGGTTTGGTGTATTGGGCATAGGCACGTGGTCCCATCTTTGAGCCCTGTGGAAGTCCGCATTCCAGCGGAATAGGATCTGACTTTTCCCCATGTATGGTGAAGCATTGTGTACGGCTGCTAAGGTAAGACTGATACCAAGTGAGCGCATCGTCAATCATACCGAATGGCATCTCTAGACGACATAAAGTAACCCATGGTCTACAGTATTGAAGACTGCTGATAGGTCCAGCAACCCCATAAACAATACCTCGAGTTTATCTAAACAGGTTAGAAGATTATGAACAATTTTGAGTTGCTCCGTTTCAGTGCTACGTTTCATCCGGTATGCCGATTGCAGTGGCTCTTGGAGATTATTGCTGAATATGTGTTCATTAATTTGAGAGATGGCAATGCCCTCTAGAAGTTTTGAGAGGAGCGGAAGATTTGATATCCGTCTGTAATTGCTAGTAATCTTGTATACAGCTGGCTTTTACAGTAACGGAGTTACAACAGCATTTTAAAGAAGTTTTTGCACGGTACTCTGCGATAACGACGAATTGATTATACGTGTTAGTGGTTCTGCCAGAACATCAATGGTTGACTTGATGAGCGTAGTTGGCACAGGATCCAGTGCACAGGTTTTTGATGGAGCGTTTATAACAAATTTGGTTATGGTTTCGACAACTTTGAAAGTAAACAGTTCTTGTTTGACACGACTTTTATCATGCTCAAAAGGATTACCGTCATCTGTGAAAGTGTCTTTGTTAAGAGAGGTCTCTGTTAAGAACATTCTACAAAATTTAAAGAAAATCTTATCCAAATTGTTCTAGAAGAAGCATTTCGAGAACTGGCAACATAAAAAATAAATGTCTCCATTTAGCCAATTTTTGGCTCATCGCCAAAAAGAAGCATTTTGAAAATAAGCAATAAAAGATTTTAAATGCCTCCATTCAGCCAATTTTTGGCGGATCGCGAAAAAAGTAGTTTTTTAAGAGGCCTACTTAGAGAATATTTGCACAAATTTTATAGACAATGTAATCAAAAAGTGTGAAAAGAAGCATTTTGAAAATTGGCAACCGAAAAATATTAAATGCTCCCCATTTAGCCAGTTTTCGGCCGATCGCAAAAAATAATAACAATAATAATTTTTTAGGTGAGGCCTACCTAGAGAATATTTATACAAAATCTGAAAGGAATCCAATCAAAACTAAGGGCGAAGAAGCATTTTAGTAAAAACTTACATACGTGCATACGTACATACAGACGACGTTTTGCGATATTTCTACAAAACTGCTTCACCTGGGATTTCACAATTTGCAGATGTTAATTTTTCACCCCTCCTTAAAACAGACAAATACAGAAAATGACGCCTGTAACGCAATACAACTGGCCAGTCTCTTCTATCTATGGGACACATTACTTAATACGTCATTGTGGGATACACCATGATGCCAGTAAAACACACTTCAAAAGTCACACGGTCAACTCTTAATGACTGAAACTAGAACGGCCAATGCACACAAAACATAAAAGTACAGGCTCATATTATACACTTAGTCTTAGTCTCTTGTTTTTGTAAACAAAAACAAATGTCTCCCTGACTAAACCCATGATCCCCACCCCTCAAAAAATCATTTTTTAGTTACTGAAATAAAATATTCATTTCTGCAAACAAAACAGATGGCGGTCACTAAAACAGATATAAATGGACGTCTTTTTTCATCCGAGTCTGGAAGGTGGTCGCTAAATCGGGTTTTACTGAAGACCCTTCTTATCCAGATCTGAAGTTGGTCACTTTAGCAGTTTTACTGTAAGTTACATTTTTATGTTTTCTGGAAGTTGGTCAAGACAGGAAAGTTTTACCGTACGTCTTTGTACTAGAATCTGGAAGGGAAGGGATCACGACAAACGAGTCTTACTTCATATCTTTTATCCAAGTCTTGAAGGTGGTCGGGATTTTTTTTTGCTAAGCATCATCCTCCACATGCCCCCCCCCCCCAGATATCTAATATAGGTCCGACTATTAAGGCAAGTCTAACCCTTTTACCCAAGGCAACGGTAACGGTTTGTACCCTAAGTGTAGTTATAGCCATGATATACTACCTTGTCTTCGCACATTCCTATCTACCAAAAAGCACTAGAAAGGCACTCTTCACAACTGCGCATCAGTTGACGCACCTTGGTGAGAGAAGGGGGGGCATTTCGGTGCCAAAATGGTAAGCTGCTTCTCATAGCACAAGATATCAGATGACCCACTTCAGTGGCGAAAAATGCTTCTGCAACAATACTAATCGATACAAAATAGCTCCTATATATAGAACACCTTGGCAACCGAATCAACCCAATCAAGTATGCTAAGACCTATAATACGACAATAGCATTCCATGACCTCGTAGATAACGACTCCATCATGGCCACAACTGACACTGATCCCTGACTGAGTGGCATGTTACGTGACAGCCGTAGATGAGAAACGCACAAAAAGCAATTCCAGGCAATAACAAATAGCAATGGACCGACAGTAATGCTGTCACGGTTTTGAAACTTTTTAAAGAATGCAGAAAGTCGAGAATGCTTAGTTAACAAAGAAGCCAAAAAAAAAAAAAAATGGGGAGGCCGGGGGTGTTGACGTTATGCACTTTTCTACCGTGCGACTTATCCTTGGAATACCTTCACCAAATTCAAAGTCGACCTGACTTTGCGATGTCGAGACATTTTGCTTAACAACAGATATTTTTTACCCATCAAAAATTGAAACAGTTGTCTGACTGAACAAATATAAAATTTGAAGTAGAATTTCCGTTATCGACATATTATGCATACAAGATCTGGTTAAAAATATATACAAATCGTCATACGCCGCATTCGTTCGTTCCACTCGCGAAAAAATTAAAGTTTCTTTCGAACCCACCAAGCAACACTCCCTCCAAGTTTCAACTTTCTGTTCAGCAGCTGAGAAATTTTGCACACAAGATTTTTACGTAATGACGTCATACAATTGCCCTAATCACGTGACATGCGTAAAAGATTCAAGGAATACCCATATAAAATTTGAAGTCGATACTGTTTTTCGTTATCGAGATATTTTGCACACACGATCTTGTCTATAATATACACATATTTTACGTGATGACGTTATACGCCGCATTCGTTCGTTCTAATCACGAAAAAATTCTACACAGTCTTTTGGACTACCAAGCAACAATACCACCAAGTTTCAACTTTCTCCGATGTTCAGCAGCGGAGAAATTTTGCACACAAGATTTTTACGTAATACACCTGTCCCAATCAGGTGACATGCGTGAAATGCCAATAGAACCGCCCGACTGAATCAAAGAACAAACATATAAAATTTGAAGCCGTTATCGAGATATTTTGCACACAAGATCTTGTTTATAATATATACATATTTTACGTGATGAGTCTTTCGGACCAACCAAGCAACAATCCCACCAAGTTTCAAGTTTCTCCGATGTTCAGCGCAGAGAAATTTCGCACACAAGATTTTTACGTAATGACGTAATACGCCTGTCCTAATCACGTGACATGCGTCAAAAGTTGATAGAACCGTCCGACATAACCAAGGAATAAATGATCAAGTTTGAAGTCGATCCGACATTTCGTTCTCGAGATATCTTGCACACAACACTTCGTTCACAACAGACTGGTACACACATATACAGAACGTACAAACACTTTATGCCTCCCATTGGTTGGGGAGACATAATTTCGTACGCAATAACGTCACACGTCCTTATTACCCACAGGAGATTTAAGTTGAAGGAAACACACTTGTGCAAGGAATAACATCAAATTTGAATTTTATCCCGCTTTCCGTTATCGAGATCTGTTGCGCACCAGATCCTGGTCGCAGCATATATATTTTGGTCACATGCGGACTTCGTTTGTTCCAATTGCGACCACACTTAACAGTCTTCCAAACCAACCAAGCAATACTTCTGACATTTCTCCGGCTTTTAGATACTATGAAATGTATTTGATGGCGTTCGTTATACGCTTTCTTCATCGTGCAAAATGCCTTAAAAGTTGACAGAACTGCGCGTAAACCTAATTCAACTTTTGAGCACAGCGCGTACTTCGTTAAACACAAAAGCTTCATGGAGGGAACAATATCAAAAAAGACAAACTAAACTTTAAAGCACGTTTATTTTCCGACAATACAAAAGGCATTACACTGAGAATTATTTGTAAGCACACTTTCAACCACCACCTTCCAACTCAGCTAATGAAATAGAAACAGAAACAAAGTATATATCACAGGATTCATTGTTACATTTCATCCTGATGCCGTTAGAAACGAATTCGTTTAGTCCATCCAAAGCCCAATTCTAAAATGAGCCATTTTTTAATACAAGTACATTTTAATCTCTCATCAGAATAAAGAACAAAACAACAGGGTTCATTGTGCCCAGCTGGCTCTTAAAATCTGTAACAGTTTAAGTTAAGTATAAATGTACGCCACACATTGGATTTTCAACGCCTAAATAAAACAATTAAAATAAACACGATGTATGTCAAAAATATATAGCGTCCAATGAAACATTGTAACATTTTGAAAGAAAATTCTCGAAGTAAAGCCTTCATTCAATTGCTCAAGGATTATTCAATCACTGGGTCAACCTGGCTCGCTTACAATACCGATCTTTGCTGGTTACCACTTGTGCCTCTTGTATTTAAAATATTTCAACACTCGATGAATAAATTGGATAAATAATTGTAGGCTTGAGATGTTATCTCATTCAACTTTCTCCCTCCCCACCAACCACTTCCCCCTCTCCCGCCGTGCTGCGCAGGGTTCTGAAATTTGACCAATGATGAAATGACAGCTTTATGAAGAACCATCTAGAGAATATTTTTGCACCCAGCCTGAAGTCAACAGAGTCAATTTTCTTCGAGCCTCAAGGTTCTGAAAACTAATCCCTGATCATTTTCAAAGTGTCTTCATTCCACCAATTTTGGGAGGCCACCAAAATTAAACGATCATTTTGTGAAGTGCTATCCAAAGAATATTTTACCGAAACTGAAGTCAATAGGATCAATGACCTTAAAGCCCTAAAAAACGGCAGCCCACACATACACACATGCACATGGACGACGGACAAAGCGATGACACTCGCCTTGTCCGATGTCAATTGGCTAAAAATTATACATGCTTCTATCGAAAAATGGATGCATCGACAAATCCTCGATAAATCAGTTGAATGGAAAGAAATCTTTAAGTGAATTCCATCACCTTAGTTCGGCCACAGGATATTCTTTTAGTTGATTGAAAAATGCTTAACCTAGGTCTAAAATATTACATATTAAATATTTATAAATATTAACCTAGGCAAATATTCGTCAAATTTTCTTACGAGATCTAATGTTTTTCAGAAACTGAAGGGAATCTCCAAGACGGCGGATGGTGCCCATTTTAAATTTTCTGATCGATTCTAAGATCAACTAAAAAGCGTGCTTCTGTATGACGTGTTTTTTGGTAATGATAAGTCAGGTAGATTTTGTGATATCGCATTAACAAGAAATTGGGGTGAGAACTGAAGAAGGCGTTTACTGTGGTCTTTAGCACCGGTCAAGGTCAAAATAAAAATGAATTATCAGTGTTGGAATAATGGCTGGTGATATAGACTGATGGACAACACTCAAACCTATAATCCTCCTTTGGAAACTAAGGACCCAGTTGAGAGCTTTAAACACACATCTTTTGTGAAAACCTTTTTGAAACAGTGGGGAAAGAAAACAAATAAAACACTTGAGATGTACAGTCAAGATCAAAAAGATTACATTTTTTGTACAATATGCAACAAATACCAGTCTGCACACATATAAAACCTCAGTTTAGGATTCTATAGTCTCATCATATCGCATTATAACACTGTGAAGGCAAACAGGGAAGCGGAAAGCGGTACATTCCCTCAAATTTTCCAATCGTATGACTGCTTCTAAAAAATAACACATTCATGAATAATGCTAAACATTACTGGGAACTAGGCCCCGTCAATTGATAAAAAAGGAAACACATAGCGCGGCTTAGCTACGACCATAACACCACGGTTCAGTCTTTGTGTACGCATTAAACAGTGTGCAAATAAGAGGGCACAGACTGGGCAGAAGCCTTACAAAATTTGACTCCATTTTACTCGCTCTTGAATCTCCCCAAACCTGCCAAATATTAGATTTGGTGAAAGCTTTCAATTGTTAAACGATGCACGGCAGAAAAAACTTGTTTCACGCATAACAGTCTTTTAATCCAGTAAATCCAAAGTTCTAAATTTAATCACCCATTACCAAACCATGAACATTCCATTTTTTCAAAACGATTTTGATATGTTTGCACAATATATAGAACACATATATGGCAACAGCTAAAAACAAAAAAAAACAAAAACAAAAAACAAAAACAAAAAATGGCGGAATCTGGCCAGGAAACAATGATATTAAAATCACAATCACTTTTATATTTCAGTGTCTACTTAAGGCAAAGTAACCCTCCCCTCCACCAATTGAGGGGTTGTTCACCACTGTCTGACTCATAATGGCGTGTTGTAATTAGTGATCCACCAGAGACAGTTGCCAAGTATGTTCTGGTTTAACCTCATTCTCAATCAGCTCTATTTCCACGTATTACCACACTTATAATAATTCGAATCGTCGCTTTCGTTATTTTTCCCTCCACTTAGTTTCTGAAAATCTTTTTTCATAAGCCTTAAAAGTGAAACTTTCACCTGGCATACAGAAAGCATCGCAAGAGTGCATTATACAGCTGCAGTCGCCAGGAAAGCAGTGAGATCTCCTCCACCCCACAAAATACATCTTTTATTCCCACTTGCAAACATAGTTTGGAAATGGGTATGCTTTGCTAAGAATTCTGGCTATTCATTCCTTCCTTTTTTCCGCCTCGGAGGTTTCCAGAAAACTCCTCTTACGTTATTTGACGTAGGATGATGAAATTTGGCATAGAGAGAGAGAGAGAGAGAGAGAGAGAAAGAAAGAAAGAAAGAGAGAGAGAGAGAGAGAGAGAGAGAGAGAGAGAGAGAGAGAGAGGGTGATGATATGTCGTGAAATCCGCAAATCTTCTTGACCATGACCTTGCAGATAACCTTGCAGATCATAGTCAAATTGAGGTCAAAGTTGTTTAACCTTAAAGTTAGTTCCGGAAAACTCCTCCTATAAGGTTTGCTGTAGAAAGACGGCATTTGGCAGAGACATAGAAGCAGTAGGAAAACGCCGGTTCCACCACAGGAAGTGATGTCAAAATGACGTCATAGGGTGTGGTGGATCGGGCATGCCGGTTCTACCACAGGAAGTGACTTCATAATAACGTCATAGGATGTGGTGGGATTGGCATGGTGGAACCACCACAGAAAGTGACGTCATAATGACGTCATAGGGTGTGGTAAAACCGGCATGGTGTAACCACCACAGGAAGTGACGTCATAATGTCGTGTTAGGGTGTGGTGGAACCACTGGAGGAAGTGACGTCATAATGACGTGATAGCGTGTGGTGGAACCACCATGGTGGTTCTGGACCAGTTTTGGATAGAGCGCGCGCCGGTTCTAATGACGTCATAATGACATCATAATGACGTGATGATACCGTCATAATGACGTCATGATGACGCGATAATGACGTCATTACCCTAAGCGGCATAACCCTAACCCTAGACCATTTCAAGAAAATGTTTTAGAATGAAGACAAGGGTTTGAAGATGCGCGCGAAATGCGCGTGAAATAGCAAGCGATGACCTTCGACCCATTTATAAGCATGGACTAAAACAACTGTTTATGAGACTATTCCAATATACCCAACATCTAGAACAAAGCGAACATTATCAAATCATTTTAGAAGACTTAAATTACTTTATTGATGAAAAAAATTACAAGTATTCAAACGCACTAAAGGCGGCTATAAGAAGAAACGATGTCTTCTTTAAAGAGCTACTAGGTAAGGGTGAGGAGGAGGCTGAGCGCAGTGACGAAGAAAGTGATATAGACAGTGAACAGAGTGAAACAGATGAAGAAAAATAGACTTATTTGACAAACTTTATAATAAAGACTTTATAAATATTGCAATATTTTATTCACTTAAGCGTTGTGCATTAATATATGTCTTGCTTTGTAACATATGAAGTCGTAAGAGGCTAAGGTTCCTGGCGCGGTGTTAATTCACTTGTAAACCACATATTATGTATTATAATGAAGTATTATATTATATATTGTATGAGAAAAATAGGAAGTTGAAAAGCATCATATATGTTTTTATTGAATATTACAAATATGTACAATTATGATAAAAACAATATTTCAAATACATATTATGTTAACACATGTGCCTTACACAAGCTCACAAAAACTTAATAAGTTTGCAAATGTTATAAAAATTTCACATCAACATAGATAATGTTAATTCATTTCATAGTCTACATATGAAGCATAAAGACAATTTTATTTGAACTACATATCAAATGTACATGTCTATTTGAAACAAAGCTAAGTTCTTGTCAAGCTTTAAAAACTTCGCTCCAATCTTCTGCACTGAGGATGATAAAATCATAGCATCCACTAAGCTCGTCATACTGTTAAAACTGTATACAGTCGTCTGGCTCAATGAATTTCTACTCAACCATCTTCTGACAGTCATTGCATTTATACACATCTATTTTCTGAAGCATGAGATCCACTGATGTCATTTGCTTCTTCAGCACTTGCCAATCTTTCAATTTCAGCAAAATTCCCTTCTTGGTAGGATGTAACTCCCAGATGTGTGATTCGTAATATATTCACGAATGTTAACAATCATTTTCTGTTGATATTTCGCCAATTTAATATATATTTCTCCATTACTGGGTATCATAACCGGTACATCATCTACACTCATCTTCTTCATGGACTTTGTAATGGCATCTTTACGCTCCGGTTCTCGCTTCATTTTACTTTCTGTCTTAATTTTTCGCTTTTTACACGGCGACGTGGTAGCTGGTAACTCATCTCTTTTCATCTTTCTAAGATGTGGTCGCCTTTGACGCTGCTGACGTGACTTCACCTTAGACTTTACCATGGGCATTGCCTTAGACTTTGCTGTAGGTATTGCCTCAGGCTTTGCTGTAAAATTTTCTGCAGGCATTGTCTCAGACTTTTCTACAGACATTGCCATAGATGGTAGCTGTTGTTCACTCTTCAGTATCTTGATTCAGAATGTGTTACGTCTGACGACGGCTACCTTTTATACTCTATAGGGAGATGTCACACTCGAGGTGGGACACACAATGTCCTAATATGTTTAGAAATAACTTTACCGAGAGAGTCTTTAAACATAGCTTTATATACAACATGTTGAACATGTTGAACTTGTTGAACAACCTGTTGAACATGTTGAACAACAGATTGAACAACATGTTGAACATGTTAAACATGTTGAACATGTTGAACATGTTGAGCAACATGTTGAACATGTTGAACTTGTTGAACAACTTTTTAAACAATTTGTTGAACAATTGTTAAACAACTTGTTGAAAAACTTGCTGAACAATACCATGACCAAATATGTTAGAAAAATAATTCGAATACATGTTTGAATGGGCAGCTTGCCATTCGAACACATGTTTGAATGGAGGGGGAGGGTTGCCATTCGAACACATGTTTGAATGTGCGCTTGTCATTCGAACACATGTTTGATTAGGCGCTTGCCATTCCAAGACATCTTTGAATGGGCGCTTGTCATTCGAACACATCTTTGAATGGGCACTTGTCATTCGAACACATATTTGAATGGGCGCGGTCTTCCTACATAGCTAACCACATTTTAACTTCCCATTTTCCAACAACCAACCAAGTGGTAGAATCGTCTGAAACGTGTAAATATGCAAAAATCTCAAATTATTACCATGGCATAATATGTTTTCAAAACTAAAATTGTTAAATGTGCTATAGAACCCTCATTTTCCCACTACTATGACTTCAGAGTATTCGAATAAGTAACGCGGTAAAAAGCTAAAATATATTTTATACGTCATATGTTTTCCAAAAACCAAATTTGTTAAATTTGCTTTAGAACCCTCATTTTTCCCACTACTATGACTTCAGAGTATTCGAATAAGTCCAAACCTATTTTATACATCACATGTTTTCCAAAAACCAAAAATGTTTAATGTGCCTTAGAACCCTCATTTTCCCACTACTGTGACTTCAGAGTACATGAATGTGTGCATTATAGCTTAAAATGGCATGTCTTGACAAACATTCTGGTTAAGTCTTGAATAGCTCAGTCGGTAGAGCGTCAGACTCCTGGTCGGAAGGTTGGTCGTTCAAGTCCAGGTATGGGTGGCCTAACCCTAGACCATGATATGTGACCAAATCACATGACTAAGTCAGGTGACCAAGTAACGTGACCCCCCAGATGACAGATTTCTACCTGTCAAACATCGTGACGTATAAAGCCTACATTCATCACGCACTCATTCATAACACACATTAACAACACACATTCATCACGTACTCATTCATAATGCACTCATTCATAATATACTCATTCATAATGTACTCATTCATAATGCACATTCATAATGCACTCTATGGTCCAGGGTTAGGGTGATGCCGCTTGGGGTTACGACGTCATTATCGCGTCATCATCACGTCATTATGACACCATTATGACGTCATTAGAACCGGTGCGCGCTCTATCCAAAACTGGTCCAGAACCACCATGGTGCTTCCACCACATCCTATCACGTCATTATGCCGTCACTTCCTGTAGTGGTTCCACCACTCCCTATCACGTCATTATGACGTTACTTCCTGGTGGTTCCACCATGCCCTTTCCACCACACCCTATGACGTCTTTATGACGTCACTTCCTGTGGTAGAATCGACGTGCCAGTTCCACCACACCCTATGACGTCATTTTGACGTCACTTCCTGTGATGGAACCAGCGTTTTCCTACTACTGATAGAGGGTACTGAGTTTTTTTTTACCTTGACCTTCAAAGTGAAGGTCAAATTGAGGTGAAAATATTTTTCCAAAAAGCTATTCCATCAGGTAATTACTCTCGAATCTTTGTTTCAACACTTGTATGGTGTCAGTAGGCAGTAACAACATGGATGGAATCTCGACATTGAGTGTCAAGGTCAAGGTCATGTGATCTTTGTATATTGAAATCTGTTCGAGAAAAATTGTCCATTATCTCGAAATTGGTTAGATATAGAGCGATTTTGAACTTATTTTCGATCCTTTGCGCTTAAAAGACGGTATATAAGAGGCACCTTGGTGACCTTGACCTAATCCGTCATGGTCAAGGTCAAAACCCAGAAGTTGACCATTATCTCGAAAATCGTTTGATATAGAGCGATTTCGAGCTTATCTTCGACCCTTGCGCTTAAAAGACGTTATGTCAGAGGTGCCTTGGTGACCTTGACCTTCATCATGGTCAAGGTCAAAAACCGGAAGTTGACCATTATCTCGAAAACGGTTAGAGATAGAGCGATTTCGAGCTCATTTTCGACCCTTTGCGCTTAAAAGACGGTATATAAGAGGCACCTTGGTGACCTTGACCTAATCCGTCATGGTCAAGGTCAAAACCCAGAAGTTGACCATTATCTCGAAAATCGTTTGATATAGAGCGATTTCGAGCTTATCTTCGACCCTTTGCGCTTAAAAGACGTTATGTCAGAGGTGCCTTGGTGACCTTGACCTTCATCATGGTCAAGGTCAAAAACCGGAAGTTGACCATTATCTCGAAAACGGTTAGAGATAGAGCGATTTTGAGCTCATTTTCGACCCTTTGGGCCTAAAAGACGTTATATAAGAGGTATTTCGGTGACCTTGACCTCCTCCGTCATGGTCAAGGTAAAAAAGGGATGTTTACCATTATCTCGTAAACGGCTAGAGATATAGCGATTTAGATATAGAGCGATTTTCAGCTTATCTGCAACCCTTTGCGCTAAAAAGACGTTATGTAAGAGGTGCCTTGGTGACCTTGATCTTGTTCGTCATGGTCAAGGTCAAAAACCGGAAGTTGACCATTATCTCGAAAACGGTTAGAGATAGAGCGATTTTGAGCTTATTTTCGACCCTTTGGACCTAAAGACGTTATACAAGAGGTACCTCGGTGACCTTGACCTCCTCCGTCATGGTCAAGTTGAAAGACCGGAAGTTGACCATTATCTCAAAAACGGTTTTAAAACTAAATTTGATTATTTGAGACTACATTATAGTTACGGCGATGTCCTCGTTCAAGATAATAATTCGACAACCGACAATTATGTGGAAACAGTAAAAAATTTGACTTTGACCAGATTGATTGTACCACTGCAAGTGGTGCCATTTCGCTGCGTGTAGCGAAATTCGGTCTAGTTAGGGCTGTGTTCCAAGGTCCGGCCCGGCCCAAGCTGAATTTCGGGCCATCTCGGGCCAGGCAGGGCCTGACTTTTTCATGGCGCATTTTATTCGTACTTGATAGGTATCTTTTAATTTTACACATTTCCAATATATCGTTGCTCACTTTACACTCCATTTTGTATGAATTACATTTTATATAATCCAGAAAAGTTTTTTCAGCATTTTATACCATACATATATGTAGTTATACATAGAATAATAGATATATCTTTTAACTTTCCTGGCCCGGCCCGGCCCGGCCCCACCCAAAGATCCTCGGATCACACTCCTATTTTTCATTCACATCCCTGTTTTGTTCCGCATAATATCTGAACTTCGAAGCATGTTCAAACTAATTCAAGAGCTTAAAAATTCTTTTTTTGTGGTTGGGGGTATGGTGCTGGAAAAAGACTGCTGCACGTGCACAAAAATGCATCTTGAAGTGGCCCGTCTGCGCTCCGATCCCAGTTGCCGATGCGAGCAAATTATGAATCCATGCACCGTTTGAAAATCAACGCGTAAAGCTCTACTGTCCACAAAATCGATCCCCACTACATTAACTAATGTTTCAGGCACATATTTTACATTATGTACAGGCAGTGAACCACACTGCAAATTATATTATTCTATTGTTGTGTCTGCTCCGTATTTTTTAACTTTTCTGCTACACTTATGATCGAAAATATTACCAGTGTTTTGGCAACGGAGCCTGCAATTTGCTCCATAGATCAATAATTAATTTCACGAGCATGTAGTAATTGGTTAAGCTGTTTTACCGCTGTTACTTAACCGTCCTTTCCTTAGCTGTTTTAAAACTAACATTATAATCACAAACGGAATATAACTTTTGGTGCCCTGAAATGCGCATTCCTTCCATAAGCACAAAAGCTGCATCAAATCCCGCAGATAAAGAAAGATAAAGGCCATAGGGGGCGTAGCCATAAATATCACGCCCCTCACCCTCTCATGCGCACTTGCAAACACACAATTTTCTACTCGTTCTCAAAGATTTCGTTGGTATACTACCAATAACATGTACTAGAAATGCAAAGCTCAACAACTACACTAATCAGCAAATCAAGAAAAAATGACTACACATATTCACGTGTACAGAAACTAGAACGAACCCTGTACATTTACATCACTAGACGCTACCATTTCCTAATTACATAGACACGAAGCTAAGTGTAAACGAACCCTAGTATCTATGTAATT
Source organism: Protula sp. h YS-2021 (assembly GCA_949752745.1). Lineage (NCBI taxonomy): Eukaryota > Metazoa > Annelida > Polychaeta > Sabellida > Serpulidae > Protula > Protula sp. h YS-2021. Next base: position 42,157,072 of record OX457029.1, on the reverse strand, counting down.
ACAAGAAGGGATTAAATGCCACATAAAAGACCGTGCCAAAGCTCAAACGTGTAAAAATAATCTTATCCCGGCAGCTTAAGGGGTTTTATATACCATAAATAAACAAGAGTGGGATGCACATCCCTCCGATAATTTAACCAATTAAACCATGTACAACAAAGACAGTTCGTCACAATAGCGCCATCTACAGATGGCAAACTTGAATATGGGGTATATTGAACTGCTTCCATGGAAATACGCAGTGCTCATATTTTACTTACACATTTATTTTAATAATTTAATACCTACGCATTTTGCGCCAAAAACCTGCAAGAAGCACACACAAAAAGGCAGGCAGCTGTCTGTCCAACACAACGCTTAGACACACCACATCTAGCCTAATATAACCTAAAAGTAACAGAATTCTACACGGGGAACAAAATCCAAGAGGACTGCGTAAATATTCCAAGAAAGTCACCGACAGTACACTCAGTCTTTACATAACAACGATTGAAGCATGTCATGGAGCACTTAAAAGCAAAACTCTCAATTATGCCTCGAATAGCTTTGCTAAAGAAAGTTTAAAAGTTTATCTGATTATGCTATGGCCCAGTATAAAGCAATCAGAATTTAAGACAAAACAGCAAAATTCGCTGGTTTATGCAATTGACCAATTTTATCTGCATCACCAAAATTTGCAGTGAATTTTGTTACAGAGGCCGACAAGCAATAAATTGAAGACTGGGGCAGAAGCCCAGCCGATGTCAATATTTTTGAACGTACGTGAATCTGTATTCTATCCAGGGGTTTCCACAGCAAAACTACCAACAGCCTAGATCCACGGGATCAGCGCCGAAATCCCTGAACATGTTTGGCAAAACTGACATCACAACATCATTCACTGACCCCAACATTGTATGTGATATAATCCTGACAAGCAACGGTGTTGTGACAAATTATGTAGCCTTACAATTTGCGCCAATTTCGTTTTTCTTGTACGAGCGCTCACACATTTGAAGTTCAGATACATTTTAAAACATCTCACTGAGACCTTTTATCAGAATGAAAAAAAACAGGTCTATTTTACCTTGTTGTAGAAAGAAATCGAAATCACTAGAGAATGTAAAAACTCTTTAGCAGATCTTCAGAACCGCACGAACAAAATTCAAGGCCATAACTTGAATGACTTGATTTCTCGAAACATATTTTTCACCGTGTTTCAAATTACGCATTTTTCGCGCCCTGCTTATTGCTATCTAAAGGCACTTCTTCGTGTGCTCTTGAATGGACTGCTTCCACCACACACAACATGATGTTGGATCGCTGGATTCTGAAAGACAAACAAACAAATCCCTGTCACTTCACAATCACTGCGATTGAAAAAATTATAATTTAAAGAATCGAATGACGGTGCAAATTTGGATTGCTTTGGGTTACTGTAAAAGACATGATCTAGAAATTTAACATTTGCACTGTGCATCACAGTAAAGAATTAGGACTGCTGGCTTAATACCCATCGTATTCCGTGCTCAAAAACGCTGAAGTCATAAATTAATTTTGAACAGTTTTAAAAAGAAAATCCCATTTGGAACATATCTGTCATAAGGCGCAGAATTTTGCAAGCTGATAGCTTCAACTCTGATGTGAGATACTGCCACCAATTTAAGTTAGTTTAAAAAACAGCAACACTGTTTATGTACAATATATTCAAATGAGTGTATTCAATTGCAAGAGCCTAGACTCCAGACTTTTTCGGCATACAACTATAGAACATGAAAGAAGAGCAAAACTTGCACAGAGCTCGAAGGAAAGAATCAACACTAGCGAGACCCTGAAAAACGTAGACTGAACTTCACACTATGGATCCGACAGGCATGGTCATGACGTTTACTTCTTAATCAGACAAGGCTGTCCAGGACAATGCGCCAACTCACTCCCATTGTCGTCAACACAATAGTAGTAACAGATGTCCTGTGATGTTTTGTGATATTGCCCCTCCCCAACCTGCCCCTTTAAGATCAAATTGAGCTTCTTTTGACTTATTTTTTTCACATGTGAGATGCATATTTGAGCTGCAAGTTATCTTGAATGTTCCTAGTTTTAATATATTATTGAGATCTCAAAAAAAATTGGAATGGGTTAAAGTGATCAACTAATGAAAAGAGTTTCCACTGATATTAAATAAAAAAGTCAAATCAAAGTCTAACCAGATTCTGGATGGATAGTTCTAGCACTGAAATGAGGACCTTCAGCTTGTTGTTATTTTCGTTTCCTCCCAGCTAACCGAAATTACAGAACGCCGCCAATTTGATGGTGTAGTGGAAAATCGCTCAAACAAGTTACATTCCAGTAAGGATTAGCACAGGAATAGCTCACGCACATTGCTGGTATGATTAAATCAAATTCTTTTGGCATTATACATGTTTCCATTACCACAAGTCATGCAATCTTCCGTTCGACCAATTCAGAAGTCCAGCTTATTGTCGATCAAGAAGCTTATTTCAATCAAGAAGAATCTATGAACTATGGTTCTACTTCACTTTTCCACAGAAAAAACGATTAAAAACCGATATACGAGAGAAAAAGATTCGGGTAACATCGGGATCAACCGATATACGGAAAAAAGACCCTGGATAATCTTGGGATTCCGTGATATCTCGACCGGTTTCACTAGGACACTGCGATATCCTGCCGGGATTCCGACTGTTTTCCTTCGTTTTTCTTCTCGACATAGGCCATGAGTGAAGCTATCAAAAAGACACGCAGAAACACATGTACAGAAAAACATAAGCCGCAAACCAACTCAACCCCTGGACAAAGAAACCACAGCAGTTATATAGACTTGTGATTTATTCTTTTTCCCCATATTGTCCTAATGCCCTTCACTTTCAAAAGATAACCCCCTTTTAAAGTAATTTTTCAAGAGAGGACCGCATAAAGAAAAGTACTTTTTCAGGAGCGAACGATCTAGGGAACATTCGTACAAAATTTCAAGTGTGGGAGAAGAGGCAAGTAAAAGTTTGCATACGTACATACAGACGAACGGATGCCACCCATCCCGACCCTCCCAAACTGATATAATAAGATCACCTCACCCAACAAGGCGGCTGGTTCACAAAGTACACAGACATAAGAACTAAGAAGTGGTAGCGAAACAAAAGGGACAATAAGACGGATAACAATTAGGTAACTGGAAGAAGACTAGAGCAGTGTGCATAGCCCTCATATTCCCCACAGGCCCCTATCAGTTAAACACGGCCATCAATAGCCAATCAAGTGCTGAAATTTTCCAAGTCCAGCTGGTCAATTTTCCTTGGACGAACCCGGCCTATTTACAGTACCGATCTGTGTTTGTTCCCATAGAAGCTACATACCAAGTTTAAAATTTAAAATTAAAATCCTTGCAGGAGTTTTTTAGTTATCGTGTTAACAAGCTCTTGATGACAGACCGACCGACAGACGGACAGACACACGCGGTCGATCGCATATATTCCCCCAGGTGGGGAATAAATGAAGCAAGCAGGCGGAAACGGCAGCACGTATCTCGCTGCTAGCTACATGCCAACTGTTCTCGCCTGACAGCGCCGTAAACATGTCGCCCACCAAGCCTTTCGCGACCAAGAACACATGGACACTACTGCAAAAATAAAGATTTCCTTCCTAATACTGGTTTTACTTGGGTACAATTTCAAAAATCGCATTCAAAACTTTGCTTTTGACGAATCTAACTGCTGTTTAAAATATCTCAGAGCTTTGAAGTAGCACAGAGGAGAGTTTAGGTTGTTAGGTTGTGACGTAACGGCGACAGGAAAGCACCCCCTTTCAAATCCCAGAAAGAAATTAGTATCTTTAAATTCAGCAAAGAAATAAGTTAATGCGAGAAATGGACAAGTATATCTTCTACTATTGGAGAATGGTGGGAGGGGTACCAAACGGCGCAACTTAAGATCCAGTGTTGCTCACTAACAGCAGCAGCAATAATAATAATAAAAATAATAATAACAATAATAATAATAATAAATGGGTGAGGCTGTGACGGATATAGCGAATGATACTCACCATCTTTAAGCTACAGTGTATCCATGTGTTCAGTTTGCTTCATTTTCCAAATCAGAAAAAATTTGTCCAAATTTTTTCCAAGCCTGAGCAGCAGTTCATCATGCGATATTTATTGTGACGCTGATTGGTTAACATCGAGTACAATGAAAATCCAAGAAATTAACACACTGACTGAACACGGGTTAAGTACAGTCAGGTGGCGTAACGGCGGCATGCATTCACAACAGCACTCAATTTAACAATTCAACTTTATACATTGAAGGTCAGGGAAAACATAGCATGTTAACTCAATTTTTGGACTTTGAAAAGATCTGAACACCATCCATACAGCCAGACGCATAACCAAGGGTGCACGGTATTCAGACATCTGCCATCTGGACACTTCGTACCTGGGCAGTTTGCATTCAAATGAAAAATGTTTATGTCGCCCCTATGACACTGAAGCAACCCGAAAATCATATATTAATGCCAAGTTAACACAACAACTGAACGCTACCCTTTGCACAGCAGGGCAAATGGATGGGACGCGGTTATAGTTTATTATATAAGTCTGTCGATCATCCACGAAAAAAACGAGATGGCGCCTAAAACAAAAAAAAAGTTTGAATCTACTGACATCTAGCAAGATCCTGATGCGCAAAGACCCACGAAAATCTGAAGCCCTGTTAAGTGCGCGATATTCTTACTACAATACTCTGAAAGTGTAAACCAAGCTTTGCGTTACATTTAAGGATAACACGACAGCTTTAAGCAGATACAAACGTGCCCTTTCAATTTATGTTTTGATCTATTTTATTAAGACTAACGTTGTGCACACATACATTTTTCAGTTTCACATATTAGAACTACGCCTTTCAGCCTATGACAATTGAAACAGTTTAAAAATTTGGTTTATAATACTCTACAAATAAATCTATTATTGTATTTTTTAATGTTATGTAATTTTAACTTCTAAATCAGGCCACACACTTGTGTGTCCTTAAATTGCATCAAAGTAATGTCTAAAATTATCCTGCCATACCATTTTATATTTCAGCAGGAAGATATCTATTAATTCACGACTTCCATACAGGAAGTCGCGTACTTCAGTCTTGAAAGGTCTTTGATATGTGTGCTAAATTTAAACATCTTATTTGGCAAGAAAAAAGCTGAACTTACCACAGGTATAGTAAATGCTCCGTGGTTAGTAGGGTTTGAGAATCGGTCACATTTACTCACATAAACATTAATTCTGATAAACACATTTATAATTATAGTGTACTTTAAAATGAAACAGGGAACGCAGCCCATGCGGAGCTATTTGACTGTGTTTGACTTGACAAGCATTTACTGTATCGCTGAAACATACACAAAAAGCGGAAATAAACATATTTTAAAAACGCAAATAACAAAACGGAATAGTAGAATCAGCTGGAAAATTCCACAGTGAACTACATACTCAACAACTTGGCATAAAAAAAGCAAAAAAAAAAAAAACGCTAAAAAACATAGAACTAACGTTGAACCTTAGGGCTAATTAGAAAGGAGAAACAATGCTTTACATGCTCTCTCCCTTATCTTGAAATCTAATATCTCAAATTTTCGGTTAGCTCAAACGTTTCAAGATTATTGCACATCATTCGATCATTCTTACGTTTTACTCTTCCGAAGTTAAACTGTCGGTCTAATCAAAAACCGTATAGTATACATACTATAGAATATTTCGTCTAATAACCTCACAATAACTGAAGACGGAACTTTCAAGCCCATTGGAGTCGTAAAACCCCATTTGAAGTAGAGAACAAACATAACACACAGCAATATTTGAGGGGGAATTGTTGAAAATAAAAACTTTAAAAAATTTAATACAAAAAGCGTAAAGGAATGCGGGAATACGGAACGAAGTTAACATTTGGTGCTGCAAGAAACGTCTCAAATAAGATAGTACAACAACATTACAAACATTGTCTTATTTTTCCGTTCATGCCTCAGTATTAGCCGACATGAAAAAAAAACATAATTTGTCCAAAAAAGTACTTTACGCATGTAAATCATGAACGTTGTAGAGATGACATATTTTACGATGCTGTAAGCCTTTTACCGAGATCCTGTATTACACATAACGCAAACATACGATAATACTACGTGTCTGATTCTGCAAATTATTTACTTTTTCCACAGGAAAGTTCATATGATCATCTGATTCATTGTATTTTTGTATATGTTTAGTGTGTCAACAAGCAAAATTCTATAACAGTGTATACATACATAACGCAACGTGCCACAATAATCCGAATCAGAGAACAGTCACCAAAAGACCAAATGTGACCGTTGTTCCATTTTTATAACTCAAGAAAATTTCGCTTTGAAACTTTTCGGTATTTTGTCCATTTATAATATTGATCGAACTAAATGCTCACTGCGTCCGCTTTTGCAAGGAACAAAAATGACCTGGCTGGTTAGCGATCTTTATTTTAAGCCAGGACCGATTTGTCAATATATTTATTTATTTACAGTTAAGCGACCCGGCATTAGCCAAAATTGTTGTTTCCTTTTTTTCTCACAAAATATTTTTTGAATGCATTTACGAAACGTCATTTTCTTCAATTTTCAGTACGTTTTCTGCCTTCCTAGTAATTCTTAATTAAACATTTTATACACCCGGCTGGTTCATTTTTTTACTCCAGTGTTTTTGGACCCAGCCGGGTCACTTTTCACTTGCGATTTTATTGCCCAGACCCTGAATGAGAAACAAGGTTAGTTTTTCCTCCCCCTTAGTATTCTGAATGGATAGTTTTAGTATCCGCATGCGGGATTAGAAGGGGGTAGCTATTGTGAACGGATACATGCACTGAGACAGAAATACAAACAAGGTCCAGATACAAGCTGTCTTAAAATCACGCGTATTACTTCAATTTTGCATTCATCTGCCAGGTACAGTAACTTATAATAGCAGTTTTTTTGTCATTCAGATAGATCTCAAAGAACTGTTTAAGTCTTCTCGGTCAAAGAGAGATTTTCGAACAGTCAAGCATTATATTTCCCCCCTAACTGATTCGATTATGTACACTTAAAACGCGAATTGGAAACACACAAAACTTAGTTCATTGATCACTAGCACAGCGCTTGAGCTTGATATTTTAAGGTGAGATTCTTTGCACCCGCTTCGTGATTTGGAGATGCCGGCTGTTGTCTAGCACATTAAAAGAGGCAACAGAAACGTCAGCCATAATAGGCGTGGCTTGGCGCGGCGTATCCCTGCCTCAAGCCTCCTCCCTGCGCATTATATCCCTACGCGTCGTACACTCCGGCGTGACGCGAATCACGGGTATAGTAGTATTCTACGACTTGTAGCTGCACGCGGTAACCATAGTTATCATGTCCCAGATTTTGGGTGTAGTACATGTGTCTTTCCGGGGACCTAGCCATGACGTAATCAATCGCTGGCTGTGCGTACAACCCACTACATGAGTACGACGACATGGGAATGGTGTACTGCGCGCGTGACGCGTAGTCTAGCGACCGGCTACCGCGATACCGGAAGTTAGTTCCCGATGTACCACGTGGTTTATTGGCACGTGATCTGTCTCCACGGTTACTGTGACGGTAGCCCAAGAAGACCCCCGCTCCCACGAGCGATATGACTATCAGTCCAAACGGAATGATTAAGTAATACAACGCCTCATTATTGTTGTCCTCACTCTCCGATGTACTACCATCATCCTCAGTACTGATGTCGGGGGGTTTGTGGGTGGCGCTGTAGTAACAACAACGGCCACGGTAGAGGCTTCGGTTGTATCTACAGGGACAACATACAACACAGCTATGACATGTACAACGTGGCTGGCCGAGTATGGTTTTATATCGTGCTTTCTATCTTTGAGAACGAAAAAACTTTTCAAACTGATTATGTGATCAGAGATAAATATTACAACAATCCACATTTAAGCCTCATGTCTGTATTAAAAAAAATTGAACATTTTAAAGATAAGAATTTTAGTACTATAACATAAATACCAACACCGGTAAGCGTTACATATGCTTTGACATGGCCAGTTAGGAAAAGCCGTGTTTCGTAATAGCTATTACCAAAGGAGAACACTATCATTTTACCTTAAAACTGTATTATTGTTTCCTAATTTTGAAGCACTTTTTTTTTTCTTCCGATTTTACTCATGGTTCTACTAATTAATCTGCTTGCACAGCATAACGTTAGCCAATCATACATTGTACATGTTAAAGCCGGGAAGTACGCTGCCTGACGCGCGTCCACACTTCGTTCTCTCTCTTAATATTTCTTGTCTTCGTTTTTCCTTATTACTGTTCCTCTCATTTTTGTTCAACGAAAGGCCTTACGAAAATTTAATCCCACAGACTGCGGTTGTTTGTTCCCCAAGCTGAGAAATGGGAGGTCATTTAGATTTCTTTGTCAATATCCACTAAATTGCCTGAAGATAAGAAATAAACGACCTAGGCTGTGTTTATATTTTAAGGTCTCCAATATTTTAACTTCCTTATTGAAGTCAAAGACTTAATGATATTCAAGTGTATCATGGCTGTGAGTAGAAACACGGTCAATCAGAGGTAAAAATTAACTAGCAGGGTCCAATACCAGCAATGTATTGCTTAACGAAGGGCTTAACATATCAAACTCTGTTTTTAAGAAACAAGAGCAATTCCAAAGCTCAAATAAATATATTCGCATACTGTTATTATGGTTGTCATTTCCATAGCTCCGTCTATTTTAACAAATGGAATTGTTCAAAAATATTCAAAAGTAAGCCGTGTTGATGACTGAAACAAAGAGCCACTGCCACTTAAAAACGGGATTCGGGATCGAAAACCAGAGGAGATTACACAAGCCTGATATATGTCATGACAGATCCAGGAGACTACTCTCTGGTGCAAGATATCCCACCATGTTAATAATATTTAATAATATCGTTTTTATTAACACTTCCTCATTTTATGTTGCAGCGGATATTTTATAAACGTATTCCTAGGAAAAAATCAAAACTGTAACTGAATGTCTTCAGTAAACTGAATATATCAAAGGGAGTATGAATCGGGATTTTATCTGAATGGGATACTCTCCGGAGAGGACAATATCCGTTCACGCTGTGCAGACATATAAGTAAAAGGTGCACTATAAATACACTTGTATCTGGTACAGTCATTACCACAGCATCTGCCGTTGTTGTTATTTTACTCTCACTAGTAGTCATTCCTTGTTATTCAGAAGATAAGATGGCTTGAATGTAATTTAAGAATTAGTTATGGAGATATCATCTGTACAACTTTTTCCAAAGAGAGAGAGGGAGAGAAAGATGGAGCGAGAAAAGAAAACAGAAAGAGAGATTCTGTCATACGCTGCAAAGATCGTCCGCATACACGCTCACTCGAAGTTTCACAAAGCTCAAATCCTTTCACAGAATTGTCCGTTGTTTCTACATTTCATTTATTGGTAATCTCTCCTAGAATAGCTTTCAAAAAGTTATCTGGTTTCTTCTTTGTTTCCGATTTTTCTTCTCTGTTGTTTAACGCATCAGTTCAGCGATAATGAAGGCTATATTGGGATACACGTCATAAAGGAACAAATAGGGAAAGAAAGAGAAAGAATAAAGTGGTACAAGAAACAAGGAAATTATTTGCTTCAAATTTCACATTTTAAACAATACAATTTAAAAAGTAAATCGAGGATTTTCAAAATTAATCAATTGGTAGCCTAAATTGACTGAGGTTCTAACTACCAAAATAAATACAATCTTGTGGAACATCACCTGGGACATATGCTTACCAAATTTTGGTGGAATCAAATACAAACTCATAGCTATTTTCAATAGCCTAGTTTGTTGAATCTGTACGATTCGGTAAAGTGTTTCCGTATGATTCCTTTCCTTTTCCGCCATGCGAACTGTTCCGAGACGGCTGCCGCTAGGGCGACCAAATTTGGCACAGATATAATGTAGTATGTCTAGTTGGTCAAGCTTAATTTTTTAAAGAAATTCATTAACACTTTATATGCAAAAATGGACATTGAAATTTTGCCACTGAAGCCTATTATAAGAAGGGAAACGCTTTGATGTTGCAGTTAAGGCACATGATATATCAGCTGCGGCACATTGATCGTCCGACTGCCACAATGACAGTGATTATAACATGTGTGTTTGCCTGTTGACTGCAGCGTTGCAGTTTCCCCATTTGGTAAAGAGTACATAATCACAGGCTATGATTAGAACCAGGAAATGTATACATTTCCTAAAATGATCAGACTATATCTACAATTCCTGACTCAAACATTCAATGTATACATTTCCTAGAAGAGACCAGGAAATGTACACCTTGTATAGTTTTACGCTGAAAATGTAGCCTTTGCCTGAAATATATTTTGTGTCAAAATGGACTTCCATTGATATTTATTTAAACATTTTATTGAAATTTTGTTTTTATGGGAGATAATATAATAACATCACAATTTATGAACTACCACTACTTACGTTTTATGTTTCTGCTAGTTTATTAATCAAACTTAACACCAAAATACCACATGAAAATTTCTCTAAATCTTAAAAAAATATTTTATTTTCTCTATTTAAAGCTTCAATTCAACAACAGTACAGTTTTACGTTTCTGACCATTTATATTTCAAATTTTACAAAACAGACACACTACATGGAATTGCTCTATAAACCAATTTAAACCATTTACACTATGAACCAAGACATCGTACTTTTTCAGAATGTAATAATGCCGAAACGTTTTTGTCTGTGCCTGTTTGGCATCTAAAATTTCACCATTATTATTTCTATTATTTATTATTTAGCACCATTTATACCCCGCTTGACAGAACTAAGCGGATAATAATAACATTTAAATAAATTATAATACAACTCGTTTTATCTAATACTGAAAACTTGCAATACTAAATGAACATAGACTAGATTGAACACTAATATTGACAAAAATACTAAAATTTATAGGCACTTTTAAAAAGATATGTGTTGTGTGAGCGCTTAAAGGTAAAAAGACAAGATTGATTTCTTATATAAAAAAGCAAAGAATTCCAAAGCTTAGGGCACGTAGCTCTAATACCGCGTTCACCATACTTCTTTCTGAACCTAGGCTCAAGGAGTTCTGCTCCTTCGAAATCAAAGTACTTTTTCTGATCTCGTTTTGTGTCTAATTCTTTTTTTCAATTCCACCGTAAAACGGTTCTCAATATCAGTATTCATTGCTCATCTTGTATCCTTGAATTCTTGGAGTGAATGAAGAAGTTCAATTTTGTACGCCTGAGAACATACAATTGTGAAATATTAAAAATAGGATACAATAAAAATAATGCCATAATACACTGGAGTAGTTACTTCATTGTGAGTAAGCTAGTATAATCTCTGCATTCATAAAATGAACTGGTGCCTGGAGGCAAGAATAATTGCAATTCAACTGTATATCATTAATTGCAATTTTAGTAGTAATTTCCAATTGCAATTTAAAGCAAAATTTAAAGCAACAGATATGATGAACGCAAGATTACAGGTAGCAGATTTTTTTCATAGAGATTAACAGCGATTGAAGTTGTGATTGAAGATATGTACTCAATGAACATCAATAAACATCAACCAAAAACACGACAAAATTGACAAAATTTCAAGGTCAGGATTAAAGTTGTGATTGGAGATATGTACTCAATGGACATCAATAAACATCAACCAAACACACACAAAAAATTGCTATTCAAGTTTCAGGCAAAGACTATAATTGTTTAGCCGCAGAAACCAGACAATGTGTACATTTCATGGTCTTTTCTAAGTAATGCACACACTGCTTGATTGAGTCAGGAATTGGTACACACTGCTTGATTGAGTCAGGAATTGGTACACACTGCTTGATTGAGTCAGGAATTGGTACACAGTGCTTGACTGAGTCTGGAATTGCAGACATAGCCTCAATTTAGGAAATGGACATTTCCTGGTTACAATCATAGCCTGTAACATAGTATATATATATATATATATATATATATATATATATATATATATATATATATATATATATATATATATATATATATATATATATATATATATATATATATATATATATATATATATATGAAATCCCCATTTTTCCATCCAACTTTAGAGAACGATTGTCATTTTGTCAAAAACGGTTTGTCAAAAACACATTTTAAATATAATAAAGAAAAATAAAGAAATAAAGAAAAGTTTTGCAGTATACATTTGCACTATATGTGTGTTCTTCTTCCGACGTCTGAGCCTTATCCAACGAACTGTTTTGGAGATAAAGCCTGCCAAAATGAAACATGCACGAACCTCCCCCCTATGTTCAAAACTTTGTGAAAAATTAATTTCTTAAAAACTCACTGCGGACAGACATACGGACGGGCAGACACGCCAAATGCTACATATATCTCCCTTAGGGGGAGACATATAATTTCACTTTGAAACTTTTTGGTGTCTAATCCATTTATTATATCGATGGAACTACATGCGCACCGCCTCCGCTTTGGCAAGGAACAAAAAACAAGTTATCAGTGAAACTGATGAATGTCCCCCGCCACAAACTATGGTCGAATCGAAAAATAAGGCGTGCACTGTAAGCAACAGAAATACTAAAACATTGCCTATTTTCAACAAGTCGCCATTTCGGAATTTTTTGCTCGAATCGAAAAATAATGCAACGTCGCACAACTTCAATATATATATTCACTGTAGCAACAATCAAAAGCCGTGGTTGAATGGCAGCTGAGATATCGCGAGCACAAAGTTGCACTGTAGGCAACAGAAATACTAAAACATTGTTCATTTTCAACAAGTCGCCATTTCGTCATTTTTTGGTCGAATAAAAAAATAATACAACATCGCACAACTTCAATATATATATTTTCACTGTAGCAAAAATCAAAAGCCAGGATTGAATAGCGGCCGAGATATCGCACAATTTTGTGCTTCCAAGTGTCGCCAGACAGACGGACGGACGGACAGACGAACGGGCAGACACGAATACTATAGTCCCCCGCTCCGCGCTACTCGGCGGCTGGGGACTAATGATCTGGTTGGCCGGCAATCTTTATTTTCGGCAGGAACTGATTTTTTTTTATTTATTTATTATTTACATTTAGGTGAAACAGCAGTGGTCACAATTATTGTGCCGTTTTTTTGCTGGTTTTATGAAACGCTATTATGTTCTATGGTTTTGTGAAACGCCATTATCTTCTATTATCTAACATTTCAAGTAAGTTTTCTGCCTTATAGGTAACTGGTTCAGTTTTTGTACTCAAATGAAAAGTGTTTCCGTATGTTTTCTTTTATCCGCCAAAACCTGGTCACGCGAACTCCTCTGAAACTTCTAGGGTTAGGATGACCAAATTTGGCAGATGCATAATGTAGGATGTGCAGTTGGCCCAGCTGAATTTTAAAAGAAATTCATTAATATTTAATATGTAAACACAGGCATCGGAGATGCAGAGCCCTCAGCCAATAGCAGTGACATCACTGTGGGCGAGTTACTTTTATGATATAAATTGAAACCCCCGTTGCACATCAACGCTATATATACTATCTTCGTGTAAGGTTTGGTGAAGCTCCGATAAATAGTTTTTTAGATATTGCCAGGACAAGAAAAAGTTTTATGTGCGCAGACGGACAGATGGATGGGAATTTGACAGATTGAACCCGCCCCCTTGCACATCTGTACTAATAAACTTTCTTCCTGTAAGGTTTGGTGAATTTCCGATGTATAGTTTTTGAAATATTTCCCGGACATAAAAAAGTAAAAAAGCAGAAACAAACAAAAACAACGAATGGACAGGCGGACAGATTGAACCCCAATTGCAAATCAACACTATATATACTTTCGTCGTTAAAAGTTTGGTGAAGCTCCGATAAATAGTTTTTGAGATATCACCCGGACAAGAAAAATGACCCGTCCGAGTTATCAAGCAAGGAAAGAGAGAAAAACTCTCTGTTTGTTAGGCCAAAAAATGAAGATTTTGTTTCTAAACGTAACTTTTTCATAATTTTAATACACAAAAACAAGTTTTCCCGGGCGGAAGCTACCTGAAAAGGGATGTTGGAGAGGTTGGGTTTTGGCGATTCACGTATTTACCGACATTTACACAATTATACAAAATTTTAAAAATTCCACAATTTCGGCATTGTTTTGTCACTTGCGCAAAAAAAGTGAAGTTCAGGTGGAGAAGCACCTGAGAAACTCTCGATTAAAATTTTATAGCTATTTGAAAATGACTGAGAGAAATGAATGGTTTGACAATTCAGTTATTTACTACCATTTATTCCAGTTTTTGCCAAATTTCAAAATTCCGCCACTTCGGCAGTTTTTGGCGAACCACAAATAAAACAATAACATGCTAGGCGAACTCCTGGGAAACATTCCTGCTTAACATCTTAACGATTGGAGTAAAACTGGAGGAGGAGTAGCATTTTACAAATGGGTCAAAACGGGCACAAAACGTGCCGCCATTTTGTCAGTTTTTCGTCAATCGTCAAAAAAGTAATAGCCAGGTTGGGGACCAACCAGGCAACATTCCTGCGTAATAGCAAAACGATTGGAGCAAAACTGTAGGAGGAGTAGCATTTCAGAGAAAAAGTTTAACATTTTAGCCCCCACTAGTGATACGACTAACCCAGTCCGACAAAGTCGGCTGGGTTAAAAAGTATACAGTGCGACGGACGGACAGATTGATGAATATTTGACAAATTGAAGCCCCGTTGCACATTTTCACTATATATATACTTTCTGTCTATTAGGTTTGATGAAGACCCGATGAATAGTTTTTGAGATATCGCCCGGACAAAAAAAATGAAAGCGTGACGGACAGACAAGTGACAATTGAACCCCCCCGTTGCACATCAACACTATAACTACTTTCTTCCTGTAAGGTTTGGTGAACATCCAATGAATAGTTTTGAGATATCGCCCGGACAAAGAAAGTTTACGGACAGACAGACAGACAGACAGACTGATGGACAGACCGATAGCAATAGCCTTCCGCCAATAATGGCTGAGAGCTAAATCTGGGTATTGAAATTTTGCCACTGTCGCGCATTAAAAGGCAGACAAACGCTTTGCTTTCGCAGTTGAAGGAACTGTTATGCTATCAGCATAGGCGTTTTGATCGCCCGACTCTCTACAATGACAGCGATTACAGTATGTGAGAGCAAGCTAAGTTGACTGCAGCGTTTAAAGTTTCCTCAATTGCTAAAGAGTGATGAAATTTCGCTCACTAACAGAGAGTGACAAGACATCGTGAAAACCGCGTTTTTAAACCATGAGCTTAGAAAACGATTGGCCATTATCTCGGAAACGGTTAGGGATAGAGCGATTTTGAGCTTATTTTCAACCCTTTGGATCTAAAAGACTATACATAAGGAGGTACTTCAGTGACTTTGCCCTCCTCGGCCATGGTCAAACTCAAAAACCCGAAGTTGATTATTATCCCGAAAACGGTTAGAGATTAGAGCAAATTTGGGCCTTTTTTCGACCCTTTGGGCCTAAAAGACTATTTACAAGAGGTACCTTGGTGACCTTGACCTCCTCGGCCATGATCAAAGCAAAAAACCTTAAGTTAACCATTATCTCGAAAACGGCTAGACCCTGCGGTCCTAAAAGACTACATGCAAGAGCTACCTCGGTGAGCTTGACCTCCTCGAACATGATCAAAGTCAAAGGCGGAAGTTGACCATTATCTTGAAAGCGGTTAGAGATATAGCGATTTTGAGCTTATTTTCGATTCTTTGGGCCTAAAAGACTGTGTAAGAGGTACCTCGGTGACCTTGACCTCTTCGGTCATGGTCAAGGTTAAAAACCGGAAGTTGACTATTATCGCAAAAACAGTTACAGATAGAGTGATTTTGAGCTTATTTTTTACTTTTTGTCCTAAAAAGGCTATACGTAAGAAGTACATCGGTGACCTTGACCTCCTTGGCCATGCTTAATGTCAAAAGCCGGAAGTGGACCATTTTCTCGAAAGCGGTTAGAGATAGAGCAATTGTGAGCTTATCTTCGACCCTTTGGGCCGACAAGACAATAAATAATAGGCAGCTCGGTGACCTTGACGTCATCCGTCACGATCAAAGTCCAACTTTTGGCGGATCGCCAAAAAAGTAATAGCCAGGTAGACACTTATGCCCCTGCCTTTCTCAAAATTTTAAAACGTTTCCAATAAAACACGAGGGGATACGTTTTCAAGAAAATTAGTTTTTGGCCAATATTTTACCAATTTTTGGCGAATTGCCAAAAATGTAATGGCCACATAGGTACGTATGTTGCTTTCTTCAACCACGATTTCAAGACACTCAGTCTAAAAACCGGGACAGAAGCGATTATTTCAACTTACAAGCGTATATATGCACTGCTATAGTCCATGCTTCTGTAGAAGTTAGGACTAAAAACGATTAACAGTACATTGTCTTTTGTGCCAGAAAAAAGGAATCCATTGACTATTTGCTGCGACGTGTTGCCTACAAAATATTTGAGGCCACACCTGTGATGCACTTTTTCAATTTTTGAGAAAAAATAACCTTAAGTGTCACATCTCAAATAGATATTCTTTCCTTGTTAAAGAAGGAAAAGGAATCAGTCTAATATTTGCTGATATATGGTGCGCAGTCCGTAGAACACACTTCATAGACCAAAATTTTGCAATTTTTAAATGCTTACCAAAAACAAAAACAAAAAAGTTACAATATTTTGTATTTGTTTGTGGAAAGAATACTATTAATCCGCTGAATACGTACTGAGATATAGAGCACACAAACATTGTACTGTAGGTAGTTGACAAACGGGCGGTCAGCCGGACGCTCAGCGTTCATGAGCCTCTAAATCTCACCCCCACCCCGCTGCGCGGTGAAGGGGGTTTAAAATTAATAATTAGCAACAGAACATAAGCATATTTAACAATTAAGCGTATTGATGTACTTACTTGCATGCTCCGCTCTAAGATAAATACTGCCCCCATGAACTCCGAGCATAGAGGCGAACGCTTCCAAATCAACTTCATTCTGATATTCATCTTCTTCAAGAGTGACGGAGCACCGGTATGGATTGGAATCTGATGAACCTTGACATGGAAGAGTTGAACCTCCAACAATTGATATCGTAACTTTTGGACAGAGATACGTCTCACCACCGACAACAGGATTAACCACTGTTATCCCAAGCTCAAAGCTCCCGCTTTCTTGTGTTGTGCTGCCACTATCGTGCCCATCAAAACTTATATCAGAGAGTTGTGCTTCACTGACTCCTCCTCCTCCTAGAAGACACAAAGGTAAAACAAAAATTTAACAAGTATGTCAGGGGGGCTGACGAAGTCCTCCACAGGCGTGCAATTGAAGGATTTCAACGAACGATCCAAATTTGAATAGTTCCCCACTTTGCGTCACGCAGCGGCTGGGAGACCAATAAATTATATGACAGCAAGTTGACGGCCTAAGATATTAGGATTTTAGACAAAGTCTCTATACCGAGTGCGCAACTACACCATATACTCTTTCTCTACGCAAAGTTTAAAAGGAATCATCCTGTAATCTTTGAGATTTATCGCACAAAACACATCCTATCCAGACGTTGACGGCCTAAGATATTAAGTCCCTGAGACACATTTTCAGCGGCCGGCAAAACCTATAACCAGGTGCACAACTACACCCTATATTCTTTCCCTATGCGACGGGGGACTAAAAAAGCTCAACGATTGAAATTATTCACCATCGATAAAGCTAAATGCAAACTAGTGTGCAGGATCCCCCATGTAACACATGATGTCATTTCATGTTAGTAAATTCAATGAAATTAAAAACCCTACACTGCCTAACAATTTTTAATCGATTTAAACATAAGACAACGCTGCACATTTACAATATATATATTTTCACTGCACAAAATTTCAGAACTCTGGATCCTATAGTTTCGGAGATTGCGCCTGGACAAAATCTGCTTGCGTGCAAACAGGTTCACATAAAAAATATATATTTTGGAGAAGTCGTATTTTTGATCATTTTTGGCTGATTTCAAAAATAATACGACGTTGCATAACTCCAATGTATATATTTTACTGTATAACATTTCAAAGCGCTGGATAGAATAGTTTCCGAGAACTCGTCTGGACAAAATCTCCCTGCAAACAAGTTTCCATAAAACTAAACATTTTTGAGAAGTCGTATTTTTTTACATTTCTTGGCCGATTCAAAAAGTAATGCGATGTACATATATATATTTGCACTGCAGAAATTTCAGAACGCTGAATAGTTTTGGAGAACTCGTCTGGATAAAACCTTCCTGCTAACAAATTTCTTGAAAAACAGCCATTTTTGACAAGTCTTATTTTTTGAGAATGTTTGGCCGATTAAAACAAATACGCCGTTGCTCCCCTTCAATATACGTTCTAACCGCAGGCCAAAGGAAAGAGCTATATGACAAATACTTTCGGAGATATAGCCCAGACACGAGAACGCACGAAAGCGGACAGACGGACAAGCTGAAACTTACATCCTCTCATTACACGGGGGATAAATATTTCTCAGGTAAAATATATGATGCAATCGCCACCGAAACTGAAAGAAATAGCGATAATTCTCAAATCCAGACGGTATGTCCCTGCTATTTGATCAAGTTTATTTTCTTATCAGTGCGGCCAGTACACAGCAACAAGATTACCCAAGGAAAAGAGACCAGTTGAAGAATAATGTCAAGATTTAGAACATAAAATAATAAGGGATTCTTTCTAGAACAGAACTCTTTTCGTGGTACTTCGAGTTCGATTGGCAATATCCTAAGCAATATGTTACATTTTAATGACCAAAAGAAGTAAATATTCCTCTGAAGCCTGCACCGCCACTCTATATTCTAAAGACAACAATAATCAAAACAAAGCATACTTAATAAACTCTTGACACCGTTGTTCACCGACAAGAGTTAATGATTTTCCTCTGAAGAATACTAGGGGTACTCTAAATGCAGTCATAATCTAAACTACAACCACGTTTCGCAAATCTTCAACACTTGACAAGCATTAAAAGTTAAAAAGCAAAACTCCTTTTGGCATGCGCTCCTCAGTGACTCTAAAGCCCCCACCTCTCCCGCGGAAAACGCCCTAGACGCGCCCAAATTCTCAAATAATATAATTATTTTGGACTTGATATATTAGCAAACATCACAGCTTGAATTACTTTTATAAACCGTGTACATCTGCTTGGTTATGTTGGCTCAACGGCTTTACTGATTCTCTATGCAGGCAGGGCTCGTGTAACGCCCATAAGCTGTGCTGTTTTGCCCAACCGTTACTTTGTTTTTAAATGCGCTGAGTTAGCAATTGTTATTTATTCTAAAATCAGCTGTGTTAGCATGGCGATTTAAGCATGAAAACGAAATCGTAGACGAAAAAAGGCGGGATGCACACCCTCAAGTTCTACATGAGTACAAAGTTTTGTGGTCCTGGGGCCTGTAGTGTCAGAGAAGAAGCTGAGACAATAAAATGAATTTTCTGAAAGATATGCTCAGCATCATATGGCGTCGACCGATGGCTTGGGCTGCACAGCCCCAAGAACGGAGGCATGATCCCTAACCTTTTGGGAAACGCTGTAATCGCCAGCGTAGTAAGTAACAACCCAAGTTTGATCTGGAAACTGAGTTAATTACAAATCTTGCAAAAACAAAAACAAAATAAATAACAAATAAAAATGAAAAAGACTACCTGACGAACATTCGTGCAAAATTTGATCAAAATTGTGTGAAAAGAAACATTATGAAAATTGGCATCCATAAAATTATAAATGCCCCTCATTTGGCCAAGTTTTGGCGCATCACTAAAACAAGAATGTCCATGTGACCAGCCGAGATCTAGTGAATCTATGAATAAGCTTGTCTGGTTGCCAAAAGTGGTAGTCACATTGTACAACTTTGTCCAAGGACAAAGTCCTAGCTTACGAAAAGCGATAGGACAGAATCCAGCGTGCATGAACAAGGGACTATCCCTGAAAAAATGGGCTTCAAAAACGAGATGGCAATGAGCTAGCTAAATAATTAATTTAGCAACGGCCCGAACATTGACCGATAAATACATGCAAAGATTTGTTTCCCAGAAAATAACTTCGAACAACGTATCGAAATTGTTGACATGTACTGTTGGATATACCCATTTAGTTCAAATAGGAGAAACGACCAGAAGCGACCAAACACATGTGCCTTTTGTCTTATTTTGTGGGGTTTGCATTTCCGACCAGTGCGCATGTTTATTTAACTTGCGTTGTTGTGCAGTTTGCATTTGCATTTGCATGTTTATTTAATACGCATGTTAAATTAACTTGCGTTGATACGCGGCTCGCATTTCAGACCAGTGAGCATGTTTATTCAACTTACGTTGATAAGCCGTTCGCATTTCGGACCAGTGCGTATGTTTGTTTAGCTTGTGTTGATGCGCGTTTGACTTTTCGGACCAGTGCCATGTTTATTTAATTTGCATTGATGCATGGTGCTTATTTTAGACCAGTGTGCATGTTTATTTAACTTGCATCGATGCGCAGTTCGCATCTCGGACCAATTGCCATGTATATTCAACATCGGTTCATGAGTGGTTCGTAGCTGAGACAAGTGCGCACATTTATTTAGCTTGCGTTGATGCGCTGTTCACATTTCGAACCACTGCGCATATTTATTTAACTTGCGTTGATCAGCGTTTTTAATTTTAGACCAGTGCGCATGTTTATTTAACTTGCGTTGATGTGCGGTTCTTATTCCGGACCAGTGCGCAAGTTTATTTACTTACGTTGATAAACGGTCCGCATTTCGGACCAGTGCGCATGTTGATCTAACTTGCATTGGCGCGCGGTTTGCATTTTGGACCAGTCCGCATATATATTTAACTTGCGTCGATGCGCAGTTCGATTTCAAGCCACTGCGCATGTTTACCAAACTTGCTTCGATGCTCGGTCAGCATTTCGGACCAATGCGCATGTTTATTAAACTTACAAATTTTGTCGGATCGCGCAAAAAATTAATTTTTCAAGAGGGGCCCAACTGGAGTAGAATCGTACAAAATTGGAAAGGAAATCAATTAAAATTGTGGGAGAAGCACTTTCAAAATGAAACGCCAACAAATTGAAAAAAAACCCCTATTTAGCCAGTTTTTGGCGGAGCGCCAGAAAAAGTAAGATTTCAACAAATCCCTACCTACAGAACATTCATGCGAAAGTTAAAGAAAATCTGATCAAAATTGTTTGAGAAGCATTTTGAAAATTTGGCACCAAAAAACATTTTCAAGGGAGGATTATATTGAGAAGATTCATACTTAATTTGAAGAAAATCTTATCAAAATTGTCCGAGAAGAAGCATTTTGAAAACTGGAAACCGAAAAATTCCAAATGCACCCCCTTGACCAATTTTGGGCGGATTGTCAAAAAATAGTTTTTAAACAGAGGCCTACCTAGAGAACATTGGTGCAAAATTTGAGAGGAATCCGATCAAACTGAAGGAGAAGAAGCACTTCAATAAAAGTTTACACACGCACATACGTACGACGACGGACACCCCTCTATTGATGGGATAAGACCAGCGCGATATAGTCGGCTGGTCTAAAAAAAGGAAGGGGGGGGGGGGTCAGCGAAAGAAAAATATACCACGTAATATTTTTATGTAATAATATAATACGCCGTACACGTTTCAAGATCTGGAAAACTGTTGACTTAGCCAAGGAATAACTTTATCAAGTTTGAAGTTGATCCCACTTTCTCTTAATCCCGATAACTCTGAAGGATCTCCTTACATTATGCAATTGTAATATGTAATTATTTGTAATGCTGTTTAATCATGGGTTACCTCTCCAACTTTCCCCACCTCTCCCCAAATCTCCTTACAGAAAAGCACGTGTCCCTCACCTATCTCCAGAACCTTATTCAACTTGACCCACTTTATGGTCCCTGGAAAACTGCTTAAATAAAACTGTACACCATATTTTTCAACTGATAAATTCAACGTTCAACTAGAGGCGCCAGTGCACACAAAAGTTAAGAGTACAGGCTTATATCATGCACTTTCAATCGATACCTACTTAGTTTCTTGTTTTTGTAAACAAAAACAAATGTCTCCCCGACTAAACCCATAATCTCCCTCCACAAAATTCCTTTCTTTTAATTGCTGAAATAAAATATTCATTTCTGCAAACAAAAACCATCATTCATTGTAAAAAAAATCAAATTAAACAAAACAGATGGAGGTCACTAAAATGGATATTAATCTTTTTCCACCCGAGTCTGGAAAGTGGTCGCTAAAACGGGTTTTACTGTAGGCCCTTCTTATCCAGATCTGAAGTTGGTCACTACAGTAGTTTTACTGTGCGTTGCATTTTTATTCGGGTCTGGAAGTTGGTCAAGACAGGCAGATTTTACCGTACGTCTTTTTACCCGAATCTGGAAGGGGTCATTACAAACGGTTATTACTTTACATCTTTGTATCCAGGTTGTGAAGGTGGTCTGGACTTTTTTTGCGAACCATCATCCTCCACACGCCCACCCTCCTCCAGCTACCCTAAGTGTAGTTATAGCCATGATATACTACCTTGTCTTCGTACATTCCCATCGGCCAAAAAACACAAGAAAGGCATTCTTCTTCATAACTGCGCATCAGATGACGCACCTTGGTGAGAGAAGGGGGGGGGGCATTTCGGTGCCAAAATGGTAAGCTGCTTCTCATAGCACAAGATATCAGATGACCCACTTCAGTGGCGAAAAATGCTTCTGCAACAATACTAATCGATACAAAATAGCTCCTATATATAGAACACCTTGGCAACCGAATCAACCCAATCAAGTATGCTAAGACCTATAATACGACAATAGCATTCCATGACCTCGTAGATAACGACTCCATCATGGCCACAACTGACACTGACCCCTGACTGAGTGGCATGTTACGTAACAGCCATAGGTGAGAAACGTACAAAAGTTTCAGGCAATAACAAATAGCAATGGACCGACAATTTCGCTATTACTGTTTTGAAGCTATCTAAAGAATGTTGGAACACTCGAGAATCTTCTGGAAAACTCTGAAATCTCCAGCATAGTTAACACCTATGCTTGGTTTACAAAGGAGTCAAAAACGGGGAGGCTGGTGGGAGTGTTGACGTTATGCACCTTTCCTGATTTTTTATACCAGTTTAATAATGTTTTACCAAAACCGTGTGACTTATCCGAGGAATAACTACACCAAATTTAAAGTCGATCCGGCTTTCCGATGTCGAGATATTTTTCTTAATAACAGATAATTTTTTACCCGTCAAAACTTGAAACAATTGAACCAAGGAATATCCATATAAAATTTGAAGTCGATGTGACTTTCCATTGTCGAGATATTATGCATACAAGATCTTGTATAAAATATATTCATATTTTACCCGATGACGTCAAACGCCGCATTCGCTCGCTCTACTCGCAAAAAAAATTGTAGATTCTTTGGGACCCACCAAGCAACAATTCCACCAAGTTTCAACTCTTTCCGATGTTAAGCGGCTGAAAAATTTCGCACACAAGATTTTTACGTAATGACGTCATGCAATTACCTTAATCACATGAAATGCGTGAAAAGTTGATAGAACCGTCATACTGACCAAAAAAAATCATTTAAAATTTGAAGTCGATAGAACTTTTGGTTATCGAGATATTTTGCACACAAGATCTTGTTAATAATATATACATATCTTACGTGATGACGTTATACATCGCACTCGTTCGTTCTACTCGCCAAAAATTCTGTAGAGTCTTTCAAACCTACCAAGCAACAATCCCACCAAATTTCAACTTTCTCCGATGTTGAGCGGCTGAGAAATTTCGCACACAAGATTTATGCGTAATGACGTCAAACACCTGCCCTTATCATGTGACATGTGTCAAAAGTTGACAGAACCGTCCGACTAACTCAAGGAATATCCATATAAAATTTGAGGTAGATGGAACGCTCGGTTATCGAGATATTTTGCACACAAGATCTTGTTTATAATATATACATATTTTACGTGATGACGTTATACGCCGCACTTGTTCGTTCTACTTGCCAAAAATTCTGTAGAGTCTTTCAAACCTACCAAGCAACAATCCCACCAAGTTTCAACTGTCTCCGATGTTGAGCGGCTGAGAAATTTTGCACACAAGATTTTTACGTAATGATGCCATACGCCTGCCCTAATGACGTGACATGTGTCAAAAGTTGACAGAACCGTCTGACCTAACCATGGAATAAATCGATCAAGTTTGAAGTTGATCCAACGTTTTGTTCTTGAGATATCTTGCACACAACATTTTGTTCACAACAGACTGACAAACACACAGACACACACACACAGAAAGTACAAACACTATATGTCTCCGCTTGGTCGGGGAGACATAATCAGTATAACAATATTTCTTAGTATACGCCTACTGCTGACAGTTTATCCCATTACACAGTTAGTTGCGGCAGGTTATAATTTGCATAATGCAATACAACTGGAAATGACCCATGACCCAACAATTCTTTTCATGATTCCATTCAGTCAGCCGTGTACTAAAAGGTAGAAAAATACAGTAAAGGAGTCATGCAACACTGATGGTTGACCTGTGCTATCACTCTTTTTAACTAAAATGCCTCAAGAATGGATGTTTGATAAAAAATCTTCAGGAAAACGCCGTAATCCCCAACGCAGTAACAACACAGCTTATTCTCAGGATACGTATGTATTTAACAAAGGGAATGATTGCTTTAGAAAAGAAAAAATACATCACGTAATATTTTTGTATAATAACGTCATACACCCTCCTTAATTTTGTCACATCCGTCAAAAGTTGAAAGAGCAGTCCGACTGACCCAAGGAATATCCACAAAATGTTTGAAGTCGATAGGACTTTCTGTTATCGAGATATTTTGCACATAAAGCTAAGCTGTTCTTAATTTCTGAACCCAAAGCCGACTCTGATCATTTCAGTCAGAGTGGTTATTCAGGAACAGAAGATATCATGGTTCATGTGGTCGATTTTAAGTGCATTCACTCAAAGAGTAACAACTTGGATTCAGAAATTAAGAATAGCTTTTCCTGATGGTCTGAATTATTTGAACTGGGTAACTTGCACTCGGTAACTCATTACTTTGCTCAGTTTTCGTTTTCCATTGATTGACTTTTCCGCATTTAGTAACGAGTATTTCTCGTCCCTAACAGGTCCTTGCATAGGAACTGCAACCTCTTACATTGTTGAGCTGTTGTTACTGTTGACATTATTTTGTTATTCGTTAGCACAAATCAGTAGCATTGTGGGACCGAGTTCTGGCATACCTCTCTTGAGAAATCAAGTTGATGACAGTTGGTATAAAAAAACAAATTTTGTGGAAGGAAAGCTCCTCAGACCGCCTATATAACAATAACGTTCCAGGCCTGATATGTGCTGTGTTGGTAGGGTACCGCTTTTACTACTGAAACGGTCTTTTAGTCGAAAAGATTGATTTCTTTAATGGTACATGTTTGTCTTCAATTTATGGGCTGTCCATTTTCGATACAATTATTACTTATCGATTATTACGTATCGATTAAGCAGCCCGGAAATGCATGGAATTTCGAACAAAATCCCAAGCGGTCGCAATGGAACGGTATGGTCCTTGAAGGACATGTCTCGTTATTCTAAACTGGAGGATCTCCGATGTTCTCGGAGACATCTCCGAGACAACTTGCAAATAAAATTGTTACGTACAGGCGTCATAAATTTAATTTCGCTCCTTGCGTCAAAAGCTGACATAGCCTAACGTCTGCCCCAACGAATACCAAAAAAAGAAACAACAAAAACAACAATGTCCGTGAACATGCTGTCCAGCCGTTAAATCGGAGATATAAAGGTAAAAGGAGAAACCAACGACCAATTTAGAGAAAATTTAGATTTGAGGGAAGACCTCATGGGGAAATGTAATCGGGCTGGATCTGTGAGACGAGCAGCAATTTTTTATGTTTCTCTTAAAGCTATCCGTTTATGCTTCCAGTTTTTGCCAAACCCATAACAAAAATACTACGACTCCTCTGAAGATCCACCTGTGATCAAGGAAGGGATGGAGGGAAGGTAAGAAAGAAACAATGTCCCTGGATATTGTGCCCGAAAATAAAACACCGAAGACATCACAAAGATGAAAGGAGAAAAGGCCGAATATTGACAAAATTTACATTTGGTAGAAGGCCTCATGAAAGACACTTGCTACCAAACGTAATTGAACAGCATCTGTGCTTCTCCTAAAACTATCAGTTGATTTGTCCAGCTTTTGAGGAACAGATACTAAAAATTCAGCTCCATTCCAGTTATTCAATGTATTAGGCAAAGATACATAAATTAAGTACGCACCTTGAGCAACTGTAAGGATGAAACAGGCAAGCAAAACATACACATAAATCAACTGATTCCTTACTGGGGCCTGAACTCACAACCTATTGCCTCGCTGGTGACAACGCAAACCAGTGTTGTAGGAGACAGAACTATAAATATGGCATATAAAACCGACAAAGGGAGAAAATGAAAAAAATTGAATTCGTAATTATCCGTCCAATGTTTTAGCGAGTCAACTGGTCAGGCGACTGGTAAAGACCAATCAAGATCTTACGTAATGTCGTCATACGGCTTCCTTAATTAATAACGCCACAGGCTTTAAAAGTTAACTGAGCCGTCCGTTAATCAAGGAATATCCATACAACGTTTGAAGCGATACAACATCTGTTTTCGGGATATTGTACACACAAGATCTTGTTCAAAATATATATAGATTTTACGTGATGATCTGGATCTGAGATATTATACACACAAGATGTCTATGTAATACACAGAACATAAATATCTGCCCTCAGTTGGGGAGATATAATAACAGCATATTCGGTAAACATTTGAAATATATCTCACCCTTAAAATATCAAAAACTTACTCTAAAGCGTACTACTGACACTCAAAGTGCAATAAAGATACATTTGTTAAATACCTCTAATATCTCTCACCATTCATGTGTCAAATAAATATGAATCTTGTAAGTGTACCGGAGTTTCCGAAAAGAAGCTCCCCCTATATAAAAGCAACGGGGCTCTTACTAGGAAACTGTTTCCAGTAGAAGCCCCGGGGCTTCTATTTGGAGTTAAAATAAAGACCTGAAAAAAATCGTTTCCTAATGAAAGCCCCCATCCTTCCCTGCAAGTCTGTTTAGAGCTCGTGTTTACTCGCAATGCAGACACGGTGCACTTAATCCTTTGCTATGAGGCAGTCCCTAAACATGTTCTGCGTCATTCCTTAATCCTGTGCTTTGCGCAAGGCGAACAGACACCCCCCTCCCCACTGCCACCTTTACTTCGGAGTATTACTGGAAATATAATGGACCGAGTACAGAAACGGGCGGCGTGATGTTCCCATTCCTTCCCTGCAAGTCTTTTTAGAACTCGTGTTTACTCGCAACGCAGACACGGTGCGCTTAATCCTTTGATATGAGGCAAACCCATGGACACGTTCTGCGTCGTTGCTTAATCCTGTGCTTCGCACAAGGCATCCCCCCACTTTACCAGACTTTTTAAGTTAACGTTGCTTTTTTGTGTGTTTTGTTATTTTTTGTGCGGATATCCACAGCATGTAGCGCTTTAATAAGAGATTTATGGTAAATTTTCTTTTCCAATAAACTTATCGGCAACCACCCCCCCTATCTAAAAAATAGAAGCCCCAAGGCTCTAATTAGGAAATTGTTTCCTAATAGAAGCCCCAGGGCTTCTTTTTGGTTTCTAAATGAGCGCCTGAAATTGGCCAGTTTCCAAATAGAAGCCCTGTGCTTTTTTTTGGAAATCGACGGGATTAATAATAATGAAGATAATGGCATATTTGATAAACTCCTGTAATATCGCTCTCCTAAATTTTTCTGAGAGAACCCTTTCTAAAGCGTGAGAAAACCACTTTTAGTCTCCTAAGTGTAATAAAATCAAAGAAAAATAATAAACTCTAATAAAGTAACCCCCAAAAGTGTCGAAGAACTTACACCGAGATGTGCTAATGCCACTCCTGTGTATTTTAAGTCAAAGCTAAGCAAAATACAGGCATAATTGATAAATTATTGTAATATCACTACCTCTCAAAAATATTACATAATTTTCTTTGCGGTTTATTACTGAAACTCAGTCTTCAAAGTGCAAAGTGGTATATCTGATAAACTCTTTTAATATCGTTCACCATGAAAAAATTCAAAGGCCTTCAGTTGAAGCCTCTTACAGTTTGTTTGTTTTTATGGTGTTTAACGTCCCGTTCTCCAACTATGATTTTTATATTGGGACACACTTTCAAAAGGCACAAGTTGGAAAAAAAGAAGGAAGAATGAAGAAATAGTTAAAAAGAAAGAAAGAAATTCCGATTAGTTGCCTCTTGGCCCATGCACTTAACAGAAAGCAGTGGGTGTATTCTCAAGATTTCCTCCCCCAACATAAAGGGGGAGCTTCCTACTATCACTTTCAGTCTTCTAGGCACGCTAATGTTAATAGTGTGACAGTGACCTCTTAAGTCTAGAGGTCACTGTCACACTATATTTAAAGCAATCACAGGATAACGTCATACCCCTGGCTGACAGACTAGATGATGGCTAACTGGGTGATGGAATACATGGAAGAGCGAACGCCAACTGCATCACCAGCTCGGGCTCACTGTGGTATTACAGTTAGTCGAGTCCGTATGCCTGCCAGTCGAAATTTGCGACTTTCTGGGAGTAGTTTTTACACTATATGATGTTTGAGTTGTGACCCAGATAATATCCGTTTGGCAAGAAGCTTCTCGGGTGTCAATCTTGGCAGCGGCAGCGTATGAACGATTTGATGATTGTGATCTGTAGACTAATTTTTGTGCCTCTGGGTACGGGATGCTTTTCACGCTTTAGTTTTTGCATGTTCTTCCCAGCCAGCCACATTGGGCAATCCTTTGGGTGGTTTTCCTTGCAGTTAATGCATTTGCAGTGCAAGATTTCTAGTCATGACCGTCCTTACCGCAGTTTGTACATGTCACCTCCGACTTTAATACCTGCCGCTACCATGTCCGTGCCGATGGCAGTTGTAGCACCGCACAGGATTGACGATATAGAACTTGATGCCTAATTTCAGGTAACCAACTCTCACGTCTGATAGCAACGATGGCCTCCGGAATATAAGCATATGGGTAGTGGTGTGCACAAATATTCGAATATTCGAATATAGTCTCAGGGTTCGAACCCTATAATAAATATTCGAATATTCGAAATATCAATATTGTCCAAGGACAGCAGCCAAGGTTACCTAAATTTTGTTCATAATTGAAAATAAAGTGATACAAGTTGATAAAGCAAAATGTGGAAAGCAAAAATAGAGCAAATCTTTCATAACCGTATAATGGAAACTTGTGGCATGCCATATATCGTGGTGCTTATGTGGTTGCATTATTAAGCTGTGGAAATTATTGACCAATCAAATTGCTCGTTACAGCTAGCGTTCGTAAAAAACTGAAGACAAGGCGTGATTCTAAACAAGTGGAAATTTTCATAAAAAAGGGATAAAATAGCGAACAAAAAAGTAACTTTTATATGTCATTATATTCTATAGGATTTGTAGAGTCTGCTGATATAAATTTTAATTTAAATTTTCCTTTTTCGGTCAATCTGAAGCATTCTAAATACAAATGCGTTATGATGTCATCATTTTTCATTATGACGTTGACCTCATTGTCGTTGACAATGACTTAAGATATAACTACTTTTACTGTCTTTTAAGTCTACTGTATTTAATCGCCACATTGCTTTGTATTTTATACATAACTTCTCCCCTCCTTCCAAGTTCCATGAAAAATTATTTTACAGAATGGCCTTCAACATGGGAACATTTTGGATTCGGAATTTGGCCATTTTGGTTTGTAAACATTGCAGGAACTCATTTACTCTGGTGAGCACGACTGGTATCGATTTATTATGCCTCGTACAACGCAGAAGTAAAGGTTGCAGCGTGTCCGTCTCTCCGGTTTCCTTTCATGAGTTTCAAGGATTTTATAAAGTTAAAATATTTCACAGAAGTAACATTTACGCACGTAGATGTCAAAACTCAAGTTCAAGTAGAAGCTAATTGTGCGAGCGAAATTGTCTCACATTGTACATTGGGGTACATTGGGAAACTTAAGACAAAATGCAGAATCATGGAGCTTACACTAACTGTAATATTAAAGGTTATTAATAAAATAAAGAATTTGAAAGCACTTTTTACATTCAGCCAATTTTTTTAAACAAAAACACAACTAGAACTGTTTTAAACCCTTTAGGTAAAAACTTCGCTCAGAATCGCTCTATCTTTAACCGTTTTTAACATATTGGCCAACTTCCGGTTGCCGTCGATCGTCACTAGACCGGTCCTCGCTCGCCGAGATACCTTTTTTGTGATAGAGTATTATGCCCTTTGAGCCGAACTTTCGCTCAGAATCGCTCTATCCCTAACCGTTTTCGAGATATTGCTATTTTTAACTTTGGCCATGAATCTGACCTTAAAAACAATGGTCAAGGTCTCTGAAAGTAAGCGCCAGATCCAGTTCACGGTAGTCTGCGTATGTGTACATACCAAGTTTCAACTTTCTGGACCCAGCCGTTTCGTCTGAGAAGCGCGAACAAGAATTTGGCCGAAATTGACCTTTGACAATAAGCGCGAAAACCAAAAACTTTGTGCTTAGAAAACTGAGAAAAACAAACAAAAAATAGGAAAAACGAAGAATTATAAGCATTTCAACCCCATGTGGTATCTTTGATACCATATGAGAATTAAATTTTAAATGTTGCTGAAATTGTGGCTCTTTCAAAATGACAGGAATTGTTTTTTGTTTTTCCTTTGTTAAGGAAAGGGAGGGGTAGGGGATTACCTGAAACCGAAATGTTCCACAGAGGGTATCTGGGGTACCGATTGGAGAGATTGCATTGTATTGTATTGTTCTTTAGATCCCTTTCAACTGCTATGGTCATATCGGGATCCCCCTACCACATTATACTGAAATGGGGCCCGATTGGAGAGAAATTGGTACTTTACGAATAAGGACAAAACTGAAAATGCCAGAATAACATGGAACGGGATTAACGAAAGGTACCTTGATAGGAATCTTTCATAAAGGTCAGAGCCAATCGGGGCGGGGTACATCTAAAAGTGTTCGCCCTACGTTCAGAGGGGGATTTCTATATCACAGCGTTCGTATCTCATTTTTAGACCCGAACCGGACAAACCCCTGGGGGTCTATAGGATTGCCCTCTGTCTTTCTGTCCGTCCGTCTGCCTGTCCGTGTGTCCGTGTGTCACACTTTAGATGCTGTTCCACGCAAGTTCTCCGAAGCTATTTATCCTAGGCATATGCAACCTTGCACAGTGAAAATATATATATATTGAAGTTGTCAAACGCCGTATTATTTTTCAAATTGGTCAAAAATTGATAAAATGGCGACTTGTTGTGTCCGGTTGGGGTCTGTGCCTTCGACGATGGCTTGTTCGTGTAGATGTGAATGAACATATGATGTTCGTCTATGTCGGACAGTCAGTCTTTGGTTATTCTATCTTTTCCAGTTGCATTCATTTGACGTTGTGTGAAAGGCCACCGTTTAATTGTAAATATTACATGTAACAAATATTTATATGTTTACAGGAACCACCGGTTTAGCCTCCCACCTAAACCGGTTCCACAAAGACAAGGTTCGGGAAGCGATGGGTGATGTAAAATTGACAAAACAGCAGACTCTCACATCAATGACATGGTCCACCAAAGGCGCAAACGTGAAATTTAGTGAGCAGGAAACCTAATCAGTCACAAAAAGATCTGCTATTATGTGGTCAAGTCTCTTCTACCAATAAGTCACGTCGAAAGTGAAGCGTTCCGTGACATTTTTAGAGAGATAGACCCAGGATAACAGGCCGTAAAAAGACTCAGAGCATTCTTGAAGAAATGTTTCACGACACCAATGTGAAACTGCTGTCAAGTGTGAAGAAAAATCCAGTGGCTAGAACATATGATGGATGGACTAGCCTCAACAATAACTCGTACGACACTGTCACTGTGTCATTTATTGGCAAAGATTGAAAGATGCATTCAAAAGTTTTGAATACAACCAAAGTAGAGGGCCCCCATATCTCCGAAAACATTGCACATTTAAAGCAAACGACGTCAGATTGGAATCTCGATATAACAGCCACAGTAACTGATAACGCGGCAAATGAAGTGAAGGCCTTTCAGTTACTGGAGTGGACACGGCTTAGTTGCATGGGTCATAATTTAAATCTTGTCGTTGGCCAAGGAATACAAGAAGTACAAAGACTGGTTGCGAGAGGTCGTATCTTGGTAGCCTTCTTTCACCACAGTTCAAGTGCTTGAGCCCTGCTGCAAGACAAGCAGAAACTATTGCTGCCAGCTGAACTGTAAGGACACAAACTGTTAACAGATTGTGTAACGAGGTGGAACAGCACAGTGGACATGCTAAGTAGAATAACTGAACAAACGTCAGCTCTACATGCTGTAGCAACAGACCCCAATTTTAAGTCAAGCCAAAGTGTACGCGAAAAACTATACACGTATGAAGAACAGCAAGTTGTCGATTCCATAGTAAATCTGTTGAAACCGTTTAAGATTGCCACGGAAAAGCTGTCAAAAGAAAAGGAACCTACCCTTTCAGTGGTACTTCCTGTCATGCTGTAGATCGAAGAAATACTGGGACCGGATGATTTTGATCCTCCAGCTATTCCGAAACTCAAGAGTGCTTTCAAATGTGGATCGTACAAAGAACCACACGCACATTAATATGCTTGTCTCTTTCCTCAACCCGAGAACAAAACGCCTCTCCTTCCTCACCGAAGAACAACGACCACTTTGCTTAAAGAACATTGTACTGTTTCATTCATGGAAACGCAAGCTACAGAACATGAAATTGGAGGGGACGGAGATTTACGCGCTGAATGACAGTAAATGTGATGATTCCGACAGCCCGAGGGAGCCGAAACAAAAAACACACAAGGACATTTTCTGACAGAGCCACATAGTAAACATAGAATCGTGCCCTTTAGCGTGGTGAAAGGAAAAACATGTGGCATATCCTCTAATAGCAGCAAATGTACGAAAACTATTGGCCATTCCGGCTACGTCGGTGCCAGACAAAAGAATTTTCAGCTTGGCTGGTAATATTGTTGCAAAAAAGCGATCGAAACCGTCACCCGAGAATGTAACTATGCTGGTCTTCCTCCATAAAAACGCTTACAAATAAATTTTGAATGTGAACTTGTTGTGTGCTATCAGTAGTATATTTAGTCCTCAAACAAAGCAAACTTAAGGTTCCACTAATTTCCAATAAAAAGATCTCAAATGATTTAAATAAGATTGATTTTAATTTACGATAAGAATTTTTTTATATTAATTCAAGCTTTCTAACAAGTAAAATGTTCTACAACTTGCTCCATTGTGATTTCTATTTTTATTATGAGATATACCTTTGTAGATTATGGTAACATTTCTTTCATTTGTCGTCAAAATTTTAATCTTATGTAAGCTTGTCATTTTACACCTATATTACATTTGTGGAATACAAAACTATAGTTTAGCAATAAGAAAAGATAATGCTCAAGGCAGAAAAATGTCGATTTCTTTTATGAAAGGGTGCAAGTAACCAATTTTCGTTCTTAAAAGTGGAATGTTAGGAAATTAGTAGAATCATTTTCAGTGTTAAAAAGCTTATTTAAGGCTAAATGATTTTTTTCAAAAAATACTAAATGAGAATTAGTTTTCTTTTTTATCTTTTCCAGACATTTATGCAAAATAATCGAATAACATTCGAATTTTTTCGAATATTCGAACTCTGTTCTAGGATTAGAATATCACCACTACATATGGGTTCCGCGAAAGCCGAGTGTACGGCATGCTAACACTCCGCACTTGTCGAGTTCGTGTACGAGTTCCTTTGTACAGAAATTTAGTTCAGAGTGGCTGATGACTAATTTGGCGTAGTTCAAAGTCTGGTGAGGGTTGCTTTTCACAGGGATAGTTACAAAGGTTTTAATTTCCAGAAGAGTCTTAAACTGTTGAGCTGAAGATACTTGTATCAAAATATCGCCTGTGGCGAAACAACGATGTACTCAAAGTAGGCAGGGAGAGACTCGATGGCTGTGTGCGGATGCCTGTTAGCGCCTTGTGGCGTTTTGTGAATCTTTGTGTTGATGGTTTTATTCTCCATATCTCCAAAGTCTGCAAGTCCCGACCTTACTCTGACCACCATACTTGGCAGCGGGGGTTTCCCACTGGAACTAGGACACTTGGGATAGCAACAACATGTACATGTTAAAACTTGCCCTTAAGCCGAAGTATGGTTTACCTAAACGACCAGCCGTTCACCTTCATGGATGGTCCTCATGACCACCCCTCTTAGTTGAAGAATCTGGCCAAAGCCATGTGTTACCGTCGGATTTCGACGCCGCAAGATAGGACAACTCAATGACCAGCATCCCGGTCTGCCCCGGTAAGGATCGCAAAGGGTCCGTCATTTTAGATTTTAAAGGAGTCCATTGACCCTATGGGGGATGGATCTCATAGATACCGACCCTCCTCGGGGTACTAGTTTTATTGCCACACAGCAGTTCCACTGGTATCTCGCTCCTCACCCACCTATACATCTAAAATTGCGTAAAAATTACAATTCGCAACAAAAAATTATAAATGCCCCCATTCGAATCACAAAAAAGTCAATTTTCAAGACAGAACATTCGCACTAAATTGAGGGAGTAATATCTTGATAATCCGCAAATAAAAAATTTACATGCCCCTACCATTCCCCCTCCCCCTCCCCATTTCCCCAATATTCAATGGATCGCCAAAAAAAAATTGTGTACAAAACTGGAAACGAATCAAATCAAAATTGCGGAAGAATTTTTAACATGCCCCTATGTGCCCAAAAGTAATTTTTACATAGAAAACCATAAAAACAAAAATCGTACAAAATTAGAGAAGAGCCCAAACTAATATTGTAGAAGGAGAATTTTGAAAATTAGCCACCACTAAATATTTTTTTAAAAATTTTTTGCAAAGGCGTACCTACAAAGCATTCTTACAAAATTTAAAGAACATCCGATCAAAATTGTGGCAGCAGTTTTGAAAGTCGGCAGCCAAATACTTTTACATGTCTCCTTCGCCCGTTTCGAGCAGTTTTGGTGGATTGCCAAAAAAGGAAAAAAACTACTTTTTCAAGAGAGAACCGTCAAAAGAACAGTCCTACAAAAATTAATGAGGAAACCAATTAAAACTGTGGAGGAACAATTTAGAAAAAAGGCCACCAAAAGTAAAAAAATGCCCTCATTTGGCCAATTTCTGGCGGATCGCCAACAAAAGCAAAAGAAAGACCTACCAAGAGAACATTTCTACAAAATGTAAAGAATATTCTATCAAAATTGTGGGGAGAAGCATTTTTGAAAATTGATACCCCAAAAAATTTAAAAGTCCCCATTTGGCCAATTTCTGGTGGACGGCCAAAACCGTAACTTTTCAAGACAACAATCATACAAAAATGGACAGCAAAAATAGACATGTTTAAGAACTAAATTAATTAAAAACACAACATTTTAGCGACGAGGATAAGAATATTTTTGAACTTTAATGTGAAGAGAAGATTGAAACCTAAATGATTTTTAATTTATGAAGTCGAAATATTAGCAAATTACGCCAGAGAAAAAAGTTAACCAAGAACATAGAAAAATGGCAGAAGCAAATGTAAAATACGTCGACCAAATCGGTCGCATTGATCCGTTCGATGAAAACATTGAGGACATAGAAACATATATAGAACGTTTAGATCAATTTTTATAGTTAACGAAATACCAGTGGAGAAAAAGACCCCTGCTCTGTTGAGTTTGGTCGGTCCTAAGATTTTCAGAAATATTGTATCTCCACACACACTGGCCGATCGCATATGCGCCGC
The DNA here is from genome assembly GCA_949752745.1 of Protula sp. h YS-2021. Taxonomy (NCBI): domain Eukaryota; kingdom Metazoa; phylum Annelida; class Polychaeta; order Sabellida; family Serpulidae; genus Protula; species Protula sp. h YS-2021. The sequence continues at coordinate 42,121,076 of OX457029.1, read as the reverse complement.
AGCTATGTGAAGCGTTAGTTTCATATTTCGCACCAAAAGTCAACAAGACTGCAGAACGCTTTCGTTTTCAAAACCGCAAACAACAAAGTGGTGAGACTATACAGGATTTTCTAGCAGCTCTAAAAGATCTTAGCTTGAAATGTGAATTCGGAGCCGATTTAGAAAATAGACTAGTTGATTGTTTTGTATATGGACTGGCAGACTCAAATGTACAAAAGAAACTGCTAGCAAAATCAGATCTGGATCTAGATAAAGCTATGAAAATTGCTGTCGCCATTGAACAGGCAAATGCGGATGCCAGCGAGATAAGCAAAGAAGCTAAAACGGTAAACTTTTAAAGAAAGGTGGTACCCGAAAAAGGTCAGAAAAAAGGCAAACGGATATTAACGTCCAAAAGCAGGATAAAGCATGTTATCGGTGTAATGGGAAGATGAGTGCTACTTTAAGGAGTATTCCTGCAATGGTTGTGGCAAACGCGGTCATATCAAGCGTGCTTGCAAAAGCAAACTCAGTGAATACAATCCCAGGAAGCGTCCAGAAGAACAGAAGAAAGAAAAGCGACGCCAAAAGTCACGTGTTCATCAAGTGGATCAAGACACGTCAAGCGATAGTGAATTATGAGTGCTTAGCCTTGGAATCAACTCCATTACGAATGCCGACAAAATAGTTGTACGACCACGTGTGAATAAGGTGCCTATAGACTTTGAGCTAGATACAGGGAGTGCCATAAACCTGGTGCCGAAACATGTTTATGATAAACATTTCGGTGACTGTAAACTGATACCCACGAAGACAGTGCTGAGAACGTTTACTGGTGAGCCCATGCAGCCCATGGGTACAATGAAGGTCAAATCCATGGCAACAACAGGAAGGGACTACAGCTATACGTTGTAGATTGTGGCAGAAACGCGCTCTTTGGCCGTGATTGGCTAATAGAGCTCAAGCTCAATTGGAGCGAGATCAACGCAAAGAAAATTGACACACCGGGGATTGCAACACAAGCGTCACAAGATTCCAGAGTGTCAGCGCTGATTGACAGGCATCACGCCATCTTTCAACCAGGTACCGGAAAACTTAAGGGACCGTTGGCAAAATTTGCTATAAAGGACGGAACTCAACCTATCTTTATGACGGCCGGGAACGTCCCTTTCGCACTGCGCGAAGAGGTAGAAAAAGAGCTAAAAAGGCTGGAGAATGAGGGCTTTATCTCTCCAGTGAAATTTAGTGAATGGGCCACGCCAATTGTTCCCGTCCTGAAACGAAACGGAGAGGTCAGAATCTGTGGCGATTTCAAATGTACCCTTAATCGGGTGATTGAGCCAGAGCATTATGCTTTTGGGGGAGGGAAAAATTTCAGTTAGATCGATATAACACAGGCATATCTGTCTTACGAAATTCACGAAGATTACAAGAAATATGTGACCATCTCCACGCCCCATGGCTTATACCGATACAACAGGTTGATATTCGGTATAACGGATGCACCTGCAAAGTGGTAGAGAGTGATGGACGAAATTCTCCAGGGCATACCATTCACAAAATGCATTTTAGACGACATCATAGTGTCGGGCGAATGTGACGGGAGTTATCTAAAGAATCCTCAAGCCGTCTTCCAACGCTTAGAAGAATTTGGCCTCAAAGTCAACAAAAAGAAATGTGAATTTTTCAAGCCAACCATTGAATTCTGTGAACACAAAATTTTTGCAAATGGACTAGAAAAGGATAACAAGAAGGTGGAAGCAGTACTCAAAGCCCCAAAGCCCCCCCAAGAACGTCAAAGAACTCTGGTCATGGATAGGACTGGTTACGTACTATCACAAATTTCTTCAGAATATTGCAAGCAAACTGCAACCCCTCTACGCTCTAATGAACAAGGGCTCAAAATGGAAGTGGACGGCAAAGCATGACCGCGCTTTTAAAATAACCAAACAGGAAATTGCATCCGATAGGGTGCTTACTCACTACGATCTGCGGAAAGAGTTCTAAATCACCTGCCAATCAACAGTGCAAATGTGAAAAAGTACACACAGCGTGACCCTGTACTGAGCGAAGTCTGCACATTTGTCCAAACCGGCGAGTGGAATGAAATAGAAAACGACTTTTCTCCGTATTATAGGCGGACAGAAGAACTAAGCACCCAATCGGGGTGCCTCTTTTGGGGATATCGTGTTATTATTCGGCCCAAGCTACAAAAACAAATACTGATTGATTTGCATGACACACACATGGGGATTGCCAAAACAAAGGCATTGGCTCGGTCATATGTGTATTTTCCGAACATAGATAAAAAGATCGAAGAAATGTGTAAAAACTGTCCGAGTTGTGTACAGCATATTAAAATGCCAAAAGAAAGCGAATTACTTCCATGCAAACTCCCAGGACGTTCCTGGGATAGACTGCATATTGACCATGCAGGCCAGTTTCAGGGTAAACTATTCCTAGTGGTTGTTGACGCATTCAGCGAAAGGCCTGAGGTAGAAGTGGTACCGTCAACAGTGAAACGACCATCGCAAAACTTCGAACAATGTTCGCTAAGGTCGGGGTGCCAAGGACAGTTGTCATCGACAATGCAACATCCTACACTTCTCAGAAGTTCTGAGACTGGGGATGAAACACATTTTCTCAGCACCCCCTCCCTCCCCCCCCCCCCACTCTTTGAGAAATAATGGACTGGCGGAACGCTTCATACAGACTCTGAAATACGGTCTAAAATCAATGAAATCAGACAAGAAAACCATGCAGTTCAAGCTGGATTCCATCTTAATGAAGTACCGTATTACGTCCCCCTCCCCAACACAACGACAGAAGAGACTCCTTCTCAGTTGCTTTTCAACAGAGTGATCAGGTCAAAGTTGGATCTTCAACGGCCGAGTCTACAAGAAAAGGTGGCAGAAAAACAGGAGAAATCAAACAAAAATAACTTTCCTCTGCGCGAATTTAAAATTGGTGAAAGTGTCCTTGCTCGCGATTACCGCGCTACCGATCAGAAATGGCAATCTGGAGTAATAACAAAACGCACCGGTCCGGTGTCGTACCACGTTAAAACGAGTGAAAACGGTATGTGGCGCAAAAACGCAAATCAGCTATGAACAGTGGTAACAATCTAATAACACCATCAAGATGTGAGGATATAATCGAACAAACGGAGCCAGAATACACACAGGATGATAACACCATTGATAAGACAAACATGCCCGCACAACCAGTGAGCGACCCTGAGAAAACGCAGCTAACAATAAATAAACATGCCACAGGGCACACGCCAACCTTAGTGCAGCAATCGCCAAGACGATCAAGGCGACAATCTAAACCTCCGGACAGATTTGGCATTCGGATATCAGACGTCAAAATTTGGAAATAAACGGATTAAACAGTAATAATGAACATAACATAATAACCAGAGATATTTTTCAATGACGGTCGCATACTCTAAAGCATGAATTAAAAGTAGTGGATAGTTTTATGACTCGAGTAATTAAGTAGTTAATTACAAATGACAGTCATGTTTGCATAATCAAAGAATTGTAGTTTTTTGTTGTTGTCTGCATGTTCTACATGTGGTGAACAGTTAATAATTGTTAGGTCGCTTGACTTCGCATAAGCCCTCCCCCTCCACCTCTCTCTCTTTACACAAACCCATTTTGAAATTAAATATGGAATTTATTTTTTTAAAGTGTTTAGTTATAGCAGAAATTAAGGGTTCTCTAAATAATTTTCGTAACGAAGAAAGTAAATTACGTGTAAGATAAAAAATAGAGGAATTCAGTTATTATTATTATTATTTTTTGTTCTAAATTTAATTAATATAGGTGAGCTTTCAATTAAGGAGGGAAGAAAGTGTAGTGTCTGTTGATATGGTAACGACCCAGCATCCCTTCCACTCACCACTTCCACTCATCTCTAACCGTTTTCGAGATAATAGTCAACTTCTGGTTTTTTACCCTGACCTGTTATCCAGAAGGTTGTGGTCAGCGAGCTACCTCCTATGAAACGTTGTTTAGGCCCAAATGGTCGAAATAAGCTCAAAATTGCTCTATTACTAAGCTTATTTGAGATATAATAGTCATCTTCTGGTTTTAGACCTTGACCGTGACCCAGAAGGTCAAGGTTACCGAGGTACCTCTTATGTAACGTTGTTTAAAGTCAAAGGTCAAAACCTTGATGATGCACATGTCTAGGTCATGTTGAGTGACTTACCAAATTTGGTGATCCTACCATTAATGGTTACTGAGTAGTGGCCTGAACAAAATTTCAAAGGCCAAGGTCACATTGTTGAGGTGAAAGGTCAAATCCACCCAAAAACCTTGACAATGCACATACTTGGATCATAGTGATTTACTGTGCTACATTTGGTGCTGCTAACATTAATAGTTACCGAGTGGTGACCCGTACAAAATTTTAAAGGCTACGGTCACACTGCTAAGGTCAATGGTCAAATCCATCCCAACCTTGACTATGCACATGTCTGGGTTATAGTAAGATACTGTACAAAATGTGGCGATACTACTGTGAGTAGTTGGTATGTAATAGCGCGGACAAAATTTTAAAGGAGTTATTAAGCTTTGAAACATAAATGACGTCACAACTCGCAAATGATGACGTCACAGGTACAACTTTGACGTTCCAAAAAATTCCATGCTGAAATTAATCTCTAAATGCATTTGTGCCGAAGCGCTAGGTTCAATAGTTTTCGAGTTATTTAGCTTTAAAACATAAATGACGTCACAACTCGCAAATGATGACGTCGTAGTTACAGCTTTGACGTGCCAAAAAATTCCTTGCTTAAAAGTAGTCTCATGATGTATTTTGCGCCGAAGCTACCTTAGTTTTTTAGTTATTGAGCTTTAAAGCATAAATGGCGCCATAATATGGCAAAAAATTTACAAAGATTTTAAAAAATCGCCAAAAATACCTTTTTAAACTTTTTAAAGAAAATGAGGAAAAACTTCGCAGTAAACATTTGCACTACATGTGGGTTTTGCCACGTTTCAGCCTAATCCAACAAACTGTTTCGGAGATATCGCAACAATATGGCCACAAAATTTGAAGATCACAAATTTAAAAAATCGCCAAAAATATGAAGAAAAACACTTGCGCTATATCTTGCGCTATATCTGTGTTCTTCTTGCGACGTCTGAGCCTTATCCAAAGAACTGTTTTGGAGATATAGCCTGCCAAAGTGAAAAAATGCACGAAGCTCCCCTTATGTTCAAAAATTTGCCAAAAATAGAATTTTTAAAGGAACAGAAAAAAAATAACACGGGCATCATGCAGACATTACCCCAATATGTATGTATGTTTTGAAAAAAGCGACTCACTAATTCATAAGAACTCACGGACAGACGGACACACAAAATACTATATATGTCTCCTTTAGGGAGACATATATGGGATATTCAAACATCACACACAACATAAAGGCAGTCATGCATTTACAGAACAGTCACATTCGTGACTTACCAATAAAAGGTTCCAATAGTTCCACTTCTTGATTTTCATCTACAGCTACAGAGACGATACAGTTGTAACGTTCGGTGTCTAAAGTTTCGTCAAAGCTGCTTATTGTAACAGTATTTGTGATGACATCTCCATCTTGTGAGAATTCATAGGATCCTCTTCCTGCGAGATTGCTCAATAAAGCACCGGCATTTACGCCATTAGAATTAAAAACTACATTTTCATTCGTATCTTCCCACTGCATTCTCGACACAGTTTCACCCTCTGGATCATAGCGGCAGATCAATTCAAGGGATTGTCCTATTCCTACATGATCCTTCTCGTTATCACATGAAGAGAATCCTGTTGAATATGAAGCGCTTATCGTCGCCGCATTTACAGGAACAAGGAAAGCTGCAAAAAGACAGACATGAAATTATACTCCAGTAAGAACTAGACCACTAAGTGATCCGGTGCCGTCAGAGTGACAAAACTGTGAAGAACTGTCCATATTTTCTCAAATAAAAATAACATCTAATTCTTGGTCTTTCCGACATTTGGCGGCCGCTGGAGGACAGTTGTTGGACATTTTAATTTTATTATTATATATTGTTTATATTGACATAGCAAAGTGGACTTAACTAGAACGGTCAGTGCACACAAAACATAACAGTACAGGCTTATATTCTACACTTTCAAATTTTGTTTCTTTTTTTTTTTTGCAAACAAAAACAAATGTCTCCCCGACTAAACCCATAATTCTCCCCCATCCAAAAAAAAAAAACAATTTTCCTTTTTTTAACTACTGAAATAAAATATTCATTTCTGCAAACATAATCACGATTCATTGAAAAAATGCAAAATAAACTAGAGGAGTGTGCAAAGCCCACATATTCCACACAGGCCCCCCATCAGTTAAACACGGCCATCAATGTAGACCTTAGTCAATCAAGAGCAGAGATTTGGTGCATTTTCCTTCAACGAACTTGGCCCATTTACAATACCGATCTGTTTTTGTTCCCATAGAAGTCACATACCAAGTTTCATTAAAATCCTTGTGGCGGTTTTTAAGTTATCATGTTAACAAGCTGTTGATGACAGACCGACCGACAGACCAACACACGGTCAATCGCATATACTCCCCAAATTCTGTGGGGAATAAACAAAACAGATGGCGGTCACTAAAACAGATATTACTGCATGTCTTTTTTATTCAAGTGTGGAAGGTGCTGGCTAAAACGAGTTTTACTGTAGGTTCTTATTATTCAGGTCTGAAGTTGGTCACTATGGTGGTTTTACTGTACATTTTTATCAGGTTCTGGAAGTTGGTCGACAGGCAGGTTTTACCGTACGTCTTATTACCCAAATCTGAAACGGGTCACGACAAACGGGTCTTATTTTACATCTTTGTATCCAGGTCTTGAAGATGGTCTTGATTTTGTTTTGCTAACCATCCCCCTCCACCCCCTCTCCCCCATCCCCCAACCTATCTAATCTTGATACGTCTAGGTACGACTAGGCATCTCAAACCCTTATGCCCAAGGTAACGGTAACGGTCTGTACCCTGAGCCATGATATACAACCTTGTCTTCGCACATTCCTATCGGCGAAAAAGCACTAGAAAGGCATTCTTCGTAACTGCGCATCAGATGACGCACCTCGGTGGGCAAAGGGGGGCATTTGGTGCCAAAATGGTGAACTGCTTCACATAACACAAGATATCAGATGACTTACTTTAATAGCAAAAAAACAGTGCTAACCATTACAAAATCAATACCTCGTAGATAACGACTTCGTCATACACCACAACTGACGTTCATCCCTGACTGAGTAACAGAGGTAGATGAGAAACGCACAAAAAAGCTCAATTTCAGTAGCTGTTCAATAACAAATAGCAATGGACTGACAGTAATGCTGTCACTGTTTTGAAGCATTCTAAAGAATGCAGGAACACTCGAGAATCTTCCGGAAAACGCTGCAATCCCCAGCGTAGTTAACAACTATGCTTAGTTAACAAAGGAGCCAAAAATCGGGAAGCGGCGGTGCAGGGTATTAATTCAAAGATGGTGTTGAGTCCCGTTAGGTACTTTTTAGCATATTTCATGACGGATTAGTACATTTGATGGACACACAATTGCATGCCTTGTTTGTTTGAGACTTGAAGTCACCCGTACACGACTGCAATTGGAACTTAAGATCAATGGCAAGTCGTCAGTGGTGATATTAGTGTGATTAGAAAATGGGCACGGTTTTAGACAATGTGCTGGAGCATTATTCACTGTTTAGTTATTTTGCAATTCTTACAAGTATTTATGGTCGTAGCAAGACTGTCAAGTGACAGTGGCCAGGTGCCGTCAGGGTAATAGGACACAAACTGGCACTGTAGTTCTATCACAACAAGACGGACATTTTGTGAAAATTTTACTTCTATTGTTAAATATGTTACGTATCCTCAACATGAATTTCAACCTACACGTAGTTTAACTTAAATCCGCTTACAACTCCATGCAGTAACAAAATACCCTTAAAAAAGTGTCGAAGGTAAATACTTGAGTCCATCCGTCACCTTGAACTCTGACTCAATGCAACCAAAAGTTTCCTAGAAATCTGCGGGCTTTAGTGGAACACTGTTTAGAAACCTATGGAATGCCATTTTCAAATTTATTAGGCAACTTTTAATATCAAGAATTAATTTTTGATCTCAAAAAATTATTTTTGTGCATTAATAAATAATTTTTGATTTCTGTAATTATATTTTTGATACCTCTCAATGTGTTCTTGATCTCAAAAAACTAATTCTTGATATCATTAAATATTTAAAAATATCAAAAAAATATTTATTTGGAAAATGATTTAAAGATATCTAAAATTAATTTTTAGAGCTCAAAAGTTAAATTCTTGATAGTAAAAATGAAATATTTGATAGAAAACTCTCAAATTTAAGCTAAGTAATTTATTTTCTTATTACTGATATCAAGAATTTATTTTAGATAACATTACTTCAGAATGAGACTTTTTTATTTTAATTTTAAATCCGAAAATAATTTTTGATCTCAGAAATTATTTTTTAATATCAAAATATCCGTTTATTTTTATATCTAAAATTCAGAAGCAAAGATCTGTGAATAAATAATGGTCCCTCTATAGAAAATATTTCTTTTAATTTTTACTGCACAAAAAAGATACAATTCTTGAGCTCAAACATTATGTTGTCATCATTGATATCAACAATTCAAATTTTTCAGCTTCCAAATTTATTAGACGATTCGTTAAATTTTATATAAATTTGCGGCTTCCTTATGAGTTTTTTTAATTTTGTCAAATTCATTTTTTTTACCTCAAAGATACGTTTTGCATCTAAGATTCAATTGGACCGTTTTCGCTACCGTGTAGCGAAAATTACACTTGGGCCCACAAGAAATACAATTCTGAACTCTTAAAAATTCAAAATTTAAAAAAAACCCGGTTTTTGACATTAAAAATATGTTTTTTTAAGTCAGAGTCGCCAAGATGAGGTACCTACACAACGTCGTTTATTTCCAACGGGTTCAAAATCATTGCAAACTCGCTCAATCTCTAACCGTTTTCGAGATAATGGTCAAACTTCGGTTTTTGTCCAAACCTTGTAGGAAGAATTTTCCGAAACCACTTCGAGGTAAACATAAAACTTTGACCTCAGGTTGATCTTAAACCTGGTAAATATATTAGTAAATTATTGCGCTCTACACTGATTTATTGATACCTTTATTACCATTAAATGTTAAAATGGCATTCCATACAAATCCACCTCTACGAAAGTGTCCATGTAATATTCAAAGTCCAGCTGCGACTTAGAATGGCTGCTGAAGGTCAGCCAAACTTTTGTTTTTCTTGGGTAACTAAAAACATCAGCGTACAGGGATATATCATATACTTTGAATGATTTCTTGTTTATGTAAAAAATAAGTGTCTCCCTGATCAAATTCATGGTTCTACAATACCCATTTCTCCTTCTACAGAAATACAATAATTTTCTTTTTCCGCAAATAAAATCAGAATTCAAATTAAAAAAAAAGGCACAAAATTGTTAACAGGAATGACGGTCAGAATATTCCAGAAACTTGCGATATGTGATTACATGCAATATTTTTCAATCCAGCGATACCGCTTCAGCTCCAGCATCCATCCCCTACTCCAAAAAAACACGCACACACACACATGGCCCTCGTTTCTATCTCAACGATGGACCAGGAAACTTAAATTTAACCTAGCCCACTTTAAAAGTATTGCGCAACTTTACAAATACTCCACCAAAGGGACTGTGCCCAACACTAGTCAACTCATACGTTATGTTAAAAATGGCTGCACTGTACTTTTATGTTAAGAAATGGGTCCACTGTACTTTGATTGCAATTTCAATATATTCTCTTGACCGTTTACTCACACAACTCCCTGAATTAGCTGAATCAGATTATTGTAGTACAGACATACCGTTTACTCTGCTTCGAATATCGCAGCGATATTGTAGCAGTTGTGGCCCACATAAAGCAATACAGCTGAAATTGAACCCTGGCCAAGGAATTCATTCCGTCATACCATTCAGTCAGTCGAGCACAAAGAGGCGAATAGAAAAAACTACTACTCATACAGCGGCTACTAATACCTTGGATTATGCAGTGACTGTTTTGAACTACTACAAAGTCTCTGTAATGGAGGCACGACCGTTATCTTACTGAAAACGCAACACTCACGACACTTAATTGACAAAACAATCTAAGGGGACAGCGGAAGAAAAATGTACCACAAAATATTTCACGTGCGCCGTCCATTTATTTCTCCTATGATATTTTGTATCGAATCGAAAACTACTTAAAGTAATGAAGTCAAATGCGGTCTACGATTGCGCAATATGCCAAACAATTCTATAGAATCTTTCGCACCTGCCAAGCAACCATCCCACCAAGTTTAAGCGTTCTCCGATGTTCAGCGACTAAACAATAGGACACACAAGATATTTATGTAATGACTTCATACGAATGCCTTCATTAAGTAACACGCGTTAAAGTTCAAGTAATCGTTCGACTTGTCCAAGGAATGAACAGGTTTGAAGTTGATTCGACTTTTCGTTTTCGGGATATGTTGCACACAACATTTTGTTCACAACAGACTGGCACACATACACACACACACACACATACATAGAACGTACAAATCCTGTATGTCCCCTCGGTGGGGAACTCATAATCATGCTTGTGTGAGTCCTGATATGTTGTATTTACTTACAGATTATTATCATAAATCGGATGGAAAAAAGTAATATTCTAAACGAGGACTACCTAATGAACAAACGTATAAACACAAGTCAAGCAAAATTTTAGGGACCATGGCATATATATATATATATATATATATATATATATATATATATATATATATATATATATATATATATATATATATATATATATATATATATATATATGGACGAGATAAGCATCTCCTATCGCAGTCATGCCAACCAAATAGATTTCCATTGATTCCAAGAAAACAAAATGGTGTTAAATGAAGCGTACCCTACCTGAATTGATTCGAAATTAGAGCGGCCAGTGTACCAAGAACAATGTATCCAACGATGCTAAAATCTTTTATCGGTCAGTCAGCCTTTGCACATTTGGTTTTAGATGAAGCGTACCCTATCTGAATTGACTCGAAACTAGACAGAATTGCGCTACATTCCGCGGAACTGGCCCACTTGCAGAAACCATTACAGAAAATATTTGTATTTAAATCATGACAAAAACCCTCGAAGTCACAAAAGACCCCCTCTTTATCGATGCTGTTATCCAACGAGTTGAAAATGAACCCCAAATCCCTCTGTCTCTAACCATTTTCGAGATAATAGTCAACTTCCGGTTTTGACCTTGACTGTGAGCCAGAAGGGTCAGATAAAAAATGTAGGAGGAGAAACATTTTAAAATTTTTTCTTAAAAAATTCTCCAAAAATCACCAGATCGACTAAAAACGCACAATACTTACGCATAATTACATATTGGTGCCTCATACCAAAAAGAAATGACATCGGATCAAAACTGTAGGAGGAGATGCATTTTGAAACAAAAGTTGACTAAATAAACAACTAACTACCTAACGGACACCATCCGCAAACCGGCAGGAATACCCCCAGCTTACGTGTAACGTAAGCTGGGCTAAAAAAAGAGAAAAAAAGAAAAAGGGCAGAAATTTGGAGAAAAACTACAAACTTATACCCATTTGCATTCGAAGTCCACCACAAAAATTTGGACATTGCATTTGGAGCAATGCAACACGAACCTCGTCTTAGATTTGTGATTTGGGGGGGGGGGGGCACAAAACGCCCCCTTTTCTCCAGTCTCGGTCTGTGTTGGTTTGGTTAAGTGATGATGAAGCTTATATTCGAACGCACTTGATAAAGGAACAAATGAGAAAAAATAGAAGGCAGAATGCAAAACTTGATATTTGTTTGTTTCGTGTTTAACGTTAGGTCTAGTGACACTAAAGATTATACTGTGACGCACTCGCTATGAGCCATAAAGAAACAACTTGTTACTAGTCGCCTAAAAGTTGGTGCTAAAAGTATTACATATATTTTAGTAACAAAGTATTTAATTCAAAACAAGTGTACACAGCACGGCTGCAAAATCGTACCTGATAAGGTAATTAAAATCCAAGTGCAAATCATTCTGCTTGCCTTTCTTATCTGAAATCAGAGAAAGAACGTGATATGCCTGATATACATGCAGACGTTTATAAATGTAAAATCTTTGCTATATATGTTACGTCAATTTGTGTAATCGTGTATTGACTAAATTCATGTGTTGACTGTTGGGATCGGGCAATACATGTATTGATTGGAATTTTCATGCAGTTCACGTAATGACTAAACTTAGGAGCCAGTAAAAACACGTATTGCCTGAATTACTTTGTTCGATAATAGAAGAAAAGTTATTGTTATTTTATTTGTTCCCCACAGGGAATATATGCGATTGACCGCGTGTCGGTCTGTCGGTCTGTCGGTTAGTCTGTCATCAAGAGCTTGTTAACACGATAACTTAAAAACTCCTGCAAAGGATTTTAATGAACTTTGGTATGTAGCTTTTATGGGAAAAATACAGATTGGTATTGTAAATGGGCCAGGTTTGTCCAAGGAAAATGGATCAGTTGGACTTGGAAAATTTCTAAAGAGAGGCCTACCTTGAGAACATCCGTTTAAAATTTGAGAGGAATCCGATTAAAACTGAGGGAGAAGAAGCATTTCAATTTAAGTTAAAGTTTACACACGTACATACGTAGATACAGACGACGGATACCCCTCTATCGATGTGATAAGACCAGCCCCCGACATGGTCGGCTGGTCTAGAAAAAAGGTGCGTACGTACTTTATCGATGGTCCCTAGGGACATGCAACTCAAACTTACAGAATGAAGTTATTGAAAATCATTCAAGAAATAACAAGTTTGTCCAAGGACAAAGTCCCAGCTTACGAAAAGAAATAAGACCAGCGTGCGTGAGCAAGGTAATTTCCCTATAAATTTGGGCTTCAAAAGAAGAGACGGCAAAAGGCTAGCTCAATAATTAATTTAGCACCGGACCAAAACATAGACCGATAAATGCATACAAAGATTTGTTTCCCAGAAAAATGGGAAAATTTTTTTTGTATCTCTGGTAGACTGGATAGTCTGCCATAGATACCTCCGAACAACGCTCGCATTTCGGATCAGCGCGCATGTTTATGTCTCGATGCGCGGCTCTTATTCAGACAAGTGCGCATGTTTATTAAATTTGCGTTTATGCTCGGCTCTCATTTTGGAACTGTGCACATGTTTATTTCACTTGCGTTGATGCACGGTTCGCAATTCCGACCAGCACTCATGCTTATTTACCTTTTGTCGATGTGCGGTTCTTATTTCGGATCAGGGCGCATGTTTGTTTAACTTGCGCTGATGCGCGGTTCGCATTTCGGACCACTGCGCATGTTTATTCAACTTGCCTCGATGTGCGGTTCGCATTTCAGACCACTGCGCATGTCGATTCAACTTGCCTCCATGCGTGGTTCTTTTTTCGGACCAGTGCGCATGTTTATTTAACTTGCGTTGATGCGCGGTGCTTATTTTGGACCAGTTCGCATGTTTATTTGTCTTCCGTCGATGCGCGGTTCACATTTCGGATCAATGCACATGTCTATTTAACTTGCATCAATGAACAGTGCTTATCTTGGCCTTGTGCGCATGTTTATGTAACTTGCGTCGATGTCCGGTTGTTAAATCTGACCACTGCGCAAGTTCATTTAACTTGTGTTTACGCGCTGTAGGAGGAGATTCATTTAATTTTTTTTCAAAAATTCCGAAAAAATTCAAAAGTTTTCCAATTCTCTCAAAAAGTACAAGCCGTATGCATGACCGCTAGAAACGGCTCATATTAAAAATATATGAAATCTGATAAAAACCGTAGTTTGAATTTTTTTCTTCAAAAATTCCTTGATCGACTCAAAAAGCACAGGCCGTATTCACGACACCCTAAGCATGTCTCAACCCCAAATAAATGATGTCTGATCAAAACTGTAGGAGAAGATACACTTTGAGGTAGTTTCATCAAAAATTCCCCCCAAAATAAAAAATTTCCAAGTTGAGTCAAAAAGCACAAACCGTATGCCCGACCCACCTAAGGATGAATCATACAAAAACTAAATGAAATCGGATAAAAACTGTCGGAGGAAATGCATTTTGAAGTTTTTCTTCAAAAATTCCCTAAAAACACAAAAATTGTCGGATCGACTAAAAAGTGCAAGCCGTATGCTCAACCCCTTAGGGACGCCTCATATCAAAAGGAAAAAACGAAATCCGTTCAAAACTGTAGGGGGAAATGCATTTTGAAGTTTTTTCTTCAAAAACTCCCTAAAAATACAAAAAATGTCCGATCGACTAAAAAAGCACAAGCCGTACGCACGACCCTTTAGACGTGCTTCATACCAAAAATAAATGACATCGGATCAAAAATGTAGGAAGAGATACATTTTAAATTTTTCTTAAAAAATTCCCCAAAAATTTAAAAATCACCTGATGGACTAAAAAAAGCACACGACGTATACATGATTGGTTAGGGATGCCTCACACCAAAAATACATGACATCGACTCAAAATTGTAGGAGTAGATGCATTTTGAATAATTTTCGAGATTTTTGCTTAAAAAATTCGCCAAAAATTCAAAAATCACCTGATCGACTAAAAAGCACCAGCCGTATGTATCACCCTTTAGGGGTGCCTCACATATCGGGAAATAAATGACATCGGGTCAAAAATGTAGGAGGAGATACATTTTAATTTTTTTTATTCAAAAATTGGTCAAAAATTCAAAAATCACCTGATCGACTAAAAAAGCACAAGGCGTATGCATGACCGCTTAGAGATGACTCACACCAAAAATACATGACATCGGGTCAAAATTGTAGGAGTAGATGCATTTTGAATTACTTTCGAGATTTTTGCTTAAAAAATTCCCCCAAAATACAAAAATTGCCCGATCGACTAAAAAAGCACACGCCCTATGCACGACCCTTTAGGGGTGCCTCACATCATAAATAAGTGACATTGGGTCAAAAATGTAGGAGATACATTTTAAATTTTTTTCTTCAAAAATTCGCCAAAAATTCAAAAATCATCCGATCGACTAGAAAAGTACAAACCTTATGCAAGACCCCTTAGCGATGTCCCACACCAAAAATAAATGACATCGGATCAAAATTGTAGGAGGAGATGCATTTTGAAACACAGTTTACTAAATAAACAAATAACTAACTAACTAACTAACGGACGCCATCCGCAAACCCATAGGAAAACTACTCAACATCATTTAGAATACTGGATATTTTACAGTGTGATAAGACATTGAATACGTTTACAGAATACATGTTTCAATTCCATGAAAAAATACCCTTTCTCTACAGATGTATTGATTTTAACAACAGACGCCGCCCAAAAGTTGGAAATTACATACATATACAGTGTAAGAGCGGTTAATATTATGGACTAATCATGACTAGGGTGAGAAAAAATTATAGCAGAACAAAAAACATATAACTAATTAGGAAAAAATGATATTTTGAACGAAAAAAGAAAATGAAAAAAGTACCAAAATAAAGAAAAGGATGAAAAGCGAAAAAAAAATATAAAAAAGGATGAAAATTTTACAAATATATATAAATAAGTATTTAAGGATAAAAAAGGGATAAAATCGGACTTTTTTAAAAAAAAGGATAATCCTTTTAAAAAGGGATGATGTGGCAACACTGGAAATGGGGCAGATGCGAGTTTGAAATCACATTTTAATGTCTTGTGGTCTCATCTTCAGTAGTAACCGGCAGTACGAACCAGTCATAATCCCACCCAATTTGAAGTTGTTCCTACGTGTCGTTCTAGAGTTATCGCGCAACAAAGTAAAGTGTTCAAAACACATTTTGACATCATATGACGTCATGTGTTACGCTATAAAGCAATATGAACCGTCGGATCTAACCAACGCATATTTCTGTCAGGTCCGAAGCTGATCCGACATTCTGTTCTGCAGTTACAGTAATCATGCAATTGTCATATTTTGAAGTTCTAGAGCGTAATTCGTTGTCTATTGTACGTCGAATACAACAGCAACCAGCGAACCCACCCACAGTATAATCCCAACAAATCTTAATAGTTTCGGAGAACGCGTCTGGACAAATTCTCCGTGCACACAGGTTTACATGAAAAATATCTATTATTGAGAAGTCGTATTTTTTACATTTTTTGGCCGATTTCAAAAATAATGCGACGTTGCACATGTACAATATACAATAAAGATCTCGTCTAGACAAAACCATGCTAACAAATTTCCTGAAAAACAACCATTTTTGACTAGTCGTGTTTTTGAGAATTTTGGCTGATTTAAAAAATAATGCGGTACGACGTTTCACACCTTCAATATACGTTCTAACCGTATGCCAAAGGAAAAAAAGTATATGACAAATACTTTTGGAGATATGGGCCGGACACGAGGGTGCACGAAAGCGGACAAACAGACGAACAGACGGAAAAGCTGAAACCTATATCCCCTCGTTAAAAGGGGGATAATTATGTCAATGTTTTATTTTCCTAAAAAAATTATAGCAGAAAAAAAAACATATAACTAATTAGGAAAAAAATGATATTTTGAACGAAAAAAAAAAATGAAAAAAGTACCAAAATAAAGAAAAGGATGAAAAGCGAAAAAAAATATAAAAAAGGATGAAAATTTTACAAATATATATAAATAAGTATTTAAGGATAAAAAAGGGATAAAATCGGACTTTTTTAAAAAAGGATAATCCTTTTAAAAAGGGATGATGTGGCAACACTGGAAATGGGGCAGATGCGAGTTTGAAATCACATTTTAATGTCTTGTGGTCTCATCTTCAGTAGTAACCGGCAGTACGAACCAGTCATAATCCCACCCAATTTGAAGTTGTTCCTACGTGTCGTTCTAGAGTTATCGCGCAACAAAGTAAAGTGTTCAAAGCACATTTTGACATCATATGACGTCATGTGTTACGCTATAAAGCAATATGAACCGTCGGATCTAACCAACGCATATTTCTGTCAGGTCCGAAGCTGATCCGACATTCTGTTCTGCAGTTACAGTAATCATGCAATTGTCATATTTTGAAGTTCTAGAGCGTAATTCGTTGTCTAATGTACGTCGAATACAACAGCAACCAGCGAACCCACCCACAGTATAATCCCAACAAATCTTAATAGTTTCGGAGAACGCGTCTGGACAAATTCTCCGTGCACACAGGTTTACATGAAAAATATCTATTATTGAGAAGTCGTATTTTTTACATTTTTTGGCCGATTTCAAAAATAATGCGACGTTGCACATGTACAATATACAATAAAGATCTCGTCTAGACAAAACCATGCTAACAAATTTCCTGAAAAACAACCATTTTTGACTAGTCGTGTTTTTGAGAATTTTGGCTGATTTAAAAAATAATGCGGTACGACGTTTCACACCTTCAATATACGTTCTAACCGTATGCCAAAGGAAAAAAAGTATATGACAAATACTTTTGGAGATATGGGCCGGACACGAGGGTGCACGAAAGCGGACAAACAGACGAACAGACGGAAAAGCTGAAACCTATATCCCCTCGTTACAAGGGGGATAATTATGTCAATGTTTTATTTTCCTTAAAAAATAAAAACCAATAAAAAATAATAGTCTTTTTCACTATTTTATTTACACTGCAACACACAAGATCAACATCAA
Source organism: Protula sp. h YS-2021 (assembly GCA_949752745.1). NCBI lineage: Eukaryota > Metazoa > Annelida > Polychaeta > Sabellida > Serpulidae > Protula > Protula sp. h YS-2021. Next base: position 42,103,349 of record OX457029.1, on the reverse strand, counting down.
CATAGAAACTTAAAGATGATTTTGAAGCGTACCAACAGTCATTAAAATCTGATACATGTATAAATACAGTGCCCAAGTGCCACATGAATGGTCTAAGGGGCCGATATAAGCATACACGGCAGACAAAAATGCTAAATCTGTAAAATCCTGGGTAATTTAAAAAAAAGAGTCTATTTGGTAGAATTCCCGGATTCCCCAATAAACGTAATAATTTATTATCAGTAAAACTGTTTTATTTCCTTACCTAAGGTAAATATCTGGAGTGATCAGCTCAATGTTATAAGATTATTTTTTACAATATAAGGTAAAGGAACAATAATTTTGTGCCTTTTCTCATAGCTGGTTCGCAATAATCAGAACAAATAAGAAAATTAAAGTATGCAAAACTCAGAAAATTAGTTGTAGGATTTAGAGTTAACGCTAAGATGTTGTCATCTGTAACACGTAAATACCACAAATGTTATCGTATAGAGAGATAATATTTAAATATTATGTAACAAAAATGTTTAACAAATATTCAATATATCACTGGGAAAAAACGAAGTACGAATTTTACTTCATTCCGACTGAACGAAACATTTAAGTCAAAACAGTTCAAACCCAGCCGAGCTCTCTTTTCGATTTAAAAATAAAACAAGAATATCCGTGGACATCACTGCCAGCCGTAAAAGTGAAGACATTACAAAGGTGAACGGAGGACCTGACCAGTATTGACAAAAGTTAGATTTGGTTGGCCTGATGGCCAATATTATTATTAGAAGTATTTGGCCTGGATCTGTGAGACGAATTGCATTGTTTGTGTTTCTCTTAAGGCTATCTGTTTCACTGGCCAGTTTTAACCAATAACAAA